>MU968480.1:38605411-39205411 GCA_034641835.2 Pinus albicaulis
GTATATGAAACACCAGAATATGGGCCCCATCGGGGTAAATTGGTACATCAATTTCCCGCGGTCGTAACTTTGCCATACTATCTTCGTTTGATGCACATGATACATAATTAGAAATATCTATCTGAGGAATACAACTACTAATTATTAATATTTGGTTTGGATTTGACTCATGTTTGTCGAAGAAGATATACCCAAAAAATTTCATTTAGGGCCTCAAAACGGGTCTGGAAGTTCAGGACTCGGAAAAGTGCTAAAAATAGTAAATTGTGTTAAAATTAAGGAAACTGAAAAAATGAAAGAAAAAATGGTGGGGCCCCAAGTGGAATAGGTGGGCAGCCACCAATATCCACCTGGATCAATAAGATATACTGAGGCCAATGGATCGGGCCCTAAACCACAAGCTCAACTCCGTGAAACTAACTCAATGGAGAAGAAACCAAATGCTCATTTTATTGCATAACCTACCTTGTACATAACACATGAAAATAATAAATATCTAATACAGGAGCCAAGAGTGCTTTAGCTACATCCAAAAATTGAATCCTAGTGAGCTCTTTCTCTAGCCTATTTATGCTAAAGAGTAGCTACCAGCAACTCCCTAAAAAGTAGGCTTTTCTTCCCTTGGAAGTTGAGATAAGTGGAGCTTCAATCCCTTTGATATTTCATTTTCTTGAATTCCTTTGATTTTGATATGTTTCAAGAGAAACTTGAGGAGATATTGGTTGCCTTTATGAGTTAAGGAGGTGGTCGACCCTCCTACAATCACTCCTTTTTTTCTGCTTCGTGCCTTGATTGTGCAATCTTCCTCAAAAATGGAATTAGTCCCCTGATTTTCCTACATTTAAACCACATTAGGCCTTGAAGCATGAAAAACCTTAATAAAACATTATCACTAAGAAAAATATGAAAAAATTCAATTAAATGTGAGTGAGAGAGAATAATTAAGCTAAAATGTGACAATTAACCCCTTATAATGTACCTAATGATGGTTCTCATCATCACCCCCCTACCAAATGATTTCTCATCCTCTTAGCAACTCAATCCTCTTTTTCCATTTATTTTAGTTCTGTTGTGGCCTCTCTGACATCCCAAGGTATCATGGAATAAATCCCTTTAGGAGAGTAGAACCCTGCATTCTTTTCTGCTTCCTCCCATTCTTTTTCCTCTTCAACTTGATATTTCCCTTCACTCGTGTTAGTATGAATTCTTTGTCGAAGCGTACGAAAAAGAACCACTTTAGCTACGCATAACTAATAGCCCTAACAACAATAATGGCTGCAAAACATCTTCAGATCTGCAATTAGTAGTTAAAGTGCTGCAACAAACAGATCTATAAATGGAAAGATATTAAGCGGTAAAGTAAAGAGTTTGCTCCATGCATCCAACAGACAAGACAAGAACACGATTTTTTGAATGAATTTTTATATTACAGGGCACCTGGGAGGAAACAAGAAGGTGTATCCAGATCTCCTCAATGGGATGGGTTCTTTGTAGTCCTCAGCACTTCAGATCTAAGCTTTCTCTCTTGTAGATGTAGAAAACCCAATGTAGAAGGTAGAGCTCAATGGGAGCAAAAATGGTAGAAATGAGACCAAGTGTATAGATCCAGAGTGATCTTCTATGCAACAAAAGGTGAAGAATGATGGGGAAAACCCTCCTATTTATAACAAAATATTGGGTCCTTCTAGATCTTGGTGCATGATTAAAATAATGTTAATCACATCTAGATCCACCTCTATGGAATATTTTATTATTATTTGTTGGAGGAAAAGGGTGTTTGACTTGGGTCAAATCCCTTGATTAGTGAAAAATAAATAAATAAATGATTTATTTATCTTTTTAAGGAAGTGGTTGGGATATAATCAAATAAATAATGATTTATTTAATTAATGGTGGTTGATTTGGTCATCTTTAACAAGGAATATTATTTAAATAATTATTCCTAGAAAATAATAAGATAACTATGGGTTTATCTCATTAATTTCTTTGTTTTTGGGTTAAACATGACTGGGAATAATAATTAAATTATGGTTTAATTAATTATTCCTTTTGGGGTTTCCTAATTAACATAGTGAAAGCAGTTTTACTTGGGGTAAAGCTGGTCTTACATGGTGTACTTGGGTCCATCTAATGATGAAGAGTTAGATGACCAAAAAATGGTGTAACAGATTGCCCCCCAGCGTGCGAGTGTCAGGAGCAAATCGTATGACCAAAGTACGTTGTAAGAAAACAATCACTAGACAACAAAGGGTATGTCAGAGAGAGAAATATGAGGTAGATAGTGTGCTGAAGGACTAGACCCTGAGGAGACGAGACTCGCAGGTGCAACAAGTCTCTGTTATGAGAGGGTACCTGTGCTGAAGGCGGCGGGGGAGGCATACCTATGCCCGCCGTGACAAAGTACAAAAGAATAGTGTGTCCAGTGAACAAGGGACCGAACCATAGAGTACAGCTAGCATAATCAAGAGCCAGATAAAAATACAATGAAGAGTCTCACATACATGCTGTGCCTGGGATAACAGCCAGGACTAGTACAATATCATCGGAGTACATGAGATAAATACAACCCAAATGCCCCCTGTAAATGGGGAAGGGATCACAAAATCTGACTGATACATGCAAATCATAGAGGTGCTGCAAGTGGCTAAGGCCAACATCATCAAAAGCTGGAGCGGCATCAAAGGCTGCAATGAAGAGGTCATCCGGGCATGTGGGGGGCTACCTGCGGGGCCACCCCCTCATGAGGGTTGAGACATCTCACACACGCCCGGGAATCATCAAGAGCTGCTGCTGGGTCACTGGACTGTCCAGTATACGAATCTCGATCATGCTGAAAGGAGCTGGAGAAGCAACCAAGTCAAAGGGAAGTGAGAGATCCCCCTGCCTGATCCGAGGCACCGAACAAAAGTGGAAGCTGGAACCAAGGTACACCGCCCTCTAGACCTTGCTTCTGGAATAAATGTGCTGATGTCGACAGAAGGAGGTCCGCCGTAGGTGAGGCAATGAGAGGTCCTCAACTAAGGCACGAGAGAAGAACAATAGAGCGACGGACAGACTGACACTAATGATGATAGTGGAAATGGGAAGGATGGAGTGGCGAATGGACAACTTCCCTTGTTAGAGCATAAAGGGCATGAATGACATGGCAGCGACTGACACAATATCGAAGGGGACAGGGGACAGTGGGGCTGAAGGTCATGAGATGCGACACAAGAGAGGAACCAAGCAAAAAGAATGGAGGGCTATAGTAGGGTGTAAAAGGATGCGGGATAGACTCCATGAATGCAATGATGACTCAACTCGGATGCTCTAAGCAAGGGCGACTAGATAATGCTGCCACACAGTAAAGGCCCCAATGGGGGGTCATAGAAACATGAGTACAAGGTGGGCACTCATGAAGAAAATCAACACGAACATGGACAAGTAAGGGGGCGATGTGGTGCCCCAAGTACAAGTGTCGTAAGTGAGGAAATTCGATTTTAAGGAGTGGTGAAGTGACCCTTCGTGGAAAAAATGTGTCCGGGTGAAGTATCAAATCACCAAAAACTAAGTAAAACCCATTTGAGAGCTCGGGGAGATCTATCCAGCGGTGCTGACGGTTCGTCGAACGGGGCTACGGTGTGGTCGCAGCAGTCGAAAGAAGAAACAGGGGTTCTCTTTTAATGAGGCGGTTTTCCCTCCAAAATAATTCATTTGCTATTGTTGCTGTGGTGAATGTGGAGAGGAGAGAAGGCCCTAAATCTTGCGGCGAACGTAGCGGACAAACCGACCGTTGGATTCGAGATCTGTCAGTTGGAGGTAAGAGGCCTAACCTAGCTCTTGCATTTTGATGGATTAGATTTGCAGTTTAGGGCCCAACACCCCAGAAACAGCCCCTCCCTCCTCTCTACGGCCGGGTCGCACTTTTTGGGGCAAAAAGTGCAACCCAGGACGCAGGTTTGAGGGCAAAAAATGCGACCTGGTCCAGAAATGGGCAGAAAACTGCGACCTGGGAGGGGAGGTGGGCTTGGTGCTGTTTGATGGTTGGGAGTTGGGTTTTTGTGTGTGGTTATGGTTTGCCCGATCTGTACCCTGACAAAGAGAATGTGTTTGTGCAGGTATGGCAGAGTTACGGGTCACCTGGAGAGAGAGGGATCTGGGAACACTTCGGGCAGAGATCCAGGCGGATCAGGGCGTCCGTCGTGTATTGGCCAGATTTGGGGTTCTCAAGTTTGTGGAGAACCCGTTGATGAGAGCAGGGGAACCATTACTGGCCCGGATTATCAGTTACTGGGATCTAGATCAGGAGATCTTTGTAGTGCGGGGGCACAGGATCGAACTGACGGTCCAGGATGTGTACTTCCTGACCGGCCTCCCACCATTGGGGATAGTGGGAGACACGCAGCCAGTGTTGCCGCGGGGGCGGCATATCATGGAGTTTGTGGAACGCCATTGTCGGCCGGGTTTCCAAGTCAAGGGGACTCGGATATCGATCGGGGATCTAGAGAGGCTAGAAACCCGTGCAGTGGCCGCAGCTGTGCTGCGAATCCTGGGCACCCAGGCGTTCCATCACATCACTGGTGGGCAGATGATGATAGTGGAGAGTGTGTTGAGTGGGACCTACTTTGGGTGGGCCCAAATGATGTTGGTGTCGCTAAAGCGACAGTTGTCGCTATGCAGGCGGCAAGTGAATCATGATTGCTCATATGGGACTTTGTTGTGCGCCTTCTTCTTTGAGAAGATCCCGACCTTGAGGCCTCGTGTGCATCTTCCAGATGGGGGCCCGAGAGAGCCCAGGATGCGTCGTTGGGGGCGACTACTCTGCAAAGGAGGAGGAGGGGCGGTCGGGTGAACATTTCGACCGGAGTTCTTTGCCCATTGGGATCAGATGTCGTTGTACATAGACGACTACCCTTATAGTGGGATGAGCTACTATGGGGATCCGGATTTGCCACTTCCGGCTGGTCGAGTTTGGGGGCCCAATGGTAAGTGACAAATTGCTATTCTTATATGGGCATGTTTAAAGTTTTTTGAATAGTAAATAATGATACTGATTCAGGGACTTTTGGTATGCAGATATAGCACCGGTAAAACTGGCCGGATATATGGGACGACCGGCAGCGTCTGGAGCTACGGGTCCGAGTGGATCGAGAGCAGCGCAAAATGAGGGTGCAGCCGCCCTACTGGAGGACATCCGCCGTAGATGTGAGCAGCTGTTGACCGGAGTATCGGAGCGCGGGTGGCAGGATTTAGATGACTAGTACATAGAGCCAAGTGTTGGTCTCCCCTCGGAGTGGCGAGGTATCATGCGGCGCATGGCGATGGCCGGTCAAGCGATGCGTGATCTACATGCTGCAGGGGTAGAGCCATTGGCCCGGGAGCCTCCGGATAGTGATTAGGGGCATATGGTGCCCTCTCTGATGTATGTAGGGGCAGGTGGTGCCCCCTAGAATGTATGGAGGGGCATATGGTGCCCCCAGTTTTTGGATTTTGTTTGTAACATGCTATGGGCATGTCGTATGTATATGTATGGGGGGGCGTATGGTGCCCCCAGTTTTTGGAACATGCTATGGGCATGTCATGTGTATCAGAGTAGATGGACTCATCAATATATGGTTTGCGACACATATTATGGATATGTATCGTCTTTTGATGGTTGTTTTAATGTTATTGTCTTGTATGAATTGAGTGTGATAAATGCCAATCTAGAACATGGTTTGCAATACTATCTACGTAGTGATTCTGGTCTCTGGGTACATGGTTGAAAGTTATGGTTTCAAATGCACGTATTAAGACTTTTACTCGTAAATAGCGTCTAAACAGCACAGGGTTACGCACACGATAAACACCATTTAGTTGCATGACAAGAAGCAAGGAATCCAAGCGAACGTGCAGGTGGCGAATGCGATGCAGCAAAGCATCAGCTAGTAGGCCACGCACTGCTTCGTATTCGGCCTGATTGTTGGTGGCAGAACCAATGCATACCCCGTTAGACAGAACGAGGTCATGCAAGGGGGTGAAGATGGCCCACCCTGCCGAGGCAAGATTCCTGGAGTAGCGACTTGCACCATCGGCGTAACCGATAAAGGATGTGGACGGGGGATGCGCAAGGTGGTGTGACAAGACAATACATGAGGGGATGAAAGGAAAGGACGGCAGCGTGAGGGGGCAGAAGTCATCGAGCGGAAATGGCGGGGGGAAGGGGCAGGATGAGAAAAACTCAAACAAGGTGATGTATGAGGGCTATCGGAAACATGGCGAGGACTCGGGCTGCGAAGGTCAACAGAGACACCAGTGGAGTGATCTCGAGTATCAAGGGACACGATGGGGGAGGCGGCAGACGGGCTAGGTTCCAAGTGTCGTGCAGAGGCGGATAGGTAAAGAATGGTGACCGTAGACTCCTTCATCTGGACATCAGGGGGGGGAATGTGGATGGGATCGGTGGAATCCTCAGGCTGGGCTGCAGCATACTGCGCGAGAATGGGAGAGGCGGATTGATTTTGTTCAACCTCATACTCGCGGATCACCTCAAGGGAGGCACGGTAATGCGTCAGGTGAGGACAATGATGGGAGTAGTGGCCATGGACACCGCACAAAGCACAAGGCTTGTTGGTGCGGAGAGTCTTGGGGTTCTTGGAGACGGTCGAAGCAGGAGTGGGAGTTTCAGGGACCGTAGTGTCGGGGACCGCGACTTTTACCATGGGGCGAATACGGGGTAACTCGGGACAAGCATGGGTGGCATGACCGATGACATCACATAAGGCACAAGGCTTCGAGGGTGGGGGAGGAGCCGAGGTGGTTGTGGTGGTTTGGTCTTTGGTTTCCCCCTTGCGGGCTTTTCCTTTCTTCCCGGGAGCCGACTCAGCAGGAGAAGGGTCCTGTGGAGGTGCTGGGGGCACGTTGGCTATGGAGGAAGCGAGGGGGACCGGTTGAACCGGTGTCGAAGCCATGTAAGGTTTGGGGTGACCAGGGGGGGTGGCGGCTGGGGGGTCAAGGTACCAAACCGGAATACCCAAGGTCAAGTTAGGGAGAGAAAGGGTGGCCATGACGGGGACGGAATATACTCCGGGAGGGGGAGCCAAGAAGGGGATCTGTCCAGCAGGGTAATGACCAGGAGGAACGGCTCCAAGATGGTTAAGGCCGGGGGGGACCGAGCCTGGAGGATAAAGAGGTTCGGGGGTACCAGCGGTAGGGGGAGGGCCAGAAAGAGGAGGTCCGGCTGGCTGAGATGGATGGCTAGGAGCGGGTTGCGGAGGGCGGGGAGGAGGGTGCGGGCTAGCCGAGGCATGCCGTTTATGGGCAGCCTGAGACGATTGCATCATGCAAACATTCGACAAGCTGGGATAAGTAACAGGAGGGGGAGGAAGGTGAGGAAAAGTACCAAGCAGGGTGGAATCCTTATAGACGCCGGGGGAGACACTGGTCAAAGAATCGACGGTTTGCTTGTTGGCTACAGAAGAGATGGTCGTCTCGGAGGCGGATGGAGACGGCGGCTCATGATACGATAACTGGTCAATGGTGACTATCTTTCCATTATGTGGAAAAGACATCTTGCGGAAGACCGCGGATGGGACAGCAGACATGGCATAGGTGTAGCTTCGCCCCAATAGAATGTTGTAGTCTAGAGGGGCGTCAATGACTTCGACGTCAACGCAAACGAGTATCAGAAGGGAGGGGGGAAGGCGAGGGAAAGTATCACGCAGGGTAGAATCTTTATAGACGTCGGGGGAGACACTGGTCAAGGAATCGACGGTTTGCTTGTTGGCTATGGAAGAGATGGTCGTCTCGGAGGGGGTCGGAGACGGCGGCTCGTGATAAGATAGCTGGTCAATGGTGACTATCTTCCCATTATGTGGAAAAGACATCTTGCGGAAGACCGCGGAGGGGACAACAGACATGGCATAGGTGTAGCTTCGCCCCAATAGAATGTTGTAGTCTAGAGGGGCATCAATGACTTCGACATCAACGCAAACGGTCTTACCGGCGAGAGTGATGGGACAGTTATGGAACAGGCCAATAGGCTGGGAGGCATGACCGTCCCACGCTCGAAGGGTGATCGTGGAAGGGGCAAGCTCAGGGGATCCGAGTTGCTTCCAAACCGAAGCGGACATCACACAGGTGGATGCCCCCTCATCAATTATACACCGGGATACCGTGGCATTCCGGATTTTGACAGGGAGTTGGAAAGCAACGGAAGGAGGAAGAGGGGGATGGTCCAATTGGGTGGCGTCAAAAACAATCATTTGGTTGTCAGCAGGAGCGACGGAAGGGGAAGGATCGGAGCGCATCATAAGGATCTGGTAATCAGAGGAACCAGAAACGGATGGGGGAGTGGCTACATGGCTGTCGGGGGGTTTGGTAGCCATGAATCCCTGGTGAGGGGCAGGCTCAGTGAACACAGCTGGCTGGGTAGTGGCCACATTAGGAGGAGCGTGAGGGGAGGCGTGTTGTCCGCGCAATGTGGCTTGAGACTCCCACATCTGTCGCATCTGGGGTAAGAGAGGGCAATCGTGAGTGTAGTGACTGTAAACACCGCAACACGAACAGGGCTTGTTTGTGCGAAGCGGCCTGTCCGGCCTGGGCGGAATGCCCTGAGGCTGGTTGCTAGTGTTAGGGTCCTGACCAGAATTGGGACCTCGGTTACCAGGGGCAGATGGGTTCTGGTTGCCTCTCCGCCTTCTTTGGGAAGGGGGATTAAACGCACCCTACTGCGCAAATACTTGCCCTGGAGGGGGTTGTAAGGGCTGTTGCAGGTGGTGAGGAGGCAAGGGAGGCGGAAACGCATATGCTGGGGGAGCTGGCGCACCAGGCTGCGGATAAAAGTAAGGGTTGGGTTGGGTAGCATTGAGGTAAGCAGGAGGTTGGGCAAAAGGAGGAGGCATGCCGTATCCTGGATACATGTTGCCGGGAGGGGGCAGAGTGCTAGAGGTGCTGGCCCCCCCCTGAGGAAGGCCATGGCTCATAGGAGGGTGAGCAGAGGGGTGGGAAAGAGATCCAACAATACCGTCGGCGGAATGAGATGCCCCCGGGGCGTTAGCGCCACCGGGCCTGGGGATGTCGGGAAGAACGGTATAAACATAACCAGATTGAGCGTAGATCAGGTCATATTTTAAAGCTATTTGGAGGGCGGCTTCTTCAGATTGAGGAAAGTGAGAGGCGACATCTTTGCCGATGCGAGACGGGAGGGTGCGAAGGAACCAGTCCATGTAAACCCGATCTTCAAAGGGAGGGGCTCGACATAAGCTCCGTCTTCGTCGCCATTCCTGAACATGGGCAGAAGGGCGTGTGGAAGAGGATTGCTTAAATGAAGTCAAGAGCTCCGTGCCAGTGTCGTATCGGAGAGGGAGCTGGAAGTACGACAAAAAGGCTTGGGCAAGAGTCTCGACCGTGGTATGGGAGGAAGTGGCCTGTTCGACATACCATTTAGAAGCTTCGCCGGTAAGCGTGCGTTGGAACAAACGAAGACGGATGGAGTCATCGGTAATGGAGTTGGAGGAACACCACATGTGGAAAGACCGGACGTGATTGGTTGGGTCTTCGCCATTAAGGCCCTCGAACTTAGGGATATCAGAGGGTAACTTGGTGGGCATAGTGGGCCAGGTGGCATTGTGGTGAATGGGGTCGTTAATCAACTGATGGAAATCGGGGAGAGGCCCAAAGGGCTGCCAATGTAAGCTGATAGGAGGGCTGACTTCCCCACGGAAGTTAGAATTTTTAGGTTTTTAGGGTTTTATGTGAGAAAAATGACATGAAAAGAGAAAAACTAAGCAGCTAAAAAAGAAGCCCTAGGGCCTGAAGTAGCTGGATATGCAGGAATATGAAAAACGACGGCGGTCGTAATTTAAAACCCGTGTGGAGTCGCCATTTGTTAGTATGAATTCTTTGTCGAAGCGTACGAAAAAGAACCACTTTAGCTACGCATAACTAATAGCCCTAACAACAATAATGGCCGCAAAACATCTTCAGATCTGCAATTAGTAGTTAAAGTGCTGCAACAAACAGATCTATAAATGGAAAGACATTAAGCAGTAAAGTAAAGAGTTTGCTCCATGCATCCAACAGACAAGACAAGAACACGATTTTGAATGAATTTTTATATTACAGGGCACCTGGGAGGAAACAAGAAGGTGTATCCAGATCTCCTCAATGGGATGGGTTCTTTTTAGTCCTCAGCACTTCAGATCTAAGCTTTCTCTCTCTCGTAGATGTAGAAAACCCAATGTAGAAGGTAGAGCTCAATGGGAGCAAAATGGCAGAAATGAGACCAAGTGTATAGATCCAGAGTGATCTAATATGCAACAAAAGGTGAAGAATGAAGGGAAAAACCCTCCTATTTATAACAAAATATTGGGTCATTCTAGATCTTGGTGCATGATTAAAATAATGTTAACCAAATCTAGATCCACCTCTATGGAATATTTTATTATTATTTGTTGGAGGAAAAGGGACTTTGACTTGGGTCAAAATCCCTTGATTAGTGAAGAATAAATAAATAAATGATTTATTTATCTTTTTAAGGAAGTGGTTGGGATATAATCAAATAAATAATGATTTATTTGATTAATGGTGGTTGATTTGATCATATTTAACAAGGAATATTATTAAATAATTATTCCTAGAAAATAATAAGATAACTATGGGTTTATCTCATTAATTTCTTTGTTTTTGGGTTAAACATGACTGGGAATAATAATTAAATTATGGTTTAATTAATTATTCCTTTTGGGGTTTCTTGATTAACATAGTGAAAGCAGTTTTACTTGGGGTAAAACTGGTCTTACATGGTGTACTTGGGTCCATACGACGATTTAGATGATAAACGGTGTAACACCATCTCTGCTGCTATCGATATAATGGAGCGGATCGAAGTATGTCGAGCCACGGGAGCGAAGGTCTCCTCATAATCAACTCCCTCTACCTGGGAGAACCCTCTAGCCACAAACCTCGCTTTGAATTTCTCAATGCTGCCATCTGCAGCATGCTTTACCTTGTAAAGCCATCTGGAAGTAACCACAGATTTTCCCTCAGGCCTCTGCACCACCTCCCAAACATCATTCTTCATGATAGAAGAATACTCCTCCTGCATGGCCTCTCTCCAGACCTGCTGGCTAGCTGCCTCCTCATAGTTAGAAGGCTCAGAGTCAAGGATGCTGGTAGCCATTGCCATGTAGCTACAAAACCTCTCAGGTGGTTTTCTCTCTCTGACCGGCCTCTTAGGCTCAGCAACAGATGTGGCATCTCTCAAGGTGTCTTGAAGCCACTTGGGCTTCCTCTTCCCTGAGTGCACTTCTCCCGCCGGAGCGGAGAATAAAACTCCTCCTCCTCAACATCAGGAGCCTGAACTCCTGACTGTCTGTCTGCTGTCCTCCTGCCTGCACCTGAACCTGTAGATGCTGAGGTACCGTGTGAACTGTCCATCAGTGGACTCCCCAGTGAACTGCTCTGTGGACTGCTCTACATGCTGCCCGTAGCACCACCTCTCTGACTCGGTGAGCCACTCCCCACTGACGGACCTGACATCGTCATAGATGTACCTCCGGATCCTCCTGATCCCTGCCCACTGGATCCCTGCGACTGACTCAACTGCTGCTGAGGGTCTGGCTGATCCAGATACTCTAACTCCCGTGACCTCCTAAAGGCCATGTCCTCCTCGAACTTCACATCCCGCCTGACAACAACTTTCCTCTGCGCAGGAATGTAAATCCGAAAGGCCTTGGAGGTCTCACTGTAGCCCACAAAGATACCCTTCTCTCCGGTGGGCTCTAGTTTGGTCCTCTTCTCCTTGGGTATGTAGGAGTATGTGATGCACCCAAAGATACGAAGATGACCAATATCAGGCTTCTTCCCAGAAAAAGCCTCCTTCGGAGTCATGTGCCCCAAGGCACGATGCGGACTCCTGTTCTGCAAGTAAACAGCTGTGTTGCAGGCCTCTGCCCACAAAAACAATGGCAACCCCTGATCATGTAACATGGCTTTGGCAGCCCCTCCGATGGATCTATTCTTCCTCTCCGCAACCCCGTTCTGCTGGGGGTTGTAAGGAACAGTGAACTCCCTCCTAATGCCTGCCTCCGCACAATAGTCAACAAACTCTCCGAGGGTGTACTCTCCTCCATTGTCCGACCTCAGGGACTTGATCTTCCGACCTGTCTGTGTCTCCACAAGAGCTCTGAACTCCTGAAACCACTTGAAGACCTCACTCTTGGTCTTCAAGAAATAGATCCAGGTCCTCCTGGAGTGATCATCAATGAATAAGACATAGTACTCATATCCACTCAAGGAAACATGAGACATCCAACTGCTCACATCGGAATGAATCAAATCAAGTGTCCCAGTCACTCTGCTGTCACTGCTGGGAAAAGGGGATTTGGAAAAATTTCCCATCGCACATCCTCTGCAAGTATCAAAGTGATCAGTACTGAAATTTGGCACACCTGTAGTGATCTCCCGCAAGGTTCTCAAGGCTCCATGATACATATGTCCCATCCTGCGGTGCCAAATCTCACACAGCTCAGAACTGCTAGCTCTGCTGTCGGTACTACTGCTCAATGCCAAAAGGGGCTGGAATGCAAACTTGTACACCTTTGCATGGCGTACACCTATCACTCTAGCTGAATCAACTGGAGTGCCCCTGGGATACATCAACACCTGTCCTCCCCTGAACAGTACCTCATATCCTCTGTCCTCCAAAGCTGAGACAGATATGAGGTTCTTCCTCATCCTTGGCACATAAAGAACATTTGACACCTTCAAGGGAGGTTTGGACTCCCTCTGAAATGTCAATGTTCCCACACCGACTGCTCTAACAACTCTGTCATCACCGAGTACTACCTCTACATCAGTGCCACTCTCTGAAAGCTCTGAGAAGTACTCACGGAATCCTGTCATGTGACGTGAAGCCCCACTATCCACATACCAGATACCCGAAGATGCTCCGCTAATCGAGGGAAATGCATGCTCCCTCTGAACCTGTGTGGCAGGTAATCCTGCACTAGAAGACTCACACGCAATGAACCCAAACTCCTGGTCAAAGCGATCTGCAAAGTCCTCAACCTCTGCTGAAGCTGCCATGCTTTGGTTCTTCCCCTTCTTCTTCTTCTTCTCCGGACACACCACTGCATAGTGTCCCATCTTCTTACAATTCCAACACTTCACCTTGGAATAGTCCTTCTGTGTGTTATCCTATTTACCTTTACCTTTGCCTTTGCCCCCACCATTGCTTGTGGAAGCCTGCTTCTTCCCTTTGCCTTTCTTGCGTCCTGCCAATAGTGCTACATCCTCATCCTGCTCAACTAGCTTAGCTGTCCCGAGTTGACCTTTCCTGATCTCTGTCTGAATGCAATCATCCCAAAACCTCTCCCATGTGGGAAGGGTCTCATGTGCACAAACCCCATCAGCAAAGTTCATCCATGAACTGGGGAGGCCATTCACTGCAATCCGCACCAACTCAGTGGGTGGAATGGCCTCTCCAATCGCTACCAACTCATCTCTCACATTAGTAATCTTTGTGAGATATCCAGCTGCACTATCAGTCTTACCCATCTTAATGTTCTTCAGCTTCTCCTTCAGGACCATTTTCCGGTTTTCATTGGTACTCTGGTAGAGGTTGGTCAATGCTGTCCACATCTCATGAGCATTTCTCTTTCCTCTCACATGAGGAATGCAATAGTCTTTGATTCCATCTAGAATCAGTCTCTTACCCTTGTTGTTCTTTTTATTATATGCTGCCAACTGAGTAGCATCAGTAGGCACATTTACAGGGTTCTGTGCGGTATGCACCATTATGTCCCAGACTTCTGCCTCCTCAAAGATACTCTGCATTCTCTCCTTCCAAACACTGTAATTGGTATGCCCATCCAACCTATCCTCCACCCTCAGTCCCAAAGACATCCTGCTGTCCTAAAACTGAAAAAATATGCTTCAACGTAGTAAAGGTAAAAATGTTGTTTGTGAAAAATCGGCTTGCTGAAATTTTACGAGTGAAAAATACGACGGTACTATAATTTTCCTCCCTTTGTCCCAAAGCTGTTCTTCCACCCAACCTGCGATACCATGTAGAAATTTATAGTTTCCCACCCCGGTTTTCAATTTTCACCTTATTACTCCAAAATAGTTAAATGCCCTTTCCCATATCCATACATTTAACAAACTGGAAAATAAATTTTGCTGAAAACACAAATTCAGGAAAAATTACAGAATGATGAAAATACAGAAACAAAAATCAGCAGATGCAAACAGCCATTCAACACATGTAAACACAGTGATTTTTGGTCAAGGTCCCTAGAAAAACCCCTTACAACTCTTGGGGAAAACCAGTTCGAAAGCTCCTTCTTATTTCTGGAAAATGCCTTTTACAGTGAGAGAAATATTCAGCAAAAAATCAGCAAACAGACTTTTACAACTTATCTCGTTTTCCGTGCTTAACCACCGCCTCGGAAAATGTGCAAACAGCAAAAAAAGAACAGCAATAAATGATGTACGTCCTCCTCGATTTTCGTGCCAAATTTCAGCCTTAAATGCTGTTGTACGACCTGCCTAGAAAAGCGTGCAAGCTGCCAGAAAATCTGCTGTACGGTTTTCTTGATTTCTGTGAAAAAAATGGCTGTACAAATTTTTTCCTAGAAATGCGTGCCAAGGTACAACCACTTGCTGTACGACCTCCCTTAAATTCTGCTCCTCGATTTCTGTGCAAACCTGCTATACGGCCTGCTGTACGACCTTGATGAAAATGTCTTGCTGAAATGCTGCCTTGGAATGTGTGCCAAGCTGCTGCCTCCTTCTCCTCACTGCCCAGAATTCTCCCTTGCTCTCTTGCTCTCCTTCTCTCAATCTGCTCATGAAAGAATGAATGACCTTTTCCTCCTTTTCCTCCTTTAACCTAACCCTAAGTGACTTTTGGGGAATCCCTAAATCTAATGGCTGAAATAGATTGAGATCTAGGGCTGAGATTAAATGCTCATTTAAATCTCACTTTCTTTTTTTTAATTCACCCCACTTTAATAAGACCCACTTAGTCATTTATTTCCAAAGTCACTTTTCCTTTCTAATTTTACATTGACTTTATTAAAGTCACTTTAAAATTAGACTTTAGTAACTTTATAACATAAAATCACTTTTAAATTAGATTTGACTTTATAAAAATTATAAAGTCACTTTAGGAGAAAAAATTAAATTCTTTTGGACACTTTTCCCTAGGCCAAAGATCAAAGCCTTAGGGAACCACCTGTCCTCCGGTAACCAAATTTCAACAATTAATTTTAACTAAATAATAATAATTATCCCCCTCTAATAATAATAATAAATAACTCCACTTTTTTCAAAAATCTTGAATTATTTAATATTTCCTATTAACATAGGTTAGTTACCAAAATTTATCTATCATGATAACCTTAACTTTTCTTTTAAATATTTAAATCCCACTAATGTTTAGTATAAAATAATTTTTTTAATAAAGATAATTCTAAAATAATAACAATTAAGGCAATTTAAAAAAAAATTCAATAAACAATAATATATAATTTGTCATAATTAAAATTAGAAATAAAAATTTAATAAACTAAAATAAATAATAAACTAATAAAAATTAAAAATTTAAGAACCAGTTGGTTCTCTCATCTCTTCCTTTCCTCTATTTATTTCCCTAATCTCTTCTCTTCTTAGGAGGTTTGTCCTGATGATGAGTCTTGATTTAGACTCGAAACGTCGACTAAAAATGAAGACTATGGATATTCGAAGGTTGCATCTCAAAATCTACACCACGGAAACCTCTAATCTAACTTTTAAAAAATTAAATATTTTTTTATTAAAAATATTTTACATAATTATATAAAATTTTAAAATATCTAAATATTTTTATTAAAATATTTTTAAATATTTTATAATTAAAATTTTAGTAATTAATAAAATTATCTAACCTTTAAAAAATTAAATATTTTTTTATTAAAAATATTTTACATAACTATATAAAATTTTAAAATATCTAAATATTTTTATTAAAATATTTTTAAATATTTTATAATTAAAATTTTAGTAATTAATAAAATTTGTGAAACTATTAAAACTTTTTAAATTAATATAAATTCATCTAAAAAAAATCTTTAACATGTTTAATATAAAAAGATTACAGAGATGATATATAAACAGAATGCTCATGTTCAATTGCATCTCATCTACTAACATGATAATCAAACCAAAGTGTCCCTCGTTAACATTCATATAACTTTTGAGAGGGGCAATGTAAACAACATACATAATTTACAAATTACGTAAGGAAATCCTTTAATATTAGCCCTCCTTCCTTAAAAGTGCCACTTGGTTTATTATCCTTCCCTTCCCTTTTACTAGACTCTAAACTTTTGGAACTCATAAAACACCATCTCTAAGTTATCTTCCCCTATTCTTTTCATATATAATTCTAATAAAGGTGCTAAATAGTATTATGGCTTGGTTTAATGCTTTAACACTTGCTTGAATTAGAAATTTAAATGTTGGGATTGTTGTGTAATTTGTAATTCTTCTGTCTTTTCCAATATTTTTTTTCACGAGTTTCTTTTTCAATATTCACGATTCAGATTTGCAACATTTTTATTATTGCATTGTTTGATCTTTGAACCTGAAAGAATCCATTTTTAATAAATAAAAAAAGATTTTTCAACAACAAAGAATAATACAAAGAATAATGTTTTTGATTTTTATTTTCCTTTTAAAATATTTAATAGATTTTTCAAACCAATTTTACTAAACTTAAAATTCTAATTCTCAATTTTCATGTTAAATCAGTCTTATATTATTCCCTTCCTTTTTCTTCTTATATACTCCAAAATGTAAAAGTACTAATATGTATATTTGAAAATTCATGTCTAGTTAACCCTTAGATCTCCATCAAAATTCAACCTCATGCCTCTTGAAAATTCATGTCTAGTTAACACTTTATAAGATCACTATAAGGTGATCCTCCTATATTGTCTTCATTTCATACTAACCCGGGTGGATGCTAACTTTGCTTTCCATGCTTTGCTAACTTCATTTCAAATTGTTTTTTTTAAAGTGACCCGGGTGGATGCTAACTTTGCTTTCCATACTTTTCTTCCTTCACCAATGCTTATAGATATTATCCTTACACTATTTACAAATTTCGGACCCTTCATTTACGCCTTTTTTTTTTTTTTATTCCTTTCCTTTTAAATGATAAATTCTAATAGTTTTGTAGTATTGCGAAATGTTTCAATTTAAAAATTATTTCCTGAAGACTGATACTTTCTCGTAGTTTTATATAATGAGATGTCTTAATTTTAAAAATATTCCCTTAATATAATATATGAGCTTGTTTATTATATTATTTATGTTCGAAAGGAGAATACTTTTAAATCACAGGTCACATCAGTTAAAGGAATGGTGTAGTCAACTGTAATAAGTATATTATTTATTAACTCCTATGTAAACTGTTATAAGTATATTTATTCTTAATTCCTGTGTAATGAAGTAGTTTATCAATTATATGAAAAATTTGTAAAATTAAATACAAAAATTAAATAAAGTTATATATATATATATATATATATGATATTGTTTTTGGGCTTAAATTAGATAATACAATTTTAAGTGGGATTGTGATTTTTTAATATTTAAAATGCATTTTTGAATGTATAAATGAATTCAAGATTCTAAAAAGAATTTAGAGATTCAAAAATTTGTAAATTAAACAATTTAAACTTATTTAAAAATGTCTATTAAATTTTGGACATAATTGACTAGAAAAAATACTTTAAAAAAAGTCATTATATACACTTAGAACATTTTTTTTCTATGTCATAATGACTTCGAGTGGATTCAAACGATTGATTATGAGCATGTTCCCTTCCGTTGTTGCAAATGCCACATGCATGGCCATCTCTTCAGAGATTGCCTATAGAACATCCCACCCAAGGCCACCTCTAGCCCTGCCTCCTCTAACCAAGATGGCTTCACCAAATTCGCCCCCTCTAAAAGGCATGAAAAATAGACACCCCCCAACCCTGGTCCTTCTCAACCCTCCACCAGCAATATTTTTCACCTTCTGGCTAACCAAACCCCGAAGAAGGACCCCTCGACAGCCTCTCAAGCAACAACTCCCCTCACTGCCCTTACTTCTAGCTCACAACCCCCCCTTAGCTCTACCCCCTCTAGGCCAAATTTGCAAAACAAGACTCAAGGTCTCTAAAAGAAGGACAAGAAAAAGGAGATCTCAACCTCAACCTCTACTTAGATCCAAGATTTGACCCAGAAGCCCAGCTCCAACATGGATATAGATTGTCTGGCTATTCCTCTTCAGGAGAAAGTTCAGGAAAATGGAAAGAACCACACCCCCATCATCTACATGGATGAAGAACCAGAAACCATTGAATTTGGGGATCTGGACATCACCGGGTTGGAAAAGGCCTGCAAGTTCAAGGAATACCTCACCATCCTTGACAAACAAATAGATAGCTTGGAGGAAGCTCTTCCCAAAGCCCAGCTTCTAAAATCAAGCAAGCAATTGGGCATTCTGAGGGAACATATTCCAAGGGAGACAATCAATATTATTAGAGAATCCAGAAAAAGGGGGAAGTCGACCGATCTGCAAAGATTGATAATATTGGGAGATCAACTAGTTGAATCTGGCCGATACCCTAAGTTTACGAAGTTCTTTAAGGCACTGAACTAACATCCTAAATGATAAATCTCACTTCCTGGAACATCAGAGGAATTAATAGCCCCTCAAAGCTCCATATGATAAAAAACCGAATAAGTCATCACAACCCCTCTATCTTCTTCATGTAGGAAAATAAATGCTCCAGCACCACTTTCCACTCCATTTTATCCAAGCTCTAGCCTGGCTGCAACACAGTTGATGTTGATGCCATGGGAGCCTCCAATGGTCTTGCCATAACTTGGAATCCTTCCATCATCTCGCTCTCCAATCTCCATGCTTCGCTTCATTTCATCCAAGCTTCGTTCCATCTAATAGGCACTGGCATCCGAGGTCTTCTCACCAATGTTTAATTCCCCCAATCCTCTGCCCACAAAATCTAGCTCCTAGATGACATAACCTCCCTCAATGATCAACGCTTGTCCCCCCTCTAGATCTTGGGAGGTGACTTCAATATGATCACCAGCCTCAGAGAAAAGCAAGGAGGCCATAGGCATTTGGACAATGATAGACAAAGGTTCAAATATTTCATTCTCTATAATTAGCCGATTGATCTTTACATGGAATAATCGCATAAGAGGCTCTGAGCAAACAACTTCTCATTTGGATTGCTTTCTCATCTCAGACACCTTCATTCAAGCAAGGGGCGATATCTTCTCCACCATCCTCTGTGCAGCAGGTTCCGATCATTGGCCTATACAGCTGTAGTGGGTGAGGTCGGGCAGAGCTCTCAATAACCCTCCCGGTTCAAACAGTTATGGCTACCCCACCATGGTTTCAAAGAAATGGTCACGGAATTGTGGTGTAACATCATCCCCCAAGAAGGTTCCAAGATGTACCAAGTTCAACAGAAGCTAAAAATCATTAAGTCCAGATTAAAGCACTGGAACCAGCATACTTTTGGCAATATATTTAAGAGCTAAAGGGATCTAGAGGCTCAAATGGCAGCTCTCCAACAAGCCTTCATCACGTCAGGCTGCATGGAGGAACTGGAATGCGAAGAACAATAGCTCAATAATCAAATCGAAGAAAGAGTAGTGTAGGAGGAGATTCTCTGGAAGCAGAAGTCCAGAATCCTTTGGATCAAAGAGGGGGAGAAGAATACGAAATTCTTCCACCACTCTACAATCCAATGAAGGATGTTCAATCGAATCTCCACCTTAAAAGACAACCAAGGTATCAATCTGGAAATGCATGAGGATATTGAACAGGAGCTCCTCAATTACTTCAAGGAGACTCTTGCAGAACCTTTGTTGGACAGACAGGAGGCCATCAACTCCATCACCCAACACATCTCATTCATCATCACAGATGACCACAACCAAATGCTGCTGAGACCTGTTTAGCTGCAGGAGGTGGATCAAGCTATGGCTCAACTTAACGCTGGGAAAGCTTCGAGCTTGGACGGATTCACTTCCAATTTCTTCCATTTTTCCTGGGAAGACATCAAGATGGAAATCTGGGAAATGGTGGAGGAATCCTGAAATATGCACTGGATTCTCCTTGTCCTCAATGCCACTTTCCTCACTCTTATACCCAAGGAGGAGAAGGCTACCACTCCCAGCAAATACAGACATATTTCCCTTTGCAGTGTCGTGTACAAGCTGGTCTCCAAGGTGATCGCCAATCATCTCAAACCTCTGTTTCCCCTTCTAATCTCTCTGGAGAAAACTGATTATGTAAAGGGAAAGCATATTCTCGATAGAATCATTCTCACCCATGAGGTTACTCATTGTCTGAAATCTTGCAAAATCCCAGGTATGCTTCTCAAGATCAACCTCTCCAAAGCTTTTGATAAACTCAATTGGTCCTATATTCATCAAATGTTTTCTGCCTTTAGATTCAACCCCACCTGGACTCGTTGGATCATGAGTCTTATCTCCTCTCTGATCTTCTCCATTTTTCTTAATGGTTCCCCCTCCACACCCTTCTTGACCTCCAGAGGCATTCGCCAGGGGGACCCTCTCTCTCCCCTTCTCTTCTTCCTTATGGCTGAAAGGTTGGGTTGACTCATTAATCACCATGTTAGAATGGGCCCCTCAAAGGGCTGAGCATCCACCGTCATCCCCCTGTTGGTCTCACAAAGGTGGCTTATTATAGGCAACCTTAGTGCTTCTCATTTAATTGTCAACCCGAGGTAAGTCTTCTTATTTCAAGAGTGTAAGCACAATATATGCAAGTGAGATCGACTGACAGTTACTCTATGTTGCTTATGAAAAAGGATTATCTAATATTCTGAATTCAATCAACTCAAAGAGAAATGGGTCGGGTGACTGTAGCTAATTATTCTGTCTAGCTTAGAAAAGAGAAACCTATGGTTAAATAGCAAAATGATGGTTTGAACAACAATATTAATGAACTGAACAACAATCTAAATGAATTGAACAACATTCTTAATGAGTTGAACAACAATCTAGATTAATTGAATAGCAATTACTTATATAATTTTGCAATGAAATTCTCTTTGTAAACTAACTAATTAACATTAATCAATAATTGGACGCCTTACTATGCTGATAGAACAATTTAATCCGTAAAGACAAGTAGCATCGAACAATAATTATTCTACGATTTGTAAATTGATTGCAAGGGCATTGGAAGAAAATGGAAACATCTAACAGCAATGAAGCACTATTACAAACCAGAAGATGCGAATGCGATTACTCTAAATCAAGAAGCACAAATGCTAAACTATTCCAAAGGAAGAAAAATAGTAACTTTATTGAGTAGAAAAGTATTTTACAACCGCATCAAATATTGGACATTTATTCTGTAACTAATGCACATCACGAAAATTAGTGAGGAAACTCCCAAGGGTTGGGCCCAGACCACTAGAAGCTTTAACGCAATGAAAACCTCAAACGATAATTACTCAAAACATCAAAACTCTTTATTAACTCAAAGGATAATATAGGAATCCAATTTGACAACTCTGTCTTGATGCATTGTTTATAGAAGGAAAATTCCTATTTGACCCCCTGTCTAGTTCGTCCCTGGCCTTTTTAAAGGAATTTTCATGTAATGAGATAGTATTCTCCAAATGACAGCCCGATGTGCATGGCTTTCCTTTGAGTATTCGAGCTTGAATATGCCTTTCTACCTTCTGCCAGCTCCTGGGAGTTACTGAGATTCCATACGTTCGTGTACGTCGGTTGTCTTCCCTTTGTCGTTGGTCCAGCTACTCTGCCTTCCTTAATTCCAGCCCAACATATACTCCCCTTCTTACCTAATTGCATGTCCTCATGCACAGATGGTTGAGATGCAATTGCGTTAGGGAGTAGGCAGGGTAGACCTTTTCCTTGTATGCTCTGAAACCTTATTTTTGTCTCATTATTGCAAAGGCAATGCTTGCGTGCCCTTTTGGTAACTCTTAATTATGATTATAGTCCTTAGGAGAATACCAGAGAAGAGGGCTTCTATATCTACATCCTAACCATGTAGGACCCATGCTAAAGACCAAGTTACTGTATGAGAGGAATCTGGAGGTAGTAGCCTTGAAATTCCTATAGCCAAATGTCTCCCTATTCTTTACATTATTCGTGGAGGCCATCCATATTTGTTTAGTTGCTGCCAAGGCTGCTTCCCAAATGTCTTCAAATTATTGTTGTCGATTCTCTATAATGTCGTTATGGATGGGCCCCAGCCAAGTCCTTACGCCTTGCCTTCGCATGAAGTTCGTGTGCTAGATAAACAGCTGCAGGGGTTTCCTAGGTTCTCCTCTAACCCACAAGTCTAGGCCAAGTTCTCTCTTTTGGAAGATGTTATAGGCCTTGGCCCACTTAATCTGGTTCTTGGTGAATGATAGAAAGGCTTGGAGCTGAACATATCCTATAAAGGGTCTAGGATTATTGTCCGTGTCCTCTTCTAGAAAGAAATTGTGCATGTAAATTTCACATAGAAGGCATTGGACCTATTCATCTTGATCATTACAGTAGTGGACAAAATCTTCTATGGTTTTGAAGTTTGCGGTCTTTCCTACCCTGACATCTTTGACTTTCAACAGTAAATATCGTTCTATTAAGAACAGGGCATAGTTGGTAGTCGATGCCCTGCATGATAGTGCATCATTATACAGAGAACAAATAGTAGTTATTTTTTTCTTGGCTTGCTCCACCTTCTCTTGTGCCCGTTTTACCTTTGTATGTTCCTCTCTGAGATGGGCAAATGTTTCGTCTTCTATGGAGGAGAGGTCTGTGAATTTCTTTAGTTGTGCTTGGTATTCTTGTGTTGGCACCACCTCCTTCCTACATTGTGCTAGCTCATGTTGTGTTTGCACCAGTTCATTGTGTAATTTATGATTAACAACTTTCTCTACTAGGTGGGCATAGGCAGGGGCTTCCTTTGTTTGGGACTCCTTCTCTTCTGTAGTTTTCTGCTCAGTTTGTGTAGAAGCTTCAATGGTGTTTGCTAGTTCTATCTGAATTTTGGCCTTAGTAGTATCTGCTTGGTCAGTCTGTATCCTAGTCTCAACAATATCGGTTAAGTTGGTCTGAACCTCAACCTCTGTAGTAGCTACCAAGTCGGTTTGAATCTCAGCCTCAACGATGTCAACTAAGTTAGTATGCATCTCGGCTTCAACAATGTTTATCAAGTTGGCGACTAATTCTGTTTGAGTTCCCGCGGTGGTGGTTTCTTTCTTTGGATTTTGTGCCCTTCTTTCCTCCTTTAGTACTTTTCTCACATATTTCACCATTTTCTTTAATCTTTTGTAGGCCCTGCTCAGTTTCTTAATCTTCTTTTCAGCTAAATTCTCACCTGACATGATTTTAGCAGGTGGTGGAGGAGCATTATTCCCATTTTCAGGAATGGTGTTGCCAACCTCACGGTTTCCGGCGATGGTGTTTCTTATTTGATCTTCAGAGTTTACTTCTGTATGAGGGTCCTGACAGGGTGGGGCACTACTACCTCCCGGTGTCAAAGGGACTATTTCTATGCTTATGTTTTGCTCCACAGGGACAGTGTCACCTATCTGATTCTCTGATTATGTCGTCCCCTCTGCCTGCCCTTCGCTATTCACCTCATAATTCTCCAGAGGGGACAGAGCCCCACTGTCCTGTGATTCCTATTGGTATGGTAGGACTTCACTGTGGCCAGAACTACTGGTAGTGGCAGGCTTATCTATGGGTTCCTCTTTCTCTTCTGCTTCCGATAGGTTTCTAGATTCGTAGTCTGCCCTCATTTTCTCTAGGACTCGAGCCATTTCTTCCTCGAAATATTTCAAGGGTGCGTTTTGAGGGCTTGAGGGTAGAGAATGGGATGTTCCTGCCTCCTCTATGAGGTCCAAGGTTCCTTGAAATATTTTGGACTTTTTTTTCCTGCTTGGTTCTGAGGTTGGAGTTCGGGTCCTTTTTCTTCTAGGTATGTTTACCGTGGGAAGCTCAATTTCGGTTTCGCCAGGGTTTATTTCATGTACCTGTGCAACAGGGTTAGCAAAATTGTCCCAGGCTATTTTCTGCTTATCCAACTCATGTATCATGACTAGTTTAATTATCCCGTGGTGACTAACTACTGCTTGGGGATTTTTGGCTCTTCTTAATCGAACAACAGTGTCATGCAATATAGAATTTAAGAAAGAAGGTAGGTTAATTGAAATATTTTGCTTAAGTACAACTAAAAGTTTAAGTTGACGAGGTTTTACCACATCTTGACATCTGTCACATGCAATGAACCTTTGGATGAATTCCATCAGTTCCTACCATGGTTGGTGTAGAGAGGTAGGGTTAATCCCTTTCCCTTTTCACTCCAATGGCTCCTCCGGATCCTAATATGATGCTACTACCTCTCATAGGAGGAGATGTCTCTCTGTCCATATTTATCCTTCTGATGGTATTTCAGAGACTCCAACAATAATTTCCTCTGTGACTGGTATAATTCAACCCTTGATTCTGGTCTGACCTTCTTGCAGATTTTGTAGAAAATCAATTGCAATTTCTGTATCAAATCCTTGTAATCGGTGTATATATGTCAGCCAACTGGCTTGCTGGAGGATGGCGCTACTTGCATCTGAAATTGGAAAGTTTGCATGCTAGTTCCGAAGGGAATTTCCTCCCATAGTTGGTATGTTTTCCTGGGCCTCTTCCTCTAATTGTATTCTCTCTCAGCTCTATTGCTTTGAGTGAATGTTGTATGCAAGCGAAAGAGAGATTGTGGTTCTGCGTAGGTAACTTCATGCCTTAATTGCAATGTTACTCTAGTCTTATCGATGTATCTAATGGATTTGTGCAGAAATTTCGCATGCTTGGCAATTTAAGACTAATTACAGCCCCTCCATCGAAGTAAGGGCACCCACGTCCTCAAGTACAAGAGGGATTTTTCCAATCATGAATGCGAACGGGGGAATGTCAGGATTTGATAATGATGACCTGTACGTGAAGGAGAAGGTCGTGGCTTTCAAGTTTCAGGGGGTTGAGTAATTACAAGCATACGTAGTGTAAAGGTCGGATTTGGAATTTTTGCCATAATTGCATCTTGTGAGGAAGTGATCGAAAAGGGAGAGGGAATAGTATAGCTATTATTATGATATGATGTTCTTATTCAATGAAAAGTTATGACAGAATCAAGACTAAGACAGGTAATGATTGGTGCTGTCATCCTGGGGTTCAAATATGTAAGAATATCTCTGTTAGTTATTCATGTGGTAGATTATAATTACTGCTAATTCGGGTAATAGCTTATGGAAGAAGAACGGGAGATAAAGTATATATAAGAGTAATTGGTTATTGATGAAACATACTTTCATACCATAAGCAGAGCCACTGCTGCCAGCAGGCGTTCATAGCCTCGACATGGTTGCTACTTTAACCCAAAAGAATGAGCTGGGATCCTTATGTAAAAATAGTTATTCTACCAATTTTGTGGAGAGATCACCATGCTGGTATCATAGCTAGATAGCCATAGTGCCACTCACCAAAGTTGTAGCAAAGTGATTAGGCTAGCTCGTGATGAGACCTCCTGTCCTTCGATTTATCTATTGATGCCATGCAAAGGAGCCCTCTCTCGAGGCTATGGATGTGGCCACAATATTTCTCTTGTTATGAGGGAGAATCACAAGGAATGCAACTTTCTTGGTCTGGTAAATGATCTTACTACATTTTTTAGTAGAGATAAAATAAAGGGCAGTCGACGGTGCTACCTCTAGTCTCTTGTACAATTTCTGACCCAAAGTAATAATAATAGAACAAGGTATACAAGATGACACTTCCATAGGTATGATCGACCTAATGAAACATCACGAACTTCCAAAGGGGAAAAATCACACAATACCATCTGCAAAGGGCTTGATGTTATAAGGTAGGTGACACTACTAGCTAACACAGATATCTCACCCTTGGTGGAGCCACCTGGTGGTGTACAATTGTAGGTGAAACGCTGTTGGAAGATTAAATCTATTAATGACCTTGGCTGAGACCAGGTTCTTGTGGCTTCCGCTGTCAATGATGAACTGCACTGGTGAGCCCTTTACCCACATTTGTGAGTGGAGGAGGTTCACCCCATCCTATTGATCCTTTGTTTTCTCCTTTTGGAGCTTGGTTGTGGCTACCGTCATAGTGGGTTCAACATTAATGATATTATTTCCCTTGTTAGTTAACTTGTCAATTTGTAACTTAGAGTCAGAGTATGCATCTTTCTTTGACTCTTTCACCTTAGCCACCAGCGCCTGATTTTCGTGACACTCGTTCATCTTGTGAGTGGGAATTTTATGGAACTCACACCACTTTCCAGTATCTTTCTTCGCATTCCCATTATTCTTGTCTTGCAGCTTCAAGGAGTTATCCTAGGAGGTCACGACCTTACTCTGCCCTTTGTTCTGCGGCTTGGGGACGCCTTTTCTCTACAGTGGGTTCATAGATACAAAGTCTTTTTTCTTTTTCTTGAATTTCTACTCAATCTTGGCAGCATATCGATATGCTGCACCAAGAAAGGAGATGTCTAGGAACTCCATTTCCTCCTAACTGTATTCATGTAAACAACTACATTACTTCAGCATCAATGTCTCTCAAAATCTTTGATACCCAACTTTTTTCGTAGGGTAAGGAAAAGATTCATCAACTTATGCACATCTCGGTCCCTTTGTTGTCGTAGTGCAGTCCATGTTATGTACTTGTCGTCATAGCTCCCCATGGGGTAATATTGTTCCTTTATGCCATCTTAGAAAAAATTCCAAGTGGGTGCCTTAGAAAAAAGTGAGGGTTATATCTCCTACCTTTATGGTAGTTTTCCCACTAGTCCTTGACATGGGGAAACTTTGAGAAGTGCAAAAGTAATATTTTCCCTATTGGAAAATCATGAAACAAAAAATATCCTTCCAACATATTTAACCATATATCGACAACCTCTTTATCTATTTCACCTTCAAATATGGGAATATCAGAGTTGACTTGTACCTTGAAGGGAGTGGTGAATACATATTAGTTGTCAAATGAAGCTATGTCACCTATGGGAATCCATTGAATGATCTGGGAAAATTTATCCATCATCGTGTTCCTTTGTCGCTCCAAGGCCTCTTCGAGCAATATTTTGAAGGGATCTCCTTCTCCCTCATCTATATTTTCTTTTTACATGGGAGGTCGTTGGCATTTGCGAAGATGGTCCTGCAAGGGTTCAATCAATTTGAGCCCTAAGTCCTTATACCCTGACCTTGTTGGGGACATGTAAAGAAAAAGAAAGAAAGACTAGACTACTCTCATACTACTGATCCATACTTATGTAGGAACACAAAATAATGCAAATATAAACAGAAACATATAGGTGCATCAGAAATAAATCTTCAATTCATTAATATCAAAGAACTAAAAGATGCTTACATACATAATGGAAATAAACTAGCTCAGGTGATGGTAGCTTATCTCTAAGATTAGATGTGGCGGCTACATGCCTCTAAAATATGATACAATGAGTCTCAAAGGTATTTTTACTATTGAACAATAAAGGGAAACCCTAAACAACCAAAACACTAACCCTGGGAGATGGAACAACAAGAGTTTGTAGGTCGTGTTGGGGTTAGTTGGGAAGCCAACTTCCATGAGTCGTAACTTGGTCATACGATCTATGTTTCGCGCGTACGATACCTCATTAGAAATTTCTCTCTGAGTACTATAGAATTTTCGGCAAGCTCTTTTCTATAGTTATGGGCCTACTGTGGACATGCTGTGAACCTAAAAAAATTGTCGTTTAGGGTGTCAAAACAACTCTCAAAGTTCAAGACTCGAATTTTCTTGAAAATAGTAAATGTTGCTATAATCAAGGAAACTGATGAAACCGACTGGAGATCTAGGCGGAATAGGTGGGTGGCCACTAATATCCACCTAGATCATTTGGTCCAAGGCAAGTGTATTTCCCTGGAAAATTGTAATAATTGTTACTCATGCATACATGTTGCATAAGCACATGGATTGTTTTACAATCTTAAAAATTTGATGAAGCATACATGTAGTGGAGTGAACCATGAAGTCACTAAGTTGTGAAATAGACCACTTGGATGGGTACCAAGGTGTGGTATCCTAGCTTGAGGGTGGGGAATGTGAGACATGAGGTGAGATGGTTGATAAATGATTGTGACTAGGTTAATATCCTGAAGTCCAGTTTAAGGTGAGAATTTTTAGGGTGATTTAGCTAAACCTGACACGATAAAGTTACAAGTGATTTTTGAACTCCATGTTTCTAAGAACCCATGATTTCACATGTTATTCATCTCTATTATAGTTTGTTTAAAGGTATAAAGGCTCTTATTAAACTTATCCTGCTGACCAATAAAATCCCAACAACAATGCCTTTTGACACCACCAGTTATTTGAATGTTTAAACACCCATTTAAATTTTCAAAAATAAAATATTTTATTTTAAAATTATCTAATTCTTAAAATTTATATAAAAAATTTCAAATTTTCATAAATACCACAAATATTTAAAAATCTCCCTAATACTATATAAAAAAAAATCAATATAATTAATTTTAACTAAATAATAATAATTATCCCCCTCTAATAATAATAAATAAATAACTCCACTTTTTTCAAAAATCTTGAATTATTTAATATTTCCTATTAACATAGGTTAGTTACCAAAATTTATCTATCATGATAACCTTAACTCTTCTTTTAAATATTTAAATCCCACTAATATTTATATAAAATATATTTTTTTAATAAAACTAATTCTAAAATAATAAGAATTAAGGCAATTTAAAAAAAAAATCAATAAACAATAATATATAATTTGTCATAATTAAAATTAGAAATAAAAAATTGATAAACTAAAATAAATAATAAACTAATAAAAATTAAAAATTTAAGAACCGGAAGGCTCTCTCATCTCTTCTTCTCCTCGATTTATTTCCCTAATCTCTTCTATTCTTAGGAGGTTTGTCCTGATGATGAGTCTTGATTTAGACTCGAAACATCGACAAAAAAAATGAAGACTGTGGATATTTCGAGTGTTGCATCTCAAAATCTACACCACGGAAACCTCTAATCTAACTTTTAAAAAATTAAATATTTTTTTATTAAAAATATTTTACATAATTATATAAAATTTTTAAATATCTAAATATTTTTAAATATTTTCTAATTAAAATTTTAATAATTAATAAAATTATCCAACTTTAAAAAAATTAAATATTTATTAATTAAATTTTTTTTACATAACTATATAAAATTTTAAAATATCTAAAAGTTTTTATTAAAATATTTTATAATTAAAATTTTAGTAATTAATAAAATTTGTGAAACTATTTAAACTTTTTAAATTAATATAAATTCATCTAAAAAAAATAATCTTTTAACATCTTTAATATAAAAAGATTACAGAGATGATATATAAACATAATGCTCATGTTCAAACGCATCTCATCTACTAACATGATAATCGAACCAAAGTGTCCCTCGTTAACATTCATGTAACTTTTGAGAGGGACAATGTAAACAACATACATAATTTACAATTTACGTATGGAAATCCTTTAATATTATCCATAAAAGTGCCACTTGGTTTATTATCCTTCCCTTCCCTTTTACTAGACTCTAAACTTTTGGAACTCATAAAACACCATCTCTAAGTTATCTTCCCCTATTCTTTGCATATATAATTCTACTAAAAGTGCTAAATAGTATTATGGCTTGGTTTAATGCTTTAACACTTGCTTGAATTAGAAATTTAAATGTAGGGATTGTTGTGTAATTTTTAATTCTTTCGTCTTTTCCAATATTTTTTTTCACGAGTTTTTTTCAGTATTCACGATTCAGATTTGTAACATTTTTATTATTACATTGTTTAATCTTTAAACCTGAAAGAATCCATTTTTAATAAATAAAAAATGATTTTTCAACCACAAAGAATAATACAAAGAATAATGTTTTTGATTTTTATTTTCCTTCTAAAATATTTAATAAATTTTTCAAACCATTTTTACTAAACCTAAAATTCTAATTCTCAATTTTCATGTTAAATCAGTCTTATATTATTCATACTCCAAAATGTAAAAGTACTAATATGTATATTTGAAAACTCATGTCTAGTTAACCCTTAGATCTCCATCAAAATTCAACCTCATGCCTCTTTATCAAATGATTACACTTTATAAGATCACTATAATTTTTTATTTTTCATTTTTAATTATTTAATTATTTCTTCCTTTATGTACCAAATATTAATATACATTTAAAAATTCAAAGATAACCTTGCCTGCTATATCAAAATATAATCTCATTGCTAATAATGAACCATTTATTATTTATAAAGATATTGATAACGCTTTAGTTTTTATTGAGATCAAATCTTAAAATTTTGAAGGACCAACCTTCATCCTGGTTAGGTTTGATATTAACAATTTTGATGCAGGAGCATTAGACTCGGAAAAATACTTTGTATTTTATTAAACCTAGGGGTCTCATGTTTTTGAGAAAATATTAATTTCATGTAAATATTAATGAGATTTTTGAGTGATTAAATTATATTTTTAATTGATTATATGTGAGGATTTGTTAATGTTTCCAAATAATTGGAGAACATGAGAGAAATTAGACTTAAGTTATCTAAGAATTGATGAAGCCTAAGTTAGATTTAGTTTCAAGATTTTAGGGATAAAATCTAGATTGTAGGGGTGTTGAGATATTTGAGGACTTTGTTGAGTGATTAAAGGGATTGGAACCTAAATTGGTTCAATTCAATTTGTATAAATTAATGAGCCTCAAAGGCCAAATAGAGCAGGAAAGATAGAGTGTTTTTAGAGGTGAGGATTGGACAGAAAAGTTTGTAAGCCTACGGGATTTTGTAAAAGGGCCATAGATTTGGAAATCTGGCCATGAACCAAGAAGGGTTTTTGTAATTGATTTTATTTGGTTATCGATGGGGAATTTGTTTTGAGAATTCTGTGTGAGATATATATATATTTTTGGTCGAATTTGGTAGAAAGATGTTTGAGTTCTTAATTCATTCATATGATAAACTTTGTGATAGACAAAGATCTGTATATAAAGGAAAAATCGATGTTGTTTAATGTCGACTTTGTGGTTTGAAGGTTTGCAAATGTTATGTTTGAGAAAGCACACAATTTGAAATGAATTGCCATATAACGATTGCCGAGAATTTGATTGGAAATTCAAAAGCCATCGACCATGAATTTGAAGGCTTAACGTTTAATTGAAGAAAATCTACAAGAAATCATATTTTAAGGTGATCTTAGCATCGAAAATGGAGTTACACGAATGTCGGAATGAAGGACGCAGATAAAGCGAGTTGCGCTGTTTTGATTGAATGCATGTAGATCCGTGTGAAGGTTCAATAACAAATCGATGTGTTTTAGCTTTTGACAAGAGTGTAAGTGATGTCAACATCTGAATAGTGTATATGGTTAATCTGGCATCGATTTGTTGTTAACTGAACTAATAACAGTGTTGCGTTGAGTTTTGCGGGAGTAAACACAAGCGATTCGAACCTGAGCCAATTTTGGTGCGTGGTGAAGCGTATAACATTCAGAAAGTGCATACCTGCATTGAAGCAGTGGAACGCTTTGCCTGAAGCTGAAGAGTGTGATGACAGTCATCGATTCCCAAGTTGTGTTGGTTCTGGAGTGTACGCAGCGGAAATTTTGTGTCAAATCGATTCTTACAAGTGCTGTGTCTCATATGAAAGCCTGTAAGTGTAAAACTCGATTTACAGTTAGTATTGATCGCTGAATGGTGTGAGCATGTCTAGCAATTGTATACTCAACGTTTGGAAGTGTACCTGAAAGTAATACTTTGTTCAAAATCTGTGATCGATTGTTGTTTGTTTGTAAGCTGAATGAAATTGCGTTGGAGAGAAATTGTTTGTTAAAACACTGTTGGATGAATTAATACGATGAAGTGGCTTCAACTTAATGCAAATTGAGGTCGATTCAAGCTGTGGAATCGAGCTAGAAAGAAGTGATAGAGTTCTGGTTTGAAACAAAGTGAAATGCCGTTGAAAACCAATGTCAACGCAATCAGAAATCGAAGTCTTGAAGAAAGCGAGGAATAACAAAGATAAATTAATAAGTTCGGTTGAAGAATAGGAATGTCAAGGGTGAATCATTTCCAATGGTGTTGGCTTGGAGGAAAGGTAAGTTAATGCGTGGGCCAATTGTTGGTGATATTTGTTTTTTAATCAAAGCCTGAGTTTATGAAATTTACATAGCTGAAAATGAATGCGTGAATGTGTTGGTTTTGCTAGCCAATATCAAACTTAGAAGTTGTAAAAGGGCGCATGTATATTGGAGTTGGAAACTCGGAATTTAAAACAAGTCAAAGGTTTGTTCAAAATGTTCTATGAACATTTAATTAAAGACCATACATTACTTGGATTGATAGAATATGAATTTCCATATGGTAAAAAGAGAGTGGTCATCCTATTAAGTTGAAGAGAAACCTTTACATAAATGAATGTTAGTGAAGAGTCATATAGTTGAGATTATGATTTGGTTTCTAGAGGCTATATGAAGCGGTTTTAACCTTAGATTTGAAGTTAAAAAGAGAGAGCTTTCGCATGAAAGGATTGAGTTTTGGGGTGTGTTGAAGTATGGTTTTCATAAACCATAAAAAGTTGTGAACAGATGTTACAAGCTTCCGCAAATGATAGTATGTGAAATTGCCCAGACTTGGAGTTTTTATTTGGGTAGTTATTGAGACGCATTTTTGTATGCATAGTATTGGGAGAGATTCTAGGTTTTGCAGGGTTTTCCTGCATCAAATTTTGATAATCGCTCTCAAGATAGTTTCCAAACAAAATTGACCAAATTATCAACTATTTTTTTAAAGTGACCCAGGTGGATGCTAACTTTGCTTTCCATGCTTTTCTTCCTTCACCAATTCTTATAGATATTATCCTTACATTATTTACAAATTTAGGACCCTTCATTTACGTTTTTTTTTTTTCTTTATTCCTTTCCTTTTAAATGATAAATTCTAATAGTTTTGTAGTATTATGAAATGTCTCAATTTAAAAATTATTTCCTTAAGAGTGATACTTTCTGGTAGTTTTATATAATGAGATGTCTTAATTTTAAAAATATTCCCTTAATATATTATATGAGCTTGTTTATTATATTATTTATATTCGAAAGGAGAATACTTTTAAATCACAAGTCACATCAGTTAAAGGAATGGTGTAGTCAACTGTAATAAGTATATTTATTTATTAACTCCTCTGTAAACTGTGATAAGCATATTTATTATTAATTCCTATGTAATGAAGTGTAGTTAATTTCAAAGTTTGACATATAATATTCAGCAAAGTTATTTTTATAGGTAAATATTAAATAAGATAATTCTCTATATATGTATATTAAAGTGAAGTTTAATAATTACATGAAAATTTGTGAAATTAAATACAAAAATTAAATAAAGTTATAATTATATTTTAATAATATATATATATATATATATATATATTTTGAAGAGTTGCTAAAGGAAATATACAACTTGAATATATATATATATATATATATATATATATATATATATTGTTTTTGGGCTTAAATTAGATAATACAATTTTAAGTGGGATTGTGATTTTTTATTATTTAGAATGCATTTTGGAATGTATAAATGAATTCAAGATTCTAAAAAAAATTTAGAGATTCAAAAATTTGTAGAATAAACAATTTAAACTTATTTAAAAATGTCTATTAAATTTTGAACATAATTGACTAGAAAATATACCTTAAAAAAAGTCATTATATACACTTATAACATTTTTTTTCTATGTCATGATGACTTCGAGTGGATTCAAACGATTGATTATGAGAATGTTCCCTTCAGTTGTTGCAAATGCCACATGAATGGCCATCTCTTCAGAGATTGCCTACAGAACATCCCACCCAAGGCCACCTCTAGCTCTGCCTCCTCTGACCAAGATGGCTTCATCAAAGTCTGCCCCCGTAAAAGGCATGCAAAATAGACACCCCCCAACCCTGGTCCTTTTCAACCCCCCACCAGCAATATTTTTCACCTCTGGCTAATCAAACCCCGGAGAAGGATCCCCCGACAACCTCTCAAGCAACCACTCCCCTCACTGCCCCTGCTTCTAGCTCACAACCCCCCCTTAGCTCTACCCCCTCTGGGCCAAATTCACCGAACAAGACTCAAGGTCCCAAAAAGAAGGACAAGAAAAAAGAGATCTCAACCTCAACCTCTACTCAGATCCAAGATTTGACCCAGAAGCCCAACTCCAACATGGATATAGATTCTCAGGCTATTCCTCCTCAGGATAAAGTTTAGGAAGATGGCAAGAACCACACCCCCATCATCTAAATGGATGAAGAACCAAAAACCATTGAATTTGGGGATCTGGACATCACCAGGTTGGAAAAGGCCTGTAAGTTCAAGGAATACCACACCGTCCCTGAAAGATAAATAGATAACTTGGAGGAATCTCTTCCCAAAGCCCAGCTTCTAAAAGGAAGCAAGCAAATAGGCATTCAGGGGGAACATATTCCAAGGGAAACAATCAATATTATTAGAGAATCCAGGAAAAGGGGGAAGTCGACCGATCTGCAAAGATTGATAATATAGGGAGATCAACTAGTTGAATCTGGCCGATACCCTAAGCTGATGAAGTTCTTTAAGGCACTGAACTAACATCCTAAATGATAAATCTCACTTCCTGGAACATCAGAGGGATTAACAGCCCCTCAAAGCTCCGTATGATAAAAAACCGAATAAGTCATCACAACCCCTCTATCTTCTTCATGCAGGAAACTGAATGCTCCAACACCACTTTCCACTCCATTTTATCCAGGCTCTGGCCTGACTACAACGAAATTGATGTTGAGGCCATGGGAGCCTCCAATGGTCTTGCCATAGCTTGGAATCCTTCCATCATCTCGCTCTCCAATCTCCATGCTTCGCTTCATTTCATCAAAGTTTCCTTCCATCTAATAGGCATTAGCATCTGAGGTCTTCTCACCAATGTTTACTTCCCCCACTCCTCAGCCCGCAAAATCCAGCTCCTAGATGACATAACCTCCCTCAATGATCAATGCTCGTCCCCCCTCTAGATCTTGAGAGGTGACTTCGATATGATCACCAGCCTTAGGGAAAAGCAAGGAGGTCATATGCATTTGGACAATGATAGACACAGGTTCAAAGATTTCATTCTCCATAATTAGCTGATTGATCTTCCTTCGTCCAATGGGCTTCATACATGGAATAATCACAGAAGAGGCTCTGAGCAAATAGCTTCTCATCTGGATTTCTTTCTCATCTCAGATGCCTTCATTCAAGCAAGGGGCGATATCTTCTCCACCATCCTCCCTGCAGCAGGTTCCGATCATCGGCCTATACAACTGCAGTGGGTGAGGCCAGGCAGAGATCTCAATAACCCTTTCGGTTCGAACAGTTCTAGCTACCCCACCATGGTTTCAAATAAATGGTCACAGAATGGTGGTGTAACATCATCCCCTAAGAAGGTTCCAAGATGTGCCAAGTTCAAAAAAAGCTAAAAATCATTAAGTCTAGATTAAATCACTAGAACCAGCATACTTTTGGAAATATATTTAAGAGCTAAAGGGTTCTGGAGGCTCAAATGGCAGCTCTCCAACAAGCCTTCATCACGTCAGGCCACATGGAGGAACTGGAACGCGAGGAATAGAAACTCAAGAATCAAATCGAAGAAAGAGCAGTGCAGGAGGAGATTCTCTGGAAGTAGAAGTCCATAATCCATTGGATAAAAGAGGGGGAGAAGAATATGAAATTATTCCACCACTCTACAACCCAATGAAGGATGTTCAACCGAAACTCCACCTTAAAAAATGACCAAGGTATCAATATAGAAATGCATGAGGATATTGAACTAGAGCTCCTCAATTACTTCAAGGAGACTCTTGCAGAACCTCCAATGAATAGACAGGAAGCCATCAACTCCATCACCCAACACATCCCAGTCATCATCACATATGACCACAACCAAATGCTACTGAGACCTGTTTAGCTGCAGTAGTTGGATCAAGCTATGGCTCAACTTAAGGTTGGGAAAGCTTCGAGCCTGGATGGCTTCACCTCCAATTTCTTCCACTTTTCTGGGAAGACATCAAGATGGAAATTTGGGAAATGGTGGAGGAATCGTGAAATATGCACTGGATTCTCTTTGCCGTCAAAGCCAATTTCCTCACTCTTATACCCAAGGAGGAGAAGGCTACCACTCCCAGCAAATACAAACATATTTCCCTCTGCAGCGTCCTATACAAGCTGGTCTCCAAGGTGATCGCCAATCGTCTCAAACCTTTGTTTCCCCTTCTAATATCTCCAGAGAAAACTGATTATGTAGAGGGCAAGCATATTCTCGATAGAATCATTCTCACCCATGAGGTTACTCACTGTCTGAAATCTTGCAAAATCCTAGGTATGCTTCTCAAGATCGACCTCTCCAAAGCTTCTGATAAACTCGATTGGTCCTATATTCATCAAATGTTTTCTGCCTTTAGATTCAACCCCAACTGGATTCATTGGATCATGAGTCTTATCTCCTCTCTGATCTTCTCCATTTTTCTTAATGGTTCCCCCTCCACACCCTTCTCGGCCTCCAGAGGCATTTTCCAGGGGCACCCTCTCTCTCCCCTTCTCTTCTTCCTTATGGCTGAAGGGTTTGGTAGACTCATTAATCACCATGTTAGAATGGGCCCCTCAAAGGGCTGAGCATCCACCACTGTCCCCATGTTGGTCTCACAAAGGTGGCTTATTATAGGCAACCTTAGTGCTTCTCATTTAATTTTCAACCCGAGGTAAGTCTTCTTATTTCAAGAGTGTAAGCACAATATATGCAAGTGAGATCGACTGATAGTTACTCTATGTTGCTTATGAAAAAGTATTATGTAATATTCTTAATTCAATCAACTCGAAAAGAAATGGCTCAGTAGACTGTAGCTAATTATTCTGTCTAGTTTAGAAAAGAGAAACCTATGATTAAATAGCACAATTATGGTTTGAACAACAATCTTAATGAACTAAACAACAATATAAATGAATTGAAAAACATTCTTAATGAGTTGAACAACAATCTAAATGAATTGAACATCAATTACTTATATAATTTTGCAATGAAATTCTCTTTGTAAACTAACTTATTAACATTAATCAACAATTGGATGCCTTACTGTGTTGAAATAACAATTTAATCTGCAAAGACAAGTAACATAGAATAGTAATTATTCTATGATTTGTAAATCAATTGCAAGGGAATTGGAAGAAAATGGAAACATCTAACAGTGGTGAAGAATTATTATAAACCTGAAGATGCGAATGCAATTACTCTAAATCAAGAAGCACAAATGCTAAACTATTCCAAAGGAAGAAAAACTGTAACTTTATTGAGTAGAAAAGTATTTTACAACCGCATCAAATATTGGACATAGGTTCTGTAACTAACGCACATCATGGAAATTAGTGAGGAAACTCTGAGGGGTTGGGCCCAGACCACCAGAAGCTTTAACGAAATGATAACCTCATAAGATAATTACTCAAAACATCAAAACTCTTTATTAACAAAAAGGATAATATAGGAATCTAATTTGACAGCTCTGTCCTGATGCATTGATTACAGAAGGAAAATTCCTATTTGACCCCTTATCTAGTTCATCCCTAGACCTTTTAAAGGAATTTTCATGTAATGAGATAGTATTCTCCAAATGACAGTCCGCTGCACGTGGCTGTCCTTTGAGTCTTTGAGCTTGAATCCGCCTTTCCACCTTCTGCCAGCTCCTAGGAGTTACCGAGATTCCATATGTTCGTGTACGTTGGTTGTCTTCCGTTGTCCATTGGTCCAGCTGCTTTGCCTTCCTTAATTTAAGCCCAACATATACTCCCCTACTTACCTAATTTCATGTCCTCATGCAAACAGATGGTTTATATGCAACTGTGTTAGGGAGTAGGCAGGGTAGACATTTTCCTTGTATGCTTTGAAACCCTGTTTTTGTCTCATTATTACACAGACAGTGCTTGCGAGCCCTTCTGGTAAATATTAATTATGATTATAGTCCTTAGGAGGATACCAGAGAAGAGGGCTTCTATATCTACATCCTAACCATGCAGGACCCATGCTAAAGACCAGGTTACTGTATGAGAAGAATCTGGAGGTAGCAGCCTTGAAATTCCTGTAGCCAAATAGCTCCCTATTCTTCACATTGTTCGTGGGGGCCATCCATATTTGTTTAAATGATGCCAAGGATGCTTCCCGAATGTATTCAAAGTATTCCTGTCGATTTTCTATAATGTCGTTATGGATGGGCCCCAACCTAGTCCTTATGCCTTTCCTTCGCATGAAGTTCTTGTGCTGGATAAACAACTGCAGGGGTTTCGTAGGTTCTCCTCTAACCCACAAGTCTAGGCCATGTTCTCTCTTTTGGAAGATGTTATAGGGCTTGGCCCACTTAATCTGGTTCTTGGCGAATGAGAGAAAGGCTTGGAGCTGAAAATCTCCTATAAAGGGTCTAGGATTGTTGTTTGTGTCCTCTTCTAGAAATAAATTTCGCATGTAAAATTCACATAGAAGGTGTTGGACCTATTCATCTTGATCATTACAGCAGTGGAAAAACTCTTCTATGGTTCTAAAAGTTGTGGTCTTTCCTACTTTGACAACCTTGACTTTCAGTAGTAAATATCGTTCTGTTAAGAACAGGACATAGTTGGTGACCGGTGCCCTGCATGATAGTGCATCATTATACAGAGAAAAAATTGTAGTGATTTTTTTCTTGGCTTGATCCACCTTCTCTTGTGCCCTTTTTACCTTTTCCTATTCCTCTCTAAGATGGGAAAATGTCTCGTCTTCTGTGGAGGAGAGGTATGTGAATTTTTTTAGTAGTGCTTGGTATTCTTGTGCTGGCACCACCTCCTTCCTACATTGTGCTACCTCATGTTGTGTTTGCACTAGTTCGTTGCGTAATTTTTGATTAACAAATTTCTCTACCAGGTGGGCATAGACAGTGGCTTCCTTTATTTGGGTCTCCTTCTCTTCTGTATTTTTCTTCTCAGTTTGTGTACAAGCTTCAATGGTGTTTTCTAGTTCTATATGAATTTCGGCCTCAGTAGTATCTGCTTAGTAAGTATGTATCCCAGTCTCAGCAGTATCGGTTAATTTGGTCTGCACCTCAGCCTCTATAGTAGCTACCAAGTCAATTTTCATCTCAGCCTCAACAATGTCAGCTAAGTTAATCTGCATCTCGGCTTCAACAATGTTTATCAAGTTGGCGACTAATTCTATTTGAGTTCTTGCAGTGGTGGTTTCCTTCTTTGGATTTCGGGCTCTTCTTTCTTCCTTCAGTACTTTTCTTAGATATTTCACCATTTTCTTTAATCTTTTGCAGGCCCTACTCAGTTTTTTAATCTTCTTTTCAGCTGAATTCTCACCTAACATGATTTCAGCAGGTGGTGGAGGAGTGGTATTCCCATTTTCTGGAATGGTGTTGCCAACCTCAGGGTTGCCTGTGATGGTGTTTCTTATTTGATCTTTAGAGTTTACTTCTGTATGAGGGTCCCAACAGGGTGGGGCACTACTACCTCTCGGTGTCAAAGGGACTGTTTCTATGCTTATGTTTTAATCCATAGGGATAGTGTCATCTGACTAATTTTTTGATTCTGTTCTCCGCTATGCCTGCCCTTCACTATTCACCTCATAATTCTCAAGAGGGGGCAGAGCCCCACCGTCCTGTGATTCCTATTGGTAGGGTAGGACTTCACTGTGGCCATAACTGCTGGCAGTGGCAGACTTATCTATGGGTTCCTCTTGCTCTTCTGCTTCTGATAGGTTTATAGATTCGTATTCTACCCTCATTTTCTCTAGGACTCGAGCCATTTCTTCCTCAAAGTCTTGCGAGGGTGCATTTTGAGGGCTTGAGGGTAGAGGATGGGATGTTCATGCCTCCTCTATGAGGTCCAAGGTTCCTTGAAATGTTTTAGACTATTTTTTCCTACTTGGTTCTGAGGTTGTAGTTCAGGTCCTTTTTATTCTAGGTATGTTTACCCTGGGAAGCTCAATTTTGGTTTCGCCAGGGTTTATTTCAGGTACCTGTGCAGCAGGGTTAACAAAATTGTCCTAGGCTATCTGCTGCTTATCCAACTCATGTATGATGACTAGTTTAATTAGCCCGCAGTGACTGACTACTGCTTGGGGAATTTTAGCTCTTCTTAATCGAACAACAATGTCATGCAATATAGAATTTAACAAAGCAGGTAGGTTAATTGAAATCTTTTGCTTAAGTATAGCTAAAATTTTAAGATGACGAGGTTTTACCACATCTTCACGTCTGTCACATGTAATGAACCTTTAGATAAATGCCATCAATTCCTGCCACGGTTGGCGTAGAGAGATAAGGTTAATCCCTTTCCCTTTTCGCTCCAATGGCTCCTCTGGATCCTGATATGCTGCTACTGCTTCTCGTAGAAGGAGATGTCTCTCTGTCCATATTTCTCCTTCTGCTGGTATTTCAGAGACTCCAACAATAATTTCCTCTGTGATTGGTATAATTCAACCCTTGATGCTGGTCTGACCTTCTTGCAGATTTTACAGAAACTCAATTGCAATTTTTGTATCAAATCCTGTTAATTGGTGTACATATGTCAGCTAGTCAGCTTGCTGGAGGATGGCACTAGCTGCATCTGAAATTGGAAAGTTTTCATGCTCCTTATAAAGGGAATTTCCTCCCATAGCTGGTATGTTTTCCTGGGCCTCTTCCTCTGATTTTATTCTCTCTTAGATCTGTTGCTTCGAGTGAATGTTGTATGCAAGCGAAAGAGATATTGCGGTTTGGTGCAGGTAACTTCATGCCTTAATTGCAATGTTACTCTGGTCTTATCGATGTATCTAATGGGATTTGTGCAGAAATTTCGTATGCTTGCCAATTTAAGACTAATTAGAACCCCTCCATCGAAGTAAGGGCACCCACGTTCTCAAGCATAAGAGGGAATTGGCCAATCATGAGTGAGAATGAGGGAATGTCAGGATTTGATAATGATGACCTGTACATGAAGGAGAAGGTCGTGGCTTTCAAGTTTCATGGGGTTGAGTAATTACAAGCACACGTAGTTTAAAGGTCAGATTTGGAAGTTTTTCCATAGTTGCATCTTGTGAGGAAGTGACCAGAAAGGGAGAGGGAACACTATAAATATTATTATTATATGATGTTCTTATTCAATGAAAAGGTATGACAGAAGCAAGACTGAGATAGGTAATGATTGGTGTTGTCATCCGAGGGTTCAAATATGTAAGCATATCTCTGTTAGTTATTCATGTGGTAGATTATAATTATCACTAATTCGAGTAATAGCTTATGGAAGAATAATGGGAGATAAAGTATATATAAGAGTAATTGGTTATTGATGAAACATACTTTCATACCATAAGCAGAGCCACTGTTGCCAGGAGGCGTTCATAGCCTCAACATGGTTGCTATTTTAACCCAAAATAATGAGCTGGGAACCTTACGTAAAAATAGTTATTCTACCAATTTTGTGGAGAGATCACCATGCCGGTATCATAGCCAGATAACCATAGTGCCACTCACCAGAGTTGTAGCAAAGTGATCAGGCCAGCTCGTGATGAGACCTCCTGTCCTTCAAATATATGAGAAGGTCATTACCCTAGTGTGGTGGCCATTGTGGGCATGTCACTTGCTAATCTCTTATGAACATGGTAGGTTGGCTCGTGATGAGACCCCCTATCCTCTCTTGAAAATTTTCATGTAAGCATAGTACTTCTTTTTGAATCATAACATTTTGATTTATAAGGAGGTCACTGTGCTGGTGTGGTAGCCAAATAGTCATAGTGTCATTCACTATGATTGTAACAGAGTGATCAGGCCGGCTCATGATGATACCTCCTGTCCTTCAAGCATATGAGAAAGTCATTACCCTAGTGTGGTGGCCATTGTGGGCATGTCACTTGTTAAATCCCTATGATCATGGTAGGTTGGCTCGTGATGAGACCCCCTATCCTCTCTTGAAAATTTTCATGAACGCATAATAGTTTCTCTCTATACATGAAGGGAGGCTCATTAACTCCTTAAGAGTTAGGGATGGTGAAAGAAGTAAAAGAATGCCAATACAAGTAATACCCCTTATTCCCATTTCTTCATTATTAGTACCATTTCATGACTCATCCTTTCACCTAAAAACTTCATTTTCTCCATCATATTTTCTCATTTAACATTCATAAATCTCTCATATTCCTTTGAAACTAATTAATTTAATGCCATTATTATTATTTTTACATTGGAATTTATTTTAGGAATTTTTTTGTTAAAATTAGGATTTTTCATAAAATTACAGGTTTTCGTAACTTCGTGTAATGGCTTCAGATTTTGACACGTTGCATGAAAGGTTGGCCAAATCGAGGACCAAGGGTCTATTCCTGAATGTAAAAGGATGGTGAAATATCTATCCACTTCCAGATTCGAAGTCCATAGGTGGCTGGTCAATGTTGGTCAACTTCAACTATTTCAGCAGAAAATCCTAAGAAATTAATGAAAAAATTTGATATTTTTCTTGTAAAAAGGGATCTGAACTAATTCGACTCCTTTGGGAAGTTAGTTATGATTTCCAGGAACACAAATAGCCTCTTCTTTTTATGTAATTCGATGATAAATAGTTAGAAGAAAAACATTGAACGCTAGACATGAGACATTATGTGAAAAACTTGAAAACTCGATTTATGTAATTGGCTTTAAGACTTTAATACAGAGATTCAGTTGTCTATGTTGTTACATTCAATGATTTTCTTCATCTGAGTTATCTTAAGGTGTGCTTGCAACATGTGGAGGGCTCCCACTATAGAGCTAGTACATTTTCTTGTGTTTTTCATTTACAATTGCGTAATTACATTTGATAGACATTTCCATTTAATTCCTGTGCTGAAAATTTATGAATTAGAATTGTCAATTGAAGCCAATGTCTTTTGTGAAAGGTCTCTGTGAGAATATTAAATTGACATCAGTCTCCAAATTGAGAATTGTGTTTATTATTTCATGTTTCAAAAGTTAAGTTTATCATTTCTGCTTAATGATCATGGTTGTAATTGTAGAGCTCAACTTGTAGTCTAATGAATGAACCTTGTAAAAGGACTTAGCTATTGGTCGATTTCAAGATTATTTACCTTGATTTCTATTTTGAATGATTTTGATTGATAAGTGTGTTGATTTAAGACATGGAAGAGGTTCTATGAATTGAGTCCTTGTAAAAGAACTAGAGAATCTTAGACAAACAATAAGAACTTTGTTTTTAGGAGATTAGATTTGTTTTGTTTAAGAATGTGTTCAAGTGTGGAAGGAGACAAATAAAAACCTCTTGTAAAAGAGTATTGAATTATATTACACCAAACCCTCATTTAGGAGACCAAATAATTCTATATCTATATATTTTAAATAAGCACCTCTAAGTGTACCTAATCAGATTGATAAGAAATTGAAGCCTAATCTACATTAGCAGATTGGACCAAAAATTTTGGCGTCGTTGTCAGGGAGGTGAAACTAGAAGGATTTTTCTTTAAAAAAAAAAAAAATCTAAAAAAAAAAAAAAAATAGACTTAGTTTCAATTTTTCATTTTGTTAAGCCATGATTCCTTATGTCTAGACCTAGGGATGAAAAAGGAAGATTTCTAAAAACCCCCCATCCAAAAACTAACCCACCATTGGGAGCAGAAACTTTAGAGAAGGTTAAATTTACAACACCAACTGGAAACATTAATGTAGAAGAACTTGAGGAAAAGCAAAAATCAGGCCAGAGACTTAATCTTATTGAAAGACAAGTTTAATTAGCTTATTAATCAAAGAGAAAACATATACCTGAATCTTCTATAGTAAGAGAAAGTGGTAAAAGAACTCAACAACCTCTCCTTGAACAAATTGACCCTGAAAAGCCTCAAGAGGAAGATAAATTAGAAGAACAACATATCAAAATGGCTGAGGAAGGAGGAGAATCAGCAAGAGGACCTATTGCATAACAAATGAGAGAATATGAGAGACAACGAGAAGAAAGGAGAAGACAAAGAGAACTTGAACAAAAACAAAGAAATGATCAAAATCGAAACCCAAGAGAGGAAGAGGAGTCAACATTTAAATTTCCCATTCAAGAAGAACTTGATGATGAAGAAATTAAAATGAAAAATATACCCCCATCTGTATTACCAAATTTTTATGGCATGGCATCTGAAGACCCTGATTCATTTTTATTTGAATTTGATATAGTATGTCGAACCTATGGGTAAAAAGATGATGCACACAGAATTAGACTCTTTCCTGCCACATTAAAAGCATCAGCACTTAGGTGGTTTATGGGATTAGGTGAACATGCAGTGACTGATTGGGATGGTATGAGGAAAATCTTCTTGAAAAAGTATCAACCTTACTGTCGATCAAAAGATTCCAAAGATGACATTTTTAGAATGAATCAACAAGAAGATGAAACCTTAAAAGAATACTTGGAAATATTTGTATATAATATGAAAAAATCAAAGCGTAGAACCATGTCTATTGATATTATTCGAACAATATTCCTAAAAGGCATCCGAGAAGAATATTTAGATGACCTTAACCTAATGGGTAAAGATGATATCTCTCATTTACCCTTTGATGAGATTGCAGAATTGTGTGAAAATTATTCTATAAGTAAAGCAAGGAATGGAAAAAGAACTATGCCATCTAAAGCCACTAAATCTGCCACAACAAGTGTTACAAGAGCTGAAATAGGCAACCTATTTGAAGACTTTAAAATAGACCTATTAAGTACCTTGGGAAATCAAATAGATATGCTAAAAAAAAAAAAAAAACAAGAATAAGAAGACCAATTGATGGTTGAGTTCTGTCCAAAATGCAGAAAAAAACAAGCTTTAAAGGAATTTCCTTTAGAAACTGTTCAGGTTTGTGCATTTTGTACATAAAATCATGATATTTTTAATTTTTCTAAGATGAAGGTTTTTCAGAATTACAATTTTGAAGCTAATGCAGAAATGGAGAACTTATATCTCATGGGAGCTAGAAGACCACGACAAATGAGACCTCCAGGTATGTTTCAAACTCCAAATTTACAATTTCCTGCACATTATCAAATGCCTATTCAGAATTCTTGGAACATGCCTATGCCTTGACAAAATTGGTCTAATCAGCAAAAAAAATCTTATCCACAACAAGGATGGAGAGGATATTCATATCCTCAACAATATCCTCATCCATATCACAATATCCTCATCCATATCAGCAACACCATCAACAATACCCTCAGCAATACCCTCAATAGAAATACCCTCAACAGCCAGTTGTTTATCAACCACAAAATCCTCAACAAAAAATAACTGCTCCACCAATAAATTCACCACCATTATAACTACGTTCTAACCAGCCTCCTAGACCTACTCAAATACCTGCTCAACCTGTAGCTAACCCAGATGACGGAACCAACCAGCATATAGTGTAGATGAGGGAACATCTTACCCAATTCTACCTCTGCAAAACATTGAGCTTAGGTTTGGTTGAACTCTCCAAACAGAACCTCCAGCAGCTACAAAACAAAAAGAAAATAAGAATGATGAACATAAAATTCCAATTCAAAGCAAACAAGATTATGAAATACAAAACAAACAAATGCAAACCATGCATCCACCTCCTTTTCCTGAGAGATTAATGCAAGAAAAATTACGAATGCCTTTGCCTCGATTTGATGTTCTAGATGAATTAAGGAATATCTATGTGAAAATTACATTACTTTAGGAAATAAAATACATTCCAACTTACACCAAATCTATTAAAGAATTATGTCTGAAAAATCCTGCAAAGAAAATATTTGATTCACAAACCATTCATGTCATTGGAAATTTAACTGGCCTCATGTCAAATGTTATTTCAATGGAAAAGTATGTTGACCCTGATATCCCTAGAGTTACCACAATCATTAAAAAAATTCCCATTCCAAATACCTTGATTGATCTTGGAGCTGCCATCAATGTGATGACACTGGAAACAATGAAAACATTACAACTCACAGACTTACAATTAACACCAATTATCCTGGAACTAGCTGATAGATCCAAATTCATTCCTAAAGGGATATTGGAAGACATAATTGTCTCTGTAGACTCTTGGGAATATCCAATAGATTTTATAGTACTCCAGCCAAAGTCCAATTTAGGAGGACATCCTATCATACTTGGCAGGCCATGGTTGGCAACTGTTGATGCATTTATTGGGTGTAGATCAGGCAACATGACCGTTTCTAGAGGGACATAAAGAAAACAACTTAACGTATACCCATCAGCACAATCTCCAGCAATAGCTCATAACTTATGGCTTTATGATAGATATAATAACAAAGAAGAAGTTCACTCTGTTTTGAGCATTAACCAAATCTATGATTTTCAAGAAGATGACAATGAAGATTTGATGGAATTTTTTATTTCTAAACTTGATGTTTCAGACGAATTGAGAAATGAGCAATATAGTGCTACATATCAATTACTAGCACAATTTTTTTAGGAAACCTGTACCATCCATTCTCTACAAACATTGTTTGAAGACATTCTTCCTATTCAGTCCATGAGAAACACACAAAGAAAAACCATAGAGATCAGTCCAGGAAAAACATTAAACATTGGAACACTCCTAGACTCATCTCAGGAACAAAATTTGATTGAATTATTGACAAAATACCAAAAGGAATTTTCTTGGGACTATACTGATATGCCGGGAATTCACCCAGAAACTTTCACTCACCACATTTACACAGACACCAATATAAGACCAGTGATGCAGCCACAAAGAAGGATGAACCCTATGCTTAAGAAAATTGTAAGAGATGAATTGCAAAAGTTAGTGAAGGTCAATTTCACTTACCCCATCTCTGATAGCCTGTGGGTATCTCCATTAGTGATAGTACCCAAGAAAAAATGTAAATGGAGAATCTTTGTTGATTACAGATAGCTCAATAAAGAAACCCTTAAAGACTATTTTCCATTTCCATTTATTGACCAAGTTTTGGACACATTAGCTAGGAAATCATCATTTTCCTTCCTTGATGGTTTAAGTGGTTATAATCAGATCAGAATAGCCTTAGAGGACCAGGAAAAAACAAATTTTACTTGCCCTTGGGGCACATATGTTTACAATGTTTTACCATTCGGATTGTGTAATGCTCCAGCAACATTTCAGAGAGCAGTATTAGCTATTTTTGCTGATCTAGTTCATGATTGTGTTGAAGTATATATGGATGATTTTTTAGTATATGGTAACTCTTTTGATCATTCATTGCAAAACCTTGAGAAAGTTCTAAAAATATGTATAGAAGCCAATTTATCCCTAAGTAATGAAAAATGTTATATGATGTTAAATGAAGGGGTAGTATTGGGTCATTATGTTTCTTCAGAAGGAATCAAAGTAGATCAATAAAAAATCCAAATTATTGTAAATCTTCCAACACCAAAAACTCAAAAAGATGTGAGACGCTTTCTTGGTTATGCAAGTTATTACAGGAGATTTATTGAACACTTTAGTAAGATAGCTTTCCCTTTTTTTAAGCTTCTTGCAAAAGATGTATCTTTCAATTGGAATGATAATTGTCAAACAACTTTTGAAAAAATTAAAGAGAAATTATCCACTACTCCAGTTCTAAAATGACTTAATTGGAATCTACCTTTCCACATCACCACTGATGCATCTCATACAACAATAGGTGCTTCATTAGGACAAAACGAAGAATCTTTACATTATGCTATTTATTTCATCAGTAATAATTTGACACCCACAGAACTCAACTACACAGTAATTGAGAAGGAAATTCTTGCAATTAAACATGATATGAACAAATTCCGTCATTACATAACTAGTTATGAAGTATTTATTCATACTGATCACTCTGCCATTAGGTACTTAATGAATGAACCCATAACTAATGGTAGAGTCACCAGATGGTTACTATTATTACAGAAATTTAATGTTACAGTGCTGGACAGACCAGGTGAAGAAAACCAAGTGGCAAACTTCTTTTCTAGACTCCAAAATCTAGGTGAAGTTGTTTTAGTTGAAGATTATTTTCCTAATGAACATTTATTTGCAATTTCAATATCGAATCCATGGTATGCTGATTTAGCTAATATCTCTCAACAGGAAAGATACTTCCATCCATCAGTTCAAAGGAGAAGAAAAGAATAATTAAGAAAAGTGCCAGATACTCATGGGTTAATGGAGACTTGTTTTATACTGGTTATGATATGATTATTAGGAGATGCATAAGAGATTATGAAATTCTTGATATATTAAAATCTTGCCATGATGAACCTTGTGGTGGCCATTTTGTAGCTAAAAGAACAACATTAAATATCCTCAGTCTTGGTTATTACTGGCCATCAATTTTCAAATATTCAAATAAATATGTAAGAAGTTGTGACAGTTTCCAACGCATGGGAAGACCAACTACCTCAGATCAGATGCGACTACAACCTCAAGTACATCTAGAGCCATTTGAAAAATGGGCTCTAGATTTTTTTGGACCCATTAATCCACCTTGTAAGGGTAAAAAGTACATCTTAGTATGTATTGACTATGTAACTAAATGGGCTGAAGCAAAGGCACTTGACAGGGAAACTGAGCAAATATTGGTCAATTTCCTTTTTGAAGAAATATTTGTCAAATATGGAGTGCCTAGAGAAATAGTAAGAGACCAAGGTACCCAATTTACTTCAAGATTGGTTCAGGACATCATTGAAAAGTAAAAAATCAAGCATAAAAGGAGTACACCCTACCATCTATAGGCCAATGGCCAGGTGGAGTCTACAAACAAAACTCTGGAAGGAATCATCACCAAAACAATGGCAATGAATAAAAAGGACTGGGAGGATAAGCTCAAGGATGCTTTCTGGGCTTATAGCATCACATGGAAAGATACAACAGGATTTACACCTTATCAGCTGGTGTATGGTAAAGAAGTAATGCTTCCTATTGAGTTTCAAATACATGCTTACAAATTGGCTGCAGATTTAGAAATTGATCTTAATGAGGCTAAAAAATAAAGGATCATGCAATTCAATCAATTGGATGAAATGAGATAGCAGGCATTAGAAAGAAAAATTCTTATGCAAAAACAAAGGAAGCAATGGCACGACGCACATATCAAGAAGAAATAATTTCAAGAAGGTGATTGGGATTTACTATTTGATTCAAAATTTAAAGATTATAAGGCCAAGTTTACAACACATTGGATGGGCCCTTATGAAATTGTTCAGGTCTTTGAAAATGGATCAGTAAAACTTAGAACCATTGACCAAGAAGGAAGAACATTTATAGTAAATGGACATAGGATGAAGCTTTATCACAAGCCTATAAGAAAAGAAGATTTCATTCAGACAATGACACAGTAGAAGGAGGTTGAGATAGTACAGCAATCATCTGTGATATCTTTACCATAGTCATTTCTATTTTTCTTCAATTTTTAAAAAAAAATTAAATATATATATATATATATATATATATATATATTAAATAAAATAAAAAAAACAATAAAAAAAAAAGTTTAGATGTGAAAACCAGACTCTGGCACAATCTAAACTAGAATTCTTACAGGAAAACCAAGAAATTAACCAGTAAGAATTCATTTTTTTTTTAATTTCTGTCAAAATTCATTTACTCTTGCCAATTCTAAATAATGACTTGAGGACAAGTAAATCAATAAGTAGGGGAGAAGGAAAAAGTGAATTTTTCATATTTTCTTTCATCTCCTCATTTCCAGAATTTCAATAAGCAAGGGATTTGTTTTATTTAATTGATTGATTGTTCAAAGAAGGAGCTGTTATAATTCAAATCAGTAGAGGGACCTGTGCATCATCAAAATATTATCAAAGTATACAAAAAAATGGTAGAGGGACTTGTTCAAGCAAGATCTCATCAGTTCAAAAGCTGCATCAACATGTTGGCAAAATCAAATAAGGCTGCATCAATATGTCTACAAAACCAAGAAAGTCAAAGGCTGCATCAACATGTCTGCAAGATTAAACAAGTCAGATCAGAGGGACCTGTTGCATGCTCATTTCCAAAAAAGGGACCTGTTTAGAAGAAGAAGACTACATCATACCTGCACAAAGCCAACCAGTCAAAGGGAGATTACAAAAGAAATAGTAAAGGACTATAAGAATTCTTGTTCTAATACTTAAATTTCTATGTTAATTTCAATTTCAAATAATAAATTTATGGTTAATTATTGACATCAATTTCATAAAATACTCATATAACCTATACTCCTAACCATTATACCTATACCACTACTCTTAAAAAAATCATAGCCTATATCTATAGCCTACATTCTATCTATACTCCCTTAGCCCCTTTTACGACCTTAATTTTAAACCTCGAACCCATTCCACATGAACTAAAGACTCCTAAATCCTCAAACCTATAACTTATCTCTATACTCCCTTAAAAAGTTTTAAAACCTTAACCGTAATTTCAAATCTATAAGCCTATTCTACATGACTGGAAGCCAGTGCAAACGGTCTATAAGGCCTCTCTGCGGCCTTATCAGACATTATAATTGAGACAGTTGTTTGAAGACCACCATTCTAATGATCCCGTCCTCCGCAGCATATCATTCCATCCCGTCCTCCATAGCATATCATTCTGTCATGTCCTCTGCAACCACAACCGTATCAACATCACTCCATAATACATAGGAGCATATTTTTAGGTCTTTCATGCAAAAAGGGTTGGTGTAATTTAAAATTTTTAAAAAAACAAAAGGAGTTTCCAGTTCGTTGCAAAGGAGAAAGGGTACTGCTGAGAATTTAGTTGAAGACAACCACATGCAAGTTTGCTGCCGGATATGTTGCTTGGTCAGAGGAGAAGATATAGCAACCAGTGTATATCCAAACACGTGGAGGTCAGTGCAGAAGACTCCAGGAGGAATGCAATAGACTAGGTAATTGTTAAATACCCTGTGTAATTTTTTTTTTTTTAAAAGACAGAGCATAAGGAACAGGGTATTAGAACAAAGGAATTTTATGGTGAATAGGGCAGAACCAGAGAAGTTTGATAGTTTGAAAATAAATGCAGATTGTGTTAAAATATTAAGAGATAAACAGTGGTTGACATTTTTAGAGAAATTTAGTGGACATAATGAAGAAATCACTAGGAAATTTTCTTCTTCCTTTAATGGAGAAAGAGCCACAGTAGGAAACCTTTCATTCAGGTTTTCAGAGGATACCATTGCTCAAACCATAGGCATCGGTCCAAAGGGTGAAAAATATTTTAAAACTAAGCAATTCAAGGAGAAATCATGGACACAGTTTGTATCTAGATCCAGAGTGTCCTCGGTTAATTGGAAAATTGGAGTTTCCAGAAGATGGCTTGTTCGTCCTTGGGATGAAATGGTTTATGTACTTCAAAAATTTATTACATGTGAAGGAAGATATAGCATAGTATATCTTTATCATATCAAAATGCTGTTGTATCTGAAGGGAGAATGTACTATAAGCCTTCCATATTTTCTTCTACAAAGTTTGACCAAAATTTCTAAAACCATACAAAAACAAAGAAGTAATATGGATAGAAGCCTATATCACTTCAGATTGGTGAAAATTTTTATTGAGTTTGAACTACAGAAGACAAAGATGTCATGGAAGAGACTTTTGGTCTCTAATGAAATTAAAATTGATGAAGAAGAACAGAAAGAGCAAGAGGTTATAGAATTGATGGTTGATATAATTGAGATAGATGATGAAACTCCAGAGTATAGACCAAACACATTTGCTCTACCTAGCAGCAGTGTAAGAACAAGGAAAATGAGAAGGGAGGAAGCTAAGAAAGATGAAAAGGATAAAATTTTCACCACTTATACAAGGAAATCTAGAAGGACTAAAGGCAAGACAGTACAGGATAGTGATAACCTACAACAAGCCGAGGATGACAATACATAGGAACTAGAAACCAAAAGCAAGGAGGAAGAACCAAAGGAGAAAAACCTTTCAAACAAAAAGCAGAAGAAATTAGAAAGGAAAATTCAAGATTTGAAACACGAGCTTATGGAATCAAAAATGTTGGAAAGGGTTGTCAAAAGAGAAAATGAAGCATTGAGAATACAAAATAAGAAAATTCAAGATGAAAATGAAAAACTAAAGAGAAAAGTAAAAAAACTCAAAACCAACAAAATTAAAATCTGTAGATGGGCTAGCAAATGGTATAGGCAGAAGAAAGCTATCAAGGCCAAATAGCAAATCTTGAAGACTGAATATCAAACTCAGATGAACATGGATGTTTTACTGCAAGCAGCAGAAGCAACAAGCAAAGAAGTCTGACAGGTTAGCATGAGGACATGCAAATTCTTGTGTTTGGGGGAGATGTTAGTACCAGTTCATGACTCATCCTTTAACCTAAAAACTTCATTTTATCCATCATATTTTCTCATTTAACCTTCATAAATCTCTCATATTCCTTTGAAACTGATTAATGTAATATGATTATTATTATTTTTACATTGGAATTGATTTTAGGAATTTTTGTGTTAAAATTAGGATTTTTTAGAAAATTATAGGTTTTTGTAACTTCCTGTAATGGCTTCACGTTTTGACACGTTGCATGACAGGTTGGAAAAATCGAGGATTGAGGGTCTATTCCTGAATGTACAAGGATGGTGAAATATCTATCCACTTCTATATTCGAAGTCCATAGGTGGCTGGTCAACGTTGGTCAACTTCAACTATTTCAGTAGAAAATCCTAAGAAATTAATGAACATATTTGATATTTTGCTTATAAAAAGGGATCTGAACTAATTCGACTCCTTTGGGAAGCTAGTTAGGATTTTAAGGAACACAAATAGCCTCTTCTTGTTATGTAATTCAATGATAAATAGTTAGAAGAAAAAAATTGAAGGCTAGACATGAGACATTATGTGAAAAATTTGAAAACTCGATTTATGTAATTGGCTTTCAGACTTTAATACAGAGATTCAATTGTCTATGTTGTTACATTCAGTAATTTTCTTCATATGAGTTATCTTAAGGTGTGCTTGCAATGTGTGGAGGGCCCCCACTACAGAGCTATTACACTTTCTTGTGTTTTTCATTTACAATTGCGTAATTAGATTTGATAGACATTTCCATTTAATTCTTGTGCTACAAATTTATGAATTAGAATGGTCAACTGAAGTGAGTGTCTTCTGTGAAAATTCTTTGTAATAAGATTAAATTGAAATCAATCTTTAAATTGAGAATTTTGTTTATTATTTCATGTTTCAAAACTTAAGTTGATCATTTCTGCGTAATGATCATGGTTGTAATTGCAGATCTCAACTTGTAGTCTAATGAATGAACCTTGTAAAAGGACTTAGCTATTGGTTGATTTCAAGATTATTTACCTTGCTTTCTATTTTGAATGATTGTGATTGATAAGTGTGTTTATTTAAGACTTGGAAGAGGTTCTATGAATTGAGTCCTTGTAAAATAACTAGAGAATCTCAGACAAACAATAAAACTCTGTTTTCAGGAGATTAGATTTTTTTTGTTTAAGAAGGTGTTCAAGTGTGGAAGGAGACAAAGAATAACCTCTTGTAAAAGAGTATTGAATCCTATTACACCAAACCCTCATTTAGGAGACCAAATCATTCTAGATCTATATATTTTAGATAAGTACCTCTAAGTGTACCTGCTCGGATTGATAAGAAATTGAAGCCTAATCTACATTAGCAGATTGGACCAAACATTCATATTGGAGGAAAATACTACTCGAATAGTGCAGAAGGATATACCATCATAAGGTCATGTATTGTATGATAACATATTTGAACTGGCGAGGACATAGCCTTTCATTCCATGTATGTACAATGTCAGCTTCCTGTTTAAGGATTATAGTGTTAAGGAATCACCATATTGGTAATTTTACTGTTTCCCTCTCTTCTTCAACTGCCATTCCCTGCTCAGAGATGTCTTTTATAGATTAGGGAAAGGGTGTTGGATAAGGGGAATAGTATGATGTAAAAACAAGGTTGTTCAATTTGAACAATAGTTGTTCAATAGGATTGACCAGTAGCCGTTCAGATATTTTGAAGGACAAAGAGAAATAAAAATGCAAAATACGGCTGTTCAATCCGGTCAAACAACAATTATTTGAGGATTGAACAACAGCTGTTCAAGTATTGAACAGCGAGAAAAAATGCATCTCATGGCTGTTCAACCTGATTGAACAACAGCTATTCAATTAGATTGAACAATAGCCATTTGGGGATTGAACAACAAGAAAAATAAAAACACAAAAACATGGTTGTTTAATCCGATTAAACAACAACCATTCGACGATTAAATAGAATCCATTCAAGGATTGAACAACGAGAAAAATAAAAATGCAAAAACACGACTGTTCAATCCGATTGAATAAAAATTGTTCGACGATTGAACAATAGTCATTCAAGGATTGAACAACGAGAAAAATAAAAATACAAAAACACAGTTTTTCAATCCAATTGAACAGCAGCCGCTCGACGATTAAACAACAGTTGTTCAATGATTAAACAACGGGAGAAAAAAAATGCAACTCATGGCTATTCGATCCAATCGAACAATAGTTGTTCAATTGGATTGAACAATAGCCATTTAGGGATTGAAAAACGAGAAAAATAAAAATACAAGAACATGGCTGTTCAATCCAGTTGAACAGCAGTCGTTCGATGACTGAACAACAGTCGTTCGAGTATTGAACAACGAGAAAAAAAAAACACAACTCACAAGAGGATGAGAGGAGAAAAATTTTGAGTATGAAGAATGTACAACAAGGTAAGGAACTTATATACATTATTTACAAATTATGGTAGCAAACTTCTCATGTACTTGAGTTTGTGGGGTTATCACCCCCTTGTGCCACAACTTGGATGGTGGGGTCGTTTCATAACTCTTGGCAAAAATATTCTTTTGTGAGAGCTATGCAGTAGAGGCATACTCTGTGCCTGTTGACTCGAAATGTTGAACCAGACCGATCTATGGTGGTCAAGGTGAGTGTGCCATTATTGTTTACTTCCTGAATCTCATATGGACCGAGCCACCTTGTTTTTATTTTTCTTGGAAAATCTTGGAATCTGGAGTCATAGAGGAATGCCCAATCTCATTTTTGAAATAGCTTCTTCTTGATAAGGTTGTCATACCACTTATCTCATTGTTGTTAGATGATCATTGTGCATTGCAGGGCTAGTAGTCGTATTTCATCTAATTCATTTATTTGTTGGAGTCTTCTAGCTTAGGCTTCTGTTAAGTTCAAACCCACCTCTTGGGCTGTCCTTAGAGTTTTGATTTCGAATTCAATAGGAAAGATAGGTTCTCTCCCAAATACTAGCGGATATGGTGAATATCCAGTGGTGTTTCTCCAGGTTGTATGATAAACCCATAAGGATTCTGGTAATCTAGTGGTCCAGTCCTGACGATGTGTTGATACGGTTTTGGTAAGGATTGCCTCTAGGACTTTGTTGGTGCTTTTGACCTGCCCATTTTCCTACAGTTTGTAAGGAGAAGTAACTCTATGGATGATATGGTGACTCCTTAGGGTGGTTACAATTTTATTACCTATGAATTCCCCCCCCCCAATCGATTATCACTTCCTGTGGAAAACCGTATCGCACGAAAAACTAAAAAAGAAAATTAATCACTGATTCTTCCATGGCTCTTAACAGGGCCACTGCTTCTGCCCATTTGGTTACATAATATGTGGAAACCAACATCTATAATTTATTGTTTGATGGTGGGTTGAATGGTCCAAGGAAGTCCAGCACCCATCGTTCGAATGGTTCTACCACCAATTGTGTTTGTAGTGGCATTTCATCAGCTTGGCCTGGGCGGCCCATTCTTTGGCAGCTATCACATGCTTGGACATATTTTTTTGTGTCTTTGAAAATCGTGGGCCAATAATAGCCTAATTGTAGCACTTTATGTCCCATTCTGTGTTTTGCAAAATGACCACCACAAGGTTCATCGTGACAGACTTGTAAGACGTCATAGATTTTGTCCTCTCTTATGCATCTGCATATGTGCATGTCAGCTCCTGTATGGAAGAGGTATCCATCGATCCAAGAGAATCTTACACTGCATTGTACAATCAGTTTCCATTCTCTTGATGTTAAATGTCTGGGAAGCTTCCCTACTTCCAAGTAATTTTCCACGTCTTCATACCATGGTGTTTTTACTGCTACAACAAATAGACGTTCATTAGGGATCTGATCATTGATTTCTAGTGTGTCGTCCATTTTTGGAACCCTGGATAGGAAGACAGTGACTACGTTTTCCTTTCCTGGATGATCTTTGATTGTTATATCAAATTCCTGCAATAACAACAACCAACGAGATATTCTCCCTTCGTGATTGGTTTATTGGATAAATATATAATGGCAGAGTGATCAGTATACAGGAGTACTTGATAGCCAGTTATATAGTGCCTAAATTTATTAATAGCATAAATGACAGCTAGGAACTCCTTTTCAGTCACTGTATAATTTAATTCGGTAGGAGTGAGGTTTTTGCTGATATAATAAATGGAATAAGGTTTTATGTCTTCTTCTTGGCCAAGGAATTCCCCTATTATTGTGTCAAATACATCTAAATGGATGTAAAAAGGCAGTTTCCAGTTAGGCCCTCGTAGAATTGGTGTTGTCGAGACCATTTTCTTCAAATCTGTAAAAACAGTGTCACATTTATCAGTCCAATGGAATTCAAAATTTCCAGTTAATGCATACAAAGGTGCGGCTATTTGTGAGAAATTATTTATAAATCTATGATAATATCCTCCATATCCCAAAAAAATGTGTACCTCTGTATATGTACAAGGTGTAGCTAATAGAAGGATTACCTCTATCTTATCTGGATCTACCTGTATTCCAGCTGCAGAAATGTAGTGACCTAGGATCACTCCCTTGGTCATCATCATGTGAAATTTTTCATTGCTTAGACATAACCTAGTAGAAATACATCACTCCAACAACTTTTCTAGCATTTATAAAGCTTGGCCAAAATCCTCCCCATATGGTGTGGAGTCATCCATATAGATTTCAAGCCCCTCATTTATTAAGTCAGAAAAAATGTTGATTATGGCTCTCTGAAATGTCGCTGGGGCATTACATAACCCAAATGGTAAAAATATATAAGAAAAATTACCCCATGAGCAGGTAAAGGTTGTCTTATCCTAGTCCTTAGGGGCTATCTAGATTTGTTTATAACCATTGAACCCGTCGAGGAAGGAAAAGAACTGTTTCCCTGCCAACGTGTCTAGGACTTGGTCAATGAAGGGGAGGGGGAGTGGTCTTTCTATGTTGCTTTATTCAATTCTCTGTAATCCATGAAGATTCTCCATTTCCCATTCTTTTTAGGGACGACTACCAGAGGGGAAACCCATTTGCTGTCTGAAAGAGGATAAATGAAATTTACATCTAATAGCTTTTTCAGCTCATCTTTTACAATCTCTATTAAGTGCGGGTTTAGCCTTCGTTGAGGTTGTCTAATGGGACGAATTTCCTTATTGGTATAAATGTGATGGGTGTATAACTGAGCGTCTAAACCCTTCATGTCTAAGTGATGGGTGTATAACTGAGCAAATTCCCCTTGATACTTTCAAAGGATTTTTATGAGCTTTTGTTTTTGGTCATCATCCAAATTGCCATTAATATTCACAACCTTTCCTGGCTCAATCTCAATAGGTATGCTATTACGTACAGTGGTTGTGGGAATATGTTGATCCTTAAGGTCTATCACGGGATCCTCTTGAGCTTTGTCTTCAAGGACTATTTTCAACATTTGGCATTTTAAATTTCCAGATGTGGGTGGCTAACTGATAAAATTATTGATTACATCGTTCTCAATTTGATCCTTAAATTCGAGAGATTCCACTATTGTCATAGGTGAACAAATGTTCTGCTCCTAGTATGTACACGGATGCTTCTGAATTTTCACCGTAGGTAAGCTTGGTTTGGCAGGTGAATAAATAATGATATTTTTTAGAGAATCTCCTCTAGTGATAGTCATGGTGCCTGTTCGGCAGCCTATGTAAGCATCAGATGTGGCCAACCAAGGTCGCCCAAGAATCAATGGGTGCACGTCCATCCTATTATTTGGATTAATAGCTAAAATATCAGCTATATATTCCAATGAGTCTACAAAGACTAGGATGTCCTCCACTATTTATTCTGGTCTGATAACATACCTATCAGCAAGTTCCAGCAGTGTAGCCATAGGTTCTAGAGCTGATATGCCTAGTTGTTCGCAGGCCCCTGTAGTTAGGATGTTAATGGCTGCCCCTAAGTCAACCAATTTGTTTGGAAATGAGTGGCCAGAGATATGTACAGTCAAAATGGGATTTCCTGGGTCTTCATATTTCACTGGTGGTTCCCTACCCAGTAAAAAATCAGATAGCACCCCTACCACATGAACGGTGGGAGCAGCCTTTGTTTTTTTTACTTTCTTTTTCCCACATAGCTCTTTAATTGTCTTTGCATAGATGGGAATGTCTTGGATGGCCTGGAGAAGAGGAATTTTGATGCAGAGGTTTCTCAACTCCCCCATGATGTCAAATTCTGGAGAGATTAACGGTCTGGGCAGAGTTGACCTTTTAGGGAATGGAGGTGAAGACATCATAATTTCTTTAGGCCCCTATTGGTAAATCGTTTCTTTATCTTTGCCTACCTCTTTCCCCATTGTATTTGCTTGGCTAGATTCTGTTAAAGTCCCAGGTCAAAACTGAGCTGGAGTCGTGGCTTCTACTGGTAAGATAGTACATCCTAATCTCAGCCTTAGTTCATTGCACTGCTTCTGCTCAGCGCCGAGATTTGGATTTTCTATGCTCTGAATTAGTTGAAATGATCTGTTGTTGGGATTAGGATTGGGTTGGGATGGTAATTGGGGGCGTATGATAGGCTGTGAGTTACGTTGGACTGGGTATGGAGCTGGGAGCGTGGGTTGATTCTGAGTTCCTGCCCCCATTGGTAGGTTGGTGAATCCCAGGGGTCGCGGCCAATTCCAATTAGTGTTTTGAGGAGGAGGGTTTTGCCACTGGGCTTGATATGGAAAATTTTGTCAATAATGGGGAGAACAAGGAAAACTTGGCCAATTTTTCCCTGATGAAGGTTGTGTAGGCTAGGGTGGTATAGGAAATGACTGGTTTGTCCAAGTAGAAAAAAAGATTTTGATTTTTCCAAGCTGCTGCAGGGTTTTTCTTGTTAAATTATGGAGAAGAAAAGAACTGAGGCAGGTTTTTTGGCATACCTAGTCGTGCCTGCCATTGTCAATGATGATTCATTAGGTAGAATAGTTCTATCTCTTCCTCTGCTTCCTTGTAAATTTATTTTAGCCAGAGGAGTGAAGGACATTGGTCTGTGGTATGATCCTTAGTGCAAATGGCACAAGTCTGAACCATGTCTAAAGGGCATTCCCTTTGGCTGTGATTCTTCCAACATCGTGGGAAAAATATGGCCAAGTTCTATTCTGCTTGGCTTGTAAAACGTCGAGCTGTGTTATCAAAGTACTCAAAATATCAATTTTGAAATCTTCCAAAAGATTGCCAAACTCTGCTCTAGTTATGTTTCCATTGGACTACTTAAGGTATTTTTTCATAGAATCACGCCCATTTGGTCGATTGCGCGCACTACCCCAAGAGAATCTAATAAACAGGGAAATATTCTCATCATATTCTTCCTAGTAAATTTCTCCTTTTCCCATTATGTTAAGCATTTCAACCCATTCTTCCTCATTCCTTTAATCATCGTGGCTTTTAAGATGTCTTTGGATAGTGTGGTATATGGAGACCTTTGTAAATTGTATTTAAATATTTCTACGTACTCTTCTAATGTTTCATTGTATTTTGCAGACATATTGAAGATTTCATCTTTTAGATCTCGGTTTCAGTAGTATTATTGATATTTGTTAAGGAAAATATTGTTCATTTGGTCCCAGTTATTGATGGTTCCCCCACCTAGTTCCATGAATCAGCATAGTGCTATTCCCTTTAAGGTAGAGGGTAATAGTTTCAGTTTCTGAGTATCAATGGTGTAGTCATACCCCCTGCATAAGACATCAAATTCAAATAGGAATGCATTAGGATCTTCCGTGGTCAAACCATGGAAGTTGGGAATGTTGTGCAAGGGAATGGCTTTCATAGGGGCGTTTGCAGCATGATCAACAATGGGATATTCCAATGTTGATGTCTATCTCTGATTCTGATTTTGATTATTTTCCATTTGATTAAAGAGGTGCTAGAAATCTTCGAGGATTTCTTGTTCTGGATGAGTAATCCTAGTGGGTTTGGGAGGCGAATGCGGTGGAGGCTTTACAGTGCTTCCCTAATCTGGGATCCTGATTACCTCTGTCTCGACCACTCTTTCAGGGGATTTAGGCTATGGAGATTCCTTTTGAATTACACCACTAGTTTCTCCTTCCCCTTCCTATAAATTACAAGAACCCCCCTCTCTCGAAGGGTCAGTGCCTATATGATCAGTAGTCTGAAGGCTTCATTCAAATCCTTCTGTTTCACAGTGAATCTCGACATGGGCTATAGATGGCAAGGCTGCCGCCTGATGGAGTGTGATAGGACTTTGAATGGAAATAGTTTTGGGTCCTATGGATGCTAGAGATTCAAATTTCTTAATGAATTCTTCTATATATATTGTTCTTACAAGGATGACCTGTCCTTGGGATTGTGAGGATTTTGAGAGTTATTTCAAATTTTTTCTATCTTTTTATTCCTAGTCATAAAACAAGAGCACCTATTCTACTGGTCTTGTACAATTTTGCTGAGAAGCGGGCTAGAGAGCAAGCATTTTTCTTGCCGGTACGCAAGTTCTTACCTCTCATTTTCAATACCCAATTCTTCATAGCAATGCAGAAAGATGAATAAAGGATATCACTCTTAACACTCTCCTCGGAAATGACGCCAAAAATTTTGGTCTCACAGAGGTGGCTTATTATAGGTAACCTTAGTGCTTCTCATTAATTTTCAACCCGAGGTAAGTCTTCTTATTTCAAGAGTGTAAGCACAATATATGCAAGTGTGATCGACTGATAGTTACTATATGTTGCTTATTAAAAAGGATTATCTAATCTTCTGGATTCAATCAACTCAAAGAGAAATGGCTCGTGTAATATCCCAAAAGGGGAACTGTCAGTAAGGCATGACTGGAAAACGCATTTTCCAGGAATGGCTGCTACAGGATTTGAAACTAGCACCTAGATCCCTTAGATATAAGTATCTAAGTCCTAAATCCAATAGAATATAAAAAACAAATCCTTCTAGGTGGGTTAAATAGATCTCCCACACCTAGTTTGCTTGAAAAATGCCCCAAAGGGACTGCAGCAACAATAAACAATTCTACTAAGAAAATAACGTAGATCCAATGAAGCAAAGTAGTAGGATGATATGGAGGTTAAAATAATATATTTATAACAACAAATCATATTTATATTAAAGCCCATACATTGTACAAGAGAAAGAATAAGACTATACAAGAAAAATCCTTAGAAATGAGGTGCTACAACCACAAGAAAACTCTGCATAAAACTGATAGTGTTATTTTGATGGGTTGAAGCAGAATTTTATTAATACTCAGATCTAGAGAAGATCTATACATAAAAATATAGATCTAATTCAGATCTGTGTACAAGAAAAGCTCATCTATACATTCCCCTTGGGGTTTTGTGCAAAACATGAAGCACAGAGAGTAGATCTAAGATCTAGAGTTGCAGATCTGTAGAAGTATTAAGAACATTATAAATCATAAAATATAACAGTAGATCAAATCTGAAACAAACATGTATTGGATGGCCAATCCATGGATCGCCACAGTGAGAGGAAGAATCCTAACACCGATGATCTCTCCACCAAAATGCAGACAAAACACCCTGCAACTGCAAACTTGCAAATAACGCAGTTCAGGGATAGAAACTGTGTTGTAGGATCTAAGAATGATTTGGCCTGATTCTAGAGTCTGGATATGAAGCTTAAAATCTAATGCACTCTTCCAGGAGGTTAAAAGACACACTCACTGAGAAGAGGCACTAGAATAATCTAGATCTGAGCAGATCTAGTATTTCCACTTGCTGCAACTCACAAGGACAACCCAAACCTCAACAGGATCAGTGATGTAGGTGTAAGGTGAAGCTTGGCCCAAGCCTAATAGCGGAAAAGACAAACAAGGCTCCTCCAAGAGCTGCTTAAGGAAGGAGGTGGGATTCCTAAACAAGAAAACCCCCAATGAGGAATGTCTCAGTAGACAATACCTTTAGAAAATAACAATCTTCAACAACCCCTCCATGCTGCTCTCCTCTTCCTTTTATAAGATTGGATTCTTTTCAAACCCTAAACCACTTAATTAGTTTATCCCCTTTCACATGTAGAACCTCCATCTAGAACTACGTTGTGCCTCAAGGAGGTTCAATGCATCTAGACTGCACTGTAGATATGGTCATGGTTGACTTGGTCAAGTGATCAACCTCTTTCACACTCAAGTGTGTTTTATAAAATGGCCCAGATTTAGCCATGCTCACATTAAGCATTGATTTATTTTGTTATTTTCAGGAGTTTTACGTGTCCTCCTCTACACTTTATTCATCAACATGAAATGCAAAACAAAACAAGGAAAAATAGAATATTCCCATTAGCTTGGGATAATTGGGAATATTACAGTCCTCCCCTCTAAGATGTTTCTTGTCCTCAAGAAACTGATTAGGTGAGTGCTGCAAAATCTCCCCTTCTTCTCTTGTGGCCTCCTCGTCCAATAGTCTCCACCATTGCTTCAGATTTTCTGCAATAGTTCTATCCTCCAGTGGTCCCTCCTGAATGTGAAAGTTGGCCTTTGGTGAATAAACCCAATGGATCTCTTCATGAAGAAATGGAAGGTCTATGTGGAAATCTTCTTTCTGATCCATGGCCCCTCAAGATAGAGGTGATGACAATCATGACGAATTTCATCATCCATGAAAGACTCCCATCCCTAGGCTATCATCTACATGAAGTGGATCACCTCCTAGAATGGGAATCCATAGAAAAACACCTCCCCAATACATATTAGAGGCATGTCCAAAACAAACATATGGCTCACCCTACAAAGAAACAAGTGCTCTACCATAGTGGCCATATAATACCTCATGCTCCCTTTGAAGCATGTAGTGCAAAAAGTGTGGGAAAATCATTTTCCCAAGGATAGATTCAACCAATGTGTCTCCCCTCCATTCATGTTCCAATCAGAGACAAGAAACATTTCAACATATGGAATCAGAATTAGAGTTATGCTAGCTTCCATGTGCAATAATGGAGAAGGACAATGGTCCCTCAAGTGCAACCAGCGCATTTTTACTCCTAACTGCCTTTGAATATGATATGACAAGTGTTCTCCCCAACACTTGTTTGCCATCCCATCCTTCTTGCATGCTTGGAGAAGGTGCATAATAGTAGGTGAAAAGAATTCACACCCTGAATAGTGCTTCTTCCCTCCAATATTCTCCAAGGCATGATCATCATCAATATAGGTCATGGCCTTAAGTGGCCTATGACACTCATCATAAATAGCGCTCTCTCTTGGAGCAAAGCCCTGCAATTGAATGTTAGAAAAATTCAAGCATATAGGAAATACATCATAATATTCAAAGATACAATCACTTCCACACACTTGTTTTTCATTAGTGAGGTAACTCATGGATGATTTCCCTCCCACATTCAATGAGTAAGGAGGTGTGAATGATGGATCTTCCCAAGAGCTATGTTCCTCCTTATCTAACAAATAATCCATGCACTTCTTCATATGAGAGTGCACCTCTTCTTTGAAACTCTCCCACATGAAGCCATCTAAGATAGTATGGTATGCTCTAATGAAACCAGTGGGTTTGGAAAGCAGGATCTCATAGGTTGCATTTAGTAGTTTCTCCTTGAGCTTGGAGCCTCTCACCAAATAGATATGATCATGGAAATAAATGAGTCCCTCAACTACCTTATACCTCTCATCCATTACCTTCGCATCAAGAACCTCACATGTGAAAATGTCCTTGGATTATTCCATCATGAGTTGGGAATCCCAATAAGGATCTAGGTTTCCCAAAAATGACAATGCTATAGAGGTATAAAATGCAGCCCCTGTCATCTCATGGCCCTCCTCTTTGACATGCTTGATGCCAAAATCACATTTTGGAGCATTATATTCTTACTTTTTCTGCCTCCTTTGCAGCTAATTTTTCTCAAGACAAGATTGAAGCAGATGGAGATCAACTTCCTCTCGGAAAGTCCTCGCCTTCCAATACTTCCTTAATTTGGCCCATGCATGAAATAGTGCTAACATCCTCTTTTTATGTTCAAAAATATATTTTGTGAATGATGATACCATGGATTGTCTCAAATATATGGATTTTCCATGTGTCCTCATGTCCATGCCATCATAGACTTCTGATTCCTCCTTTCTCAGCACAGATAGATGAGTGGGAGATAGCAATGCCCCTTTTAGGAAATTGCTTACCTATCTTCTGAATTCATGAGAGATTCTCTGAATTGTGCTGGAGTCTCCCAGGTCTCCTTCCTTAGCCAAGTATGCAAATGCTTCCCATAGTTGAGAGAACACTTTAGTTTTCCTCCAATCATGAGGTCTTCCCGGTGGAATTCCTCCATGTAAAGAGACATCAAGGCATAGAGCAGAATGTGTATAGGTATGGTTAGATTTGTCCTTGCCTTCCTTGCACATATCCTCCTGCCTTCTTTGTGCATAAAACCTTTGAAATAGAGAGGGGGATATGCTCCTCATCATGTGATTCTTGCCCTCCTCTAGTCCTTCTTCTATCTCCAAGATCTCACCATTTGATGGTAATGGCACATGCTGCACATGGGTTGTGCCACAATCTCCATATGTGTGATTATATGGAACTTCTTGCAAGAGTGCAAGAGTTCCTCTGTTTGGAGCCATTTCCCCTTCTTCCTCTCAATGGGGATCTATATGTGCCCTTGTATTGACTGTGCTGACAGCCTCAGCCTCCTCTTCCGTGATCTTGCAAGACCCTTGGAAGTTCAAGTGATTTTATCCCTTTGGCACACCTCCTCCCTTCCTCTTCATGAAGAATTTGTTGACAGAACGTTGTAGATTTGGTGATATGGCTTAGTGCACATATCTATGAGATGAGGACTTTGAAATTTTCTCATATATAGATCATGTCGATCTTATTGAGGGATATTCCTGCTCTTCCCTCCTCATTTCTTTGATGTCTTTTCTGATAGCTTGCAGAGATTGAGATAGAAGTTTTGTGAACCTATTTTCTCCAGAAAACAAGCTTTTTATTTGGTTTATCTTGCAAATCTCCTCCTCCTCATGAGAATACTCCATAATTCTTGAACCTCACAGGTTGAGCCAAGGAAATTTGCTTTGATACCACTGTAATATCCCAAAAGGGGAACTATTAGTAAGGCATGACTGGAGAATTCATTTTCCAGGAATGTCTACTACAGGGTTTGAAACCAGCACCTGGATCCCTTCGATTTAAGTATCTAAGTCATAAATCCAAGAGGATATAAAAAAAAAATCCTTCTAGGTGGTTTAAACAGATCTCCCACACCTAGTTTTCTTGAAAAATGCCCCAAAGGGACTGTAGCAACAATAAACAATTCTACTAAGAAAATAATGCAGATCCACTGAAGAAAAGAAGTAGGCTGATATGGAAATTCAAATATTATATGTATAACAGAAAATCAGATGTATATTATAGTCCATACATTGTACAAGAGAAAGCATAAGACTATATAGGAAAAATCCTCAAAAATGAGGTGCTACAAACACAAGAAAACTCTACATAAACCTGACAGCATTATTTTGATGGGCTAAAGTAGTATTTTATTAATACTCATATATAGAGTGGATTTTTACATAAAAATATAGTTCTAATTCAGATCTGTGTACAAGAAAATCTCATCTATACATTCCCCTTGGGGTTTTGTGCAAAACATGAAGCACAGAGAGTAGATCTGAGATCTGGAGTTGCAGATCTGCAGAAATATTCAGAACTTTCTAAATCATAAAATAGAACAGCAGATCAGATATGAAACAAACATGGATTTGATGGCCAATCCATGGATCACCACAGTGAGAGGAAGAATCCTAACACCGAAGATCTCTCCTACAAAATGCAGACAAAACACCCTGCAACTGCAAACTTGAAAATAACATAGTTGAGGGATAGAAACTATGTTGTATGCTCTGAGAATGATTTTGCATGATGCCAGAGTCTGGATCTGAAGCTGAACAGCTAATGCACTCTTCCAGGAGGTTAAAAGACACACTCACTGAGAAGAGACACTAGAATAATATAGATCTAAGCAGATCTAGTATTTCCACTTGCTGTAACTCACAAGGACAACCCAACCCTCAATAGGATCAGCATTGTAGGTGTAAGGTGAAGCTTGGACCAAGCCTAATAGTGGACAATAAAAACAAGGCTCCGCCAAGAGCTACTCAAGGAAGGAGGTGGGATTCGTAAACAGGAAAACCCCCAATGAGGAATGTCTCAGCAGAAAATACCTTCAGAAAATAATAATCTTCAACAACCCCTCCATGCTTCTCTCCTCTTCCTTTTATAAGATTGGAGTCTTTTCAAACCCTAAACCACTTCATTAGTTTAGCCCCTTTCACATGTAGAACCTCCATCTAGAACTGCATTATGCCTCAAGAAGGTTCGATGCATATAGACTGCGCTGTAGATATGGTCATGGTTGACTTGGTCAAGTGATCAACCTCTTTCACACTCAAGTGTGTTTTATAAAATGGCCTAGATTTAGCCATGTTCACATTGGACATTGATTTATTTTTTTATTTTCAAGAGTTTTACATGTCCTCCTTTACCTTTTATTCATCAACATGAAATGCAAAACAAAACAAGGAAAAATAGAATATTCCCATTAGCTTGGGCTAATTGGGAATATTACAGCTCGGTAGACTATAGCTAATTATTCTGTGTAGTTTAGAAAATATAAACCTATGATTGAATAGAATAATGATGGTTTTAACAACAATTTTAATGAACTGAAGAACAATATAAATGAATTGAACAACATTCTTAATGAGTTAAAAAACAATCTAAATGAATTTAACAACAATTAATTATATAATTTTGCAATGAAATTCTCTTTGTAAACTAAGTAATTGACATTAATCAAAAATTGGACGCCTTACTATGCTGAAAGAAAAATTTAATCTGCAAATACAAGTAACATCAAACAATAATTATTCTACGATTTGTAAATCGATTGCAAGGGCATTGGAAGAAAACGAAAACATATAACAATGGTGAAGCACTATTATAAACCAGAAGATGTGAATGTGATTACTCTAAATTAAGAAGCACAAATGCTAAACTATTCCAAAGGAAGAAAAACTTTAACTTTATTGAGTAGAAAATTATTTTACAACCGCATCAAATAACTGGACATTGATTCTGTAACTAACGCACAACATGGAAATTGGTGAGAAAACTATAATATCCCAAATGGGGAATGCAGAAATACATGAGCACAATAATGGAAATAGCAGTGAAAAATCAACTCATGAAATGTGAGAAGAAAATATAGCCATCATATTAGTATTATAGCAGAAAATGTATACAAGATCTTGAGGAAAGAGTCACTCAAGATAGGAAAAATCAGCCTCAAGAAACATGTACGTAAAATATAAGATCACTGCTACACAGAAAAGTTTCTAAGGCTATGACAACGCAGTTTTATTAGTAGAACTACTGCTGGAAAGTTTCAATACACAAATATGAAAATATGCAATTTATACAATGTTGGGAGTGAAGATATAGACTCCCAAACTCAATTCCAAGACAATCCGGAAAGGATTTCCTGAAATATGAAAAATGGAAAAAATGTCAGAGTGCGGCCCTAGGGCTGAGTAGTAGCTACAACTCAAGAACTGGATGGAAATGGTTGAATATGCTACACAATATGAATAGAACTCCTCCAATGGATCTTCCAAGTGAAAGGCTGATCCTAACACTGAAGATCTCACCCTCCAAATAAACACTACAACCCCTCACTACCAATGGTCACAGAAATAACGCAGTCATCGAGGGATACTGCATTGTAGGTGAAAGAAACTATGTGGGCCAAGTGCCAAGATCTGATATCTACTCGAAATGCTTCCTTACTCATCTCCCAAAGGAAGGAAAGCTTCCTCCTCTGAAAAATAAGCTCCGGAAGTGGTGTTGTGAAACCTCGACTGCAACACCCTTCAACACAACGTCATACTTCAGCAGAAATAACACTATAGCTAAAGGAGGTGGCTTGGCCTTAAGCTTGTATGTGGATAAATGATGTACAAGATCCTTCAAGAAGGCTCTCTTCAAAGGAGAAGGAATTCCTAAACAGGAATGCCTTGTGCTAAGCAGCACAACAACTCTTCTAAACAACAAGAGAATGCACAAGAGTCTAACGAGACCATAAAATAAATAATCCATAACATATATTTCTATGGCTGCCTTGCCCTCCTTTTATACAAATGGAAGCCCTCTCATATTGGGTCCCACTCATTAGGGTTTCCTCCACCAAGGAATCTTCCTCCCACTATCTCTGCACTATCTCTAAAGATGATCTCCACCTCCTATCCCAGCACTGTTGACTTGTTCAAACTTGACCTTGTCCACATGCAAATGCCCCTTTTCACACATGAGGGTGTGAGATCCAGCTCCTATGATGATCCCTTTTCACATTATGAGGGATTTTATTCATATTTTTATTATGAATGGGCCTCCTTACCCATTTATTCAACTGCTAGGTGATAAAAACAAAAATCAATATTCCAATTAGCTGCATGCTAAATTTGGAATATTACAGTCCTCCCCTCCCAAATTTTGCTTGTCCTCAAGAAACTGCAAGGATAGAAATGAGAAGTCTCCCCTCCTCCTGCTGTAGCATCCACATGTGATATGCTCCTCCAAATAATGAGATGGTGTCTCATCAATAAATCTCCATATTTCTCCTCCTAAGCATGCAAGTTAGCTAAATAGCTACCATCATGAACAAGTAGAGTACTCAAGAAGGAAATAAGGTGTTGTCAAGAGGTCCCCTTGAGGAATGGAATCTAAAAAGTGTTGGGAACTATCATTCCCATGTGGATCCTCTATCCCCAAGCAATCATCCATACAAAATGAGTTACCTCCCAATATGGCAACTCCTGAAAATCCTCTTCCACCTTGAGCTCCTGCAATGTAGGTGGGCTGAAAATCTGATCATGGTAGAAAAAATAGCCTACCCCACGTTGTCCTCCTCTCCAATTATGATAAGTGTGGAGTATCTGCTGCTCTTGGGCTGCAAAAGTGTTGCATCTAAGTGGAAAGAAGAAAACTGGATCTCTAAATATCTCCCCTCCAATGTTGTAAATCCTGTTGGCCTAAACCATCCCATGTATGATGAATAGGAAATCACCATCATATGGCATCCATGAGAAGGGAATACTGAAAGTGTCATGTAGATCTGAAAGGTACCAATAGTTTCCCAAGTGGTCACAATGAAATTTTCCTTACTGTTGTTGCACAACATGACATGGCAACTCATAAAAAGGTTTCTCCCAATGATTTATGAGAGTCATAGCCCAAGTGCTCCAATCAATCTCATGGCCCACCTCATAAAGAAACAAGTGTTTTGTTGTGGTGGCCATATCACCCCCCATGCTCCCATTATAACATGTAATGCAAGAAGTGTGGGAATCCTCTTCTGCAAAGGAGACATCCATCCACTGTGTCTCTCCCCCAATCATTCTCCCAATAAAAATGAGAACAACAACAACATAGGGAACGATAATGATAATCATACTTGCTGCCATATATAGCAAGGGAGAAGGAAAATGGTCCCTTAAATGCAACCAACGTAGTTTGACTCTCAACTAAAATAGAAAATGAAATGATGGGTGGACCCCCCACCACTTGCTTGCTACCCCGATCTCCTCACAAGTTTTGAGAAAGTGTATGGTGTATGGTGCAAAGTGAGCATGCTCTAAAAAAGATACAATATTCCAAGTCCTTCTAGGGAGTGGCCATCACCAATACTTCTTATGGCCTAAAGTAGACCATGAAGTCTAGAAGGAAGAATGCTCCTTCCTTGAGCAATATCCTGCATATTTATGGTTAAGGGTTGCACATATGCATTATACAAATCATTATGCAAACAAATAGTACCCTTACTATATGTTTTTCCCATGCAAATGGAGTGGCTCATAGATGAGTCTCCTCTCATCCTCAAAGAGAAAAGAGGTGGTTGTGCTAAATCTTCCAAAGAGTTATGTATCTCCTCCATCTCCATATGATCCATGCATCTCCTCATATGCTGATATATCTCCTCCTCAAAGCCTTCCCAAAAATACACCTCCATGATGATGTGTTATGCTCTCATAGAATAAGTGTGGCTGAAAAGGAAATCTTCAGGAGCTGATTGTAGAAACTTCTCCTTGAGCTTGGAAGCTCTAGATAAGAAGATCCTACTATGATAGTAGATGACCCCATCTCTGACTGAATATCCCTCCTCATGTAGCTGGTCATCCAATATCATACAAGTAGAAAGATCCTTGGAGTGATCCACCAACAGCTGGGATTTCCAATATGGATCTATCCTCCATAGTGACAACGTTGATGATCTATCATAAAGAACATATGTCATGTGGCTGCCCTCTTCTTTTACATCTCCCATGCCAAATTTGCAAGTGGGAAGACTGCTATCCTTCCCATGCTGCTCCTTCCACAGTGCAGAATCTGAAATGAGAGTGGGTAATGATGATTTTGAGAGAATGCCTCTCCTCTCCTTGAGTCTACCCAAGACTCTCAGTGTTGTGCCAAGCTCACCCAAGGTCTACACTCCTCTGAAATCAATGAGTGGTGCCTCAAAATGTGAAGCATCTCTCATCATCTGTTGATCTGGTGGTCTCCTTGGTGAAATGCCTCCATGCAATGAGACATCATCATCAAGAGTAGAATGCATATATGGATGGACAGACTTGTCCTTGCCCTCACTGTGAAATCCTGTCTCCCTCTTAAGTGCATCAACCTCCTAAAATGGATAGGGTTTTGTGCTCCTCATCACATGATGCTCGTCATCCTCCCTATCTCCTCCTTTTATCTCCATAGTTTCACACCCTATCATCAATGACACATGTAGATCATGAGTTGTGCCTTGATCTCCACATATGAGATCCTGGGGAATTCCTTGCAATGATGCAATAATCCCTCTTGTTGGAGCAAGAGCTCCATCTTCCTCTACATGAGGTGCTAGATAAAATCTAGACATGACAACGTTGTTGCCTCCTTCCTTATCAATATGTATGGGCAACCTCCCAATGATTTGATCCTCTTTTGAAAAAGGGATGTCCATGCCCTCTTGTTCAAGAATATGAGATAGAGGTCTTGCATCTAACAAGGTATGATGCAAGATGTCAGCCTCCACAATAGTTTTCTAAAGTGGAATTGAGCTCATAAGTTCCTCCAACACATGCAAAGTTTCAGTTCGTTTTGGTTTGTTTGGTTTCACCAAGGATGTCTTAGAAAGTTTTCCATCAAACCTTTCTACTAATGCCTTAGTGAACCTTGCATAAGAATAAGTATTTGTATTTTTCAAAGAAAAATACTCAAATATCCAACATGCATAGGCCTTACCTCGAAAATGCAGCATTGCAACTTTGATAGCTTCATCTTTAGAAATTTGGTGCTGCTACAAATAGGTGTCTAGCTCCTCCACCCAAGCTCTAGCTGAACATGTAGGTGAACCATGAAAATTAGATAGGAAAAATCTACTCCCATAATGCTGGTTTAATCTCTACACCTTGATCTTGCAAAAATCTGGAAAAGTGATATGATCTCTAAACTTCTCAGTTTGAGATTCATATTGTTGCAGTAAATCACTACGAGTTTCCCTCTTAGGCATTCCTTCTTCTTCTATATCACTCATAGAAAATCTAGGCATATGACTGCATTGTGAATCACAGTGTGTGGCTACATGCTCACACTCATAATATGAAAATCTAGATTTTGATTCAGGTTCAAACTCCCTTGGAGATCTATAGACATCTCCCTTCTCATCTTTTTGAGATTTCCATGAATGCTCTGCAAAGTTTGAGAAAGAAACTTTGGAAGTCTCTCCTCTTTTATTCCTCCAAAGAATGGAGTCTTATTTTTGTCTCTTCTGATCATATTTTCTTCTTCTTGTCTTCTTGATAGCATATTGGCTAAGATTCCATAGGCTGAGCCAAGATTATGCTCTGATACCACTGTAATATCCCAAAATGGGAACAACAGCAATATTAAACAATCCTGTTGAGAAATAACACAGCTCAGCCAAATAAAAGCAAGAGGCAAATATGGAGGCTCAATATTTTCATTTGCAACAAAAAATCAGAGTTATATTGTAGCCCATGAGTTATAGAATAGAAAACAGAAGACTTTACATGAAGAAATCCTCAAAAATGAGGTGCTGAAACCATAGCTTGAGACTGAACAAGCTTTACAACGTTATTTTATTGGCTGAAAGTAGATGTAGATTATAATTAATATCTAGAGCAGATCTGTGTACAAAAATTTAGATATATATCATATCTTTACACTAGAAAGGCTCCTTTACAAATGCTCCTTAGGGTTTTCAGCAAAAAGTGAAGTACATGGAGTAGATTTGAGATCTAAGGCAACAGATCTGCAAAATGATTTAGAAATTCGGAAGTAAATACAATAGTATTCAACTCAAATCCGAATATGACATGGATTAGATATTAAATCCATGGATCACCACAATGAAAGGCAGATTCCCAAAAGTAGATATCTCTCCTCCAAAAGTCTGCCAAAACACCCTGCAACTTCTCACTTGTAAATAACGTAGTACCAGAAGATAAACTACACTCTATGCTTTAGAGCATAGGTGGCCTCAAGCCAAGATTTGAAAAATGAGCTCCAATCATCCAATACACTCTTGTCAAGGGATAAAACGTTTTCCCACTGAAAAGAGTCACTAGAATGGCCTAGATCTGAGTAGATATAGGCTCCACTTGTTGCAGCTTACAAAGACAACCAAACCTTCAATAGGATCTGCGTTGTTGTTGGAAGAAGAGCTTGGTCAAATTCATGATAATGGACAAGAAATGCAAGACTCCTCCAAGAGTTACTTAATGGAAGAGGTGGGATTCCCGATTAGGAACACCCAGTGCTAAACATCACTATTCTCTGCTGAACAACCAAGACAATAAGAAATGTCTAAACAGAAAAAATCTTCAGAAATATAATAATCATCAACAACCTTCTCATGCTGTCCTCCCCTTCCTTATATAATTTTGTGAGCTTGCAAAACCCTAAACCATCTCAATGAAATAACTCTTTTCACATGAACATCCTCCAACTAAAACTGCGTTGTGCCTTAATGAAGAGCACTCCTTCTAGATAGCACTGTTGATTTGGTCATGGTTGACCCAATCAAACGTCTCAGCCCCTTTCACACATAAGGGTGTTTATTCGGAATAGCCCAGATTTAGCTTTTTTCACATGTGGCATTGATATATTTGTTGTTTTTAGGAGTTTTATTGACCCTCCTTTACAATTTTATTCATGAAACAGAAAATAAAAAAATTTGAATATTCCCATTTGCTTAGGACTAATCGAGAATATTACAGAAACTCCCAGGGGTTGGGCCCAGACCACCAGAAGCTTTAACGCAATGAAAACCTCAAAAGATAATTACTCAAAACATCAAAACTCTTTATTAAATCAAAGGATAATACATGAATCCAATTTGATAGCTCTGTCCTGATGTGTTTATTACAGAAGGAAAATTCCTATTCGACCCCCTATCTAGTTCGTCCCTAGCCCTTTTAAAGGCATTTTCATGTAATGAAATAGTATTCTCCAAATGACAGCCCACTGCGCGTGGCTGTCGTTTGAGTCTTTGAGCTTCAATCCGCCTTTCTGCCTTCTACTGGCTCCTGGGAGTTACTGAGATTCCATATGTCCGTGTCTATCGGTTGTCTTTTGTTTGCCATTGGTCCAGCTGCTCTGGCTTCCTTAATTCTGGCCCAACACCCTCAATCTCCCACCAGTAATTTGTGGACGAAAACATGCTCTTTGGTCATCCTTCTATTCAGGAATCCAAATATTTCAAAGATATCTTGGATTTATTCTCCCTCGTTGTTGGTTCTACTATAAATCAGGCTAAATCCCAAATTTTCTTCTTCAACACTCCTCTCCTCACCTAGCACAAAATTTCCCACATTCTGGGGTTCTCCATCTCCTCTCTCCCCTCTAAATACCTGGGGGCTCTCCTCATTGATTCTGCTATCAAGCATGCCTCCTAGAAATACCTTCTTAACAAACTGGAGAATTGGCTCTCCCTCTAGACCCATCATGCCCTCAATATTCCTAGTTGCCTTGTTCTTATCAAAATTTTCCTCCATTCCATTCCTCTATACCTTTTTTCAGTTTTGGCTGCCCCCAAATGGGTCCTCAAATCCATAAAAAACCTTCAACGAAATTTTCTTTGGGGAGGCAAGAAGGAGAATAGAAATTGGGCGTTGGTCAATTGGAAAGATGTGTGTGCTCCAAAACATTCTGGCAGGCTAGGACTCAGAGACCTTCAGCATAACAATGAAGTAATGGGAGAAAAAATATGATGGCAGCGGATCTCCAATCCTGAAGTCCCTTGGGTGCAACTCTGGCTCTCCAAATACACAAACAACTGGCCAGTCAGGGATCTTATTTTCCATGACATTGATATGGATGGCTTCCTCATATGGAAAGCTACGAAACAACATAGGGCTCTAGTAAGGGATCACAGCTTTTGGGAAGTTCGATCAGGAACCCAAGCCAAGTTCTGGAATGAATCTTGGCAGAAGATGCCTCAATTGGCCACTATCTTCCTGAACTCGAATTGACAGGATATTCTTACTCATTAGGATAATTCTCAAATTAATAATTTCTAGAGCTCTCATATCAATTCTCAATTTCGTCAATGGCTCTTTGTTGACAGGCTATAAGAGTTTCATGGACTTCAGCTAACTGAGGACATCAAAAAAGAACTTACTAAAAGAAGAATTTTCCTTGTAGAAGGGGATGATATCATGCGCTAGGGATACTCCTCCCAAGGGACCTTCACCACTAAAGAGGCCTACCGCTTGCTCCTCCCCGATCCTCAGAATGGTCAAGATGTCATCTGGTCCAAAATCTGGCATCCCAGAATCTAGCCAAAAATTTCTACTTTTCTCTGGCTTCCTAGCAAAAGGCACATTCTCACTTGGGATAATCTTCTCAAAAAAGGTTTCGTTGGTCCCTCTCATTGTCCAAATTATGGTCATGCGGAAGGAAACATTGACCATCTCTTCAACTTGTACACCCTAGCCAACACCCTTTGGGACAAAGCTGTGTTACTGAGCAAAAGATTGGACAGAAATCTAGGAGACATTCTCAACACCATCAAAACTTGGCCCTACACCCCCTTCCTTTGTGATCTTCTTAACTCTCTTTGGATTATACTAACTGGGCACATCCTTTGAGCTATTTGGAAAGAGTAGAACCGAAGCATATTTCGGGATCAAACCACCTCTCTTAACATCCTCTGGACCACCATCTATAGTAATATACAAGAAACCCTCGCGCTTCACTGGTGGCGGGACTCCGATCTCCCTTCTCATCCAAGGGAGAAAATCATATTGGCCAACTAGAATATCTCGCTTCACTCCTGTTCGATCTCTAAGACCCCTTCAAACCACTCTCCTTGCTCCCCCTGTACTTGGTTCTCACCTCCTCCTGGCCTCTTCAAGCTCAACTTTGATGGTGCTTCCAAGGGAAATCCTGGGGACACAGGTTTCGGCGGGATCATCAGAAATTTAGAAGGAGATGCTCTCTTGATCTTATTTGGTTCCATGGGCTGGGACACCAACAATTCTGCTGAGCTTGAAGGATTGTTTTAGGGTCTCCTCTTAGCCCAAGAAAACAATTTCTTCCCTCTAGAAATTGAAGGAGACTCTCAAATCATCATAGAAGTTGCTAAGAGTCTCTAGGCAGGATCATTTGCTTCAAATTTCGTTATGAGTTGGATATTAGAAACTCGATTCAAGCTCCTGGAAAAATGGCTCCATAACCACTCCAGAGTCACCTTCAAGCACATCTGAAGAACTTCCAATTTTGTTGCGAACCTCTTAACCAATAAAGAAGTTACTCACAACACTTCTCTCACCACTAACCAACTGCACTCCCTTAATGATGAAGCTCTCAAACATGAATGCACTCTCCTCGTGCACAAATATCACCACCTCCCAGATGCGGGTGACTTGTAGTGAAAGGAGGGGCAACATGGGTGCCATGTGGCAGGGAAACTATCCACCCCTCGGGCCCACACATGGCCGCCCACCCAAAGTTAAATGCACAAGCATGCCGAGCTTAATTTCGCTCCCTGCCAGCTTCATTGCGACGTCCACCTATTGATGAGAATTAAGCCTATTCACCGCTCTCATCAGCCCACCATTCAGCTCTCTCTTCACCTTTCTATGCTCGCCTCCTGTTCTCCCTTTCAATACTCGGCTCTCGGCCCTGCTCAGTCCTTTTGCAGTCGTCCCTCAGTGTTTTTAGGTGGTGGCAGCTCCTCTATAACTCCATTAAGCAACCCAACCCTGTCCAGTGCCTCTGCTCCTTCACTTGTCATGCCTAGGCATCATCGTATGCGGTGTCGAAGGGCTAGTGGCCACGGCCTCCCCTCCATACCACCTCTGTCGAATTCCATAGGAAGGGAGTTTAACCTTTCTGTGGGCTAGGAGGAGCCAAATAGGCTCGATTCCATTAACCTCTCTGCTCAATTATCCTTTCAGCTACCTATCTCCCCACTAGCTTCCTCTGGCATTTGGCCCAAAAAGCACCTGCGCAAGTCGACCATTCAATCTGAGCCAACCTTCATTCCTCAAAATATGAAAGCTATGTCTCTGCAGAGCGCCTCCAACAATATTCATTGCACCAGTAGCAATTTGGGTTCCAGTATTGGTCGAAGTTCAAATAGCGACATAGGAGGCAAAGAAGAGGACACTAGTCAGCTTGCCGCCACCTCCAACTGGCCAGAAGGTCAGGAGTCACCACGGCTTCAGGCTACAATCCACACGCCGAGCAAGGACGATGATGACTTGTTTTATGCTTGCAGGATCGAGGAGGAAGACCCCCACCCCAGCCAGAAGAATTAAGGTCCACCCTAATTTCAATTGCTAGGTGCTCTTCTCTCACTTCATTTTTTTCATAGCGTTCTCTAGGTTGAACATGTATTGGAATCTTTTGCTATTATGTTTCAGTTATAGTTTTACTGCTACGTATGTTGGTTTCCCATTTTGGGCAGCTCTTATTTTGTGGTACTTCTGGATTAGTTTCCCCATTAGGGGCAGTCCGTATTTTGTCTTCAAATGCTTGTTACTTCCCTCCAGATATGGCTTGTCCAGTCCAGAGGAAGAGATATGTAATATTTTTCCTTCTATAATATAATAGAAATAGTCTAACTTAGAAAAAAACAAAAAAAAAAAAAATTTCTAACATTTTAAAATAAAATTATTTTTTCAAAATTAAACTAGATTTTAAATTATATGTATATATATATATATATATATATATATATATATATATATATATATATATATATATATATATATATTAATTAAGCATTTAATATGAGTGAATATCAAAAATCTTTAATTTTATTTTTAAAATGATACCATTTTCAATACATCACACTCAATATGAAAGATAGAAGTAAGAAAGATTTCAATGCACATGTGCTAAATATTTGAAAGTTTGAAGATGCATTTAAAGTTAAGGTATCCTACTCCTAACCCCTTTCCATTGCTTTGTTAATTTTTATTTTTTTTTAAGATTCTTTATTTTCTATTTACAATTACTCTACGATAATTCTTGTTTTTTTTTGTAATTTAGTAATGATCTATATATATAATGTAAAATAAAATGTATAATAAATATTTATTATGATTGGATTCCTAGTTATATTGCTAAATAAAATAGACAATAGAATTTTCAATACATTTTAAAGAAAAGAGAGTTAAATTTTTTTTTTTGGGTTCATCTTAGTATATGAAAACATAAAATAGTTTTTAATAGTTTTTTTTTAAATATGTCTAGGTTCTATTATATTATACAAAAGATACAATGATACAATTCATCATTCCCACTCGAATTTTTGAGTTAGCCGATTTTGGAGGGAAAGAGGATGTTCAAAAAAGAAAAAAAGGGGCTTCCCCTGGTGGGGAAACTAGCCCAGAAACTAGACCATGTAGTAGGAGGGGTGTTGCCCCAAAGGGTGAAACCAGCACAAAACACAACTACCCATAATATAAGTTCACTGTGCATAATGTAAATAGATAAAAAAAATGTAATTGAGCTAGAGCGAACAAGAAAAAGAGGAACCGTGGTGCCAAGAATTCTGGTCCTTGTCATTCTAAATTGTATCTGGACGCTTCTCTTCCTCAATGAAGCATCCATAGTTAGAGAGGACATCCTCAAGCTTGGAAAACTGGGGTTTCTGCTTTGGTGTTGAGGCTAAGTGTACTCCCATAGCTGCTTCATTGCCGTCCTTTGCTGAGCTACTGTCGATGTCATTGCTCAAATAATTCTCCACTGACTTGATGGGAAGAGCCATCAATTTCCTAGGTTGCTGAAGGATGGATGGAAACATTGTTTATTTTTGCATCCTCTTCCTTGACCGTGAACCAGAAGAGCTGGAGGGGGCATCAAGAAGGCGTAGGGAGATGACAACAGACAATTTCTGCTGGTCTAGAGCTTCAAATGAATTCACATTAAGGGTGAAATCCACCGGGAAATCCTCTCTGACAGGGAGCGGGGGACGGGAATATTAGCCTCGTCATCTGCCTCAGCAAAATCGCATGCGATGACAACGAGGCATTGAGGATTCTGAATGTAATGAAGATGAATGAAGATAGTGAGCAGAGAAGACAAAGACAGTGCAGGAGGCATGGAGCGGGATGTTGTGTAACCAGCTCCAAAAATAGAAAAAAAGAGATATCAACGCCTTAGAAATAAGACACTTCGAGGGGGCAACCTCCAATACATTACATAAATGAACAATTCTTGGATGATACAATTTACAAAACCTCCTTTCTATATATAGGAGTCCATGTGGCCATAATGTAATCCTAATGGGCCACAATGTAATCCTAGTCGACCTAACAATAATAATTTAAGGGCACAATAATAACAATAAAGGGGTTACAAGGGTACAATAATAACAATAAAGGGGTTACAATAATAACAATAAGGGACTATAATGGTAATATAGGGACCTAACATGCCCCTTTCCTTCAAAAAAGTGTTGTCCTCAACACTTGAGTAGCTCTGGGTGCTTCTGTATAAGCTTCTTATCTTCTCATGTAGAATCTTCAGTGGGTAAGTTCTTCCACTTGATGAGATACTCTGAAATTGATCGATTCCATAGCTGCCGAGTTCTTGTTTTCGTGACCGCTTCAGGTTCCAATATGACTTGTCCTTCCTCATCAAGTTCTGGCAATATTGTTTGAACTGGAATATTTTCACCTATAACCTTTTTTAAGCATGAAACATGGAAAACTGGATGCACTCGCTGTTTGGTCAATTTAGTGTGTCCTAAATTGCTACATTAATTTATCAATCCAGGATTCGTAAGCTGATGAAGTGTGGCGCACTATATGTGCAAGATAACATATCTCTTACTTTTTGTCATTTTTGGATTTTTTATGAAATTCTAAAAGACAAGTATGGAGACAAATATTCAAGACAATGATGTCCTTCTAATGATTTTCCAAACTTCAAAAGAATTTTGAAACATACAATGAAAAAATTAATTCTTCAAAGAAAATGAAATTGCATCACTATTCTAGTCAAACAAACAGTGAACTACTGATCATGAAACTCATTATCCTTGCTGCTGTCCAAATACAAAAGAAACTATGCTTAAAGAAATCCAAGAATTGCAACAAAGTAAATCTCAATCAAATTACATCAACTTATATTCTGATCCCTCACCATTAGTCCAGCTATGTCTTTCGGAGGTAACCATAAACAACTTGAGCAACCTGATATCTAATTTGCAGAAAAAGAAACTATTATCAAACTACACACTCATACTTCAATCCCTCACCATTAGTCCAGCTATGGCTTTCGTAGGTAACTGAGAATGACATGAGCAATTTAATATTTCTAACTTGCAGAAAGTAAACTAATATCAAACTATACACTCATAATTCAATCCCTCACCATTAGTCCAGCTATGGATTTCAGAGGTAACTGAAAATGACATGAGCAATTTAATATTTCTAACTTGCAGAAAGTAAACTAATATCAAACTACACACTCATAATTAAATCCCTCACCATTAGTCCAGCTATGGCTTTCGGAGGTAACTGAGAATGACATGAGCAATTTAATATTTCTAACTTGCAAAAAGTAAACTAATATGAAACTACACACTCATAATTCAATCCCTCACCATTAGTCCAGCTATGGCTTTCGGAGGTAACTGAAAATGACATGAGCAATTTAATATATCTAAATCTAACTACTGAAGCAAATGTGCAAGACTAAAATAAACAAAGCAGTATTGGAATTAAACAAAAACTAAGAAAAGTAAATGAGCAACAGAACAATATTGATTCCATGTCATTAGTCAAAAGATATGCAAATGCCCGGGCTGCCTATTTGTATTCTGAAACAAGAACACTGATCAGTTAACAACAACATAAAACATGAAAGATTATGGACAAAAGTAAAATGTAAAGCATGAAAGATTATGAACAGAGATGAAGCATAAATACCATGAAAGATGCAATGTATAAACATGTGAATGACTTATGGCACAATGAACTTAAAGAAATAAAACAAAAAACTATATAGTAATGCACAAAACCTCAGTGTGTGCAGGGGCCCTCTGCACCAGCCTCGGGAAACAACCTTCAAATACGAATTACGCTTGGAAACATAGTCTTCTTATATATTAAAATGCAGTCATAACAGAGAAATGATATTATAGCATAGTGGCAACGCAATTACATTACAGAGCTATATGGAGGCTAACTATTACGCGTATGAAAACGCGTTATTTATAACAAAGGCGATATAACTAATATCCTAAAGTTTGTGCTGATAGAGACATGTGAGCCATCACGTCCAGAGATCCAGCATCATGGCCGCAGTGAGGAGTAAATCTATGAAGAGTGGATGTTGGATTCGGCTTATGGAGCCGTGTACAGGGGTTGATGTGTATCCCATAAATTAGAAACGGTCATACAAATATTCACGTGATGAGAAATAGAGTCCTGTCACCGTGGGACTCTACGGTTGACTTCCACTTGTCCACCTTTGACCACAACCTCCTTAGGTGAATTTTCCCGAGCCAATAGGACACGATCCATGTCCATATCATTTATGACTTGCCCATGTGGCTCGATTTGCCTGAAGACACCTGCAACATAGACTTTCACAAAATGGCTGTGGAAAGTTGCAGCAGCGGCGGAAAGTAGCAAGATTCCGCAGCTAAATGAGAAAAAATCTAAATCAAACAGCAGACACAAAACATAGTTAAAAACCATTTTAGATGCTCTTTTACAATTAATATGCAATGATATTGACAACTTAGAAGGTTCAGGTGAATGAAAAAGGTCTAGAAAGGTGTGTAGGAAAGATGCAGATTTGAGACTCAACATACCCCCACTGTGAAGGTGTTGCATGTCCTCATGCAACCAAAATTTTGATAATCCTTTTTCAATTCATATGCCTTGACACTTCAGCCAGTACATCCAGTCCCCTCCTCTTCTTCCTTGGTGCTGCTAACATCCTGGGCTTCTTCATTAAGCATCTGAATTTGATATTAATCAGTGCTCTGCTTAACTTCTGGCATTTCTTCTTCAATTTCATGTTCTTCTTCTGCCATAGTCCCAGATGTAGCATGGTATTATCATGAATGATTTTTTCCAATTTTCTTTGTTCTTTCAATGTCTCATTTTCATTTTGAATGTGTCTATTTAAAAGCTCTAGCTCAAAGACTTCTTGTTTCAGTGATTGGACTAGATCATCTTGTGCTGTGTGAGGCTGAGTCGATGAAGTACTGGGACCCGTAGCTACTTTTTCTAAAGATTCTATATAATCATATACTTCTTGCTGCTTTGGGTCTATATCAGGTGTCATTTTTATTGGGCTGTCCCCAAAATGTCGTGGAGGAAAGTTGTCTTCAAAATCTGGCTGAGAAGGGCTCACATCAACGTCTGGCTAAGAATGGGATGGACTATGTTCAATGTCTGACTGAGAATGAAATGAACTAGGTTCACTGTCTGACTGAGAGTGAGATGGGCTATGGTCAGCTGGGGATTGTTCAGATGTTTCTTCTCCCAAATCAATAAAATGGGGTCCTTTCGTTTGCGTTTTCCTCAACTTCCCCTTAAGCCTGGAACTTCTTCTCACACGTTGTGGACCACTGTCTTTTTGCTTTTGTTTTCCTTTCCCTTTCTTCTTGGCCATAGATGAATGTTCTTGAAGGTGAACTAGTCTCTCAGATAACACTTGATGATCTTTTTCGGAAGAAGGGGTTTGATGCATAGCCTCAATACTTTTTCTCTCTTTTGATGTTATTGGCTTTTTACCCTTGGTTTCTTTCTTCTTCCTTTTTGACAGTCTCTCTTCCTTACTAGTTCTTTCAATTGTAGTAGTAGGAGTACTTTGAGTTTCATCATTTTTTCTTTTTCTCCTACTCCTTCTTGATGTGCTACCTTCAGGAATTTCTTGGGGTTCTTCAAAGAAATTTCTGATAAAAAATTGTTCCCATGTGTCCTTGTTCTCTTTTAACTATTTTTCAATCAAAATTTTCACAAGACCATGGTGATATAGACGTGGTTCTACATCCCCTAAATGCTTCTGAATAGTCATAGACATCTTCTTGAAACTATTTAATAAAAATTATGGCAGATTGAGGGTCTGGTTATCTACAAAATTCATCAGCAATCTGGTATGGTACATATACATTGACCCAAAACGGCCCTCACAGGTGAAAAATGTTTGAACAACTAGAAACAAAGTAGCCCATTCCTCTTTCAAAGCATGAACAGGAATTCCTCTTTTAAAAATAGTTCTGTCCATACCTGGGTTATGTAGAATTATTCTCCAGGCTTCATCACTAATGATTTTTTTCTTAAACCAACGTTCACCCTCTTGAGGAAGTTCTGTGGAAGATGCTATAGATGCCTCATTCACCGTAAACTTAAGGTCTCCAATCTCTACCTCCAGGCCATTGAAAGACCTTGCAAAAGCTTTTGTCACCTCTTTATGGTAACCTCTAAACTTTTGGATAAACCGCAGCCACTTTGCCTTCTTCAATATATCCATGATTTGCGGGTATCCTTCCATGAATTTATGTCCCTCTGGTTCTGCTCTCAACAATTTACCCATCCTTCTTCCTGCTCTTTAAAAAATTGCCTGCGTGAGGAGGGTTCAATGGAAGTAGGACGACTGAATGAACGGAAATGAGCATGATGACTGTAGGTAGATATCAGAGAATGGGTATACAGACTGTAGCATAACAGAAAACGAAATGGGGTGAAGCGGAACAGAGAAGGGTTACATGAGCACGGCGGAAATGCGGCTGTGAGATTAATAGAACAATAGGAGGAGTATAACACATCCAACAGTGTTTAAAATTTGGTGGCTGTAGAGTAAATGTAAGCACGTTTATACAACGGCTACAGATTTCATGCGGCTGAAAGAAGCCGTAGTCAAATCAACCACGTTTCATCATCACAGGTGGAGTATCGGAGTTTGAGTGAAGATCGGAGGTTTAATTATGGGACCGTTTGAGAATGAATGCAAGGATTGTGGGAGGATTGTACAGAGATCATGGAGTGGTTACGGAGTTTGTCAATACAATAATTGCACATAATGGATCTTATGGTTTATAACTATATAAAAATGTGCTTAAATGCTATTTGAAATAAATTTTTACTCATACCTTGGAATTCTTGCCATTTTTCCTTGGTCTTCAATTAGTTGCTCCTCATTGATATCTTGAATGCCCCATGTCTTCATAATTGGTTCTCATACCTACATTTGATTTCATGATTGCGGAAATAACATCTGGCTGTACATTCTTTTGAAAATCAGAGTGGTAGCTGCGGAATCTGCTTCTAGCTGCGGAAACTGGTGTCAGCTGCGGAAACAGATGTCAGCTGCGGAAACTGACACAACTATTATTTGGGTGAATGGAAATGAAAGGATGACAATTGACAAAATGAAAATGGTCATGAAAGAGAATTTTATTGGTGAAATGGAATGAAATAGATAAAATGAAGTGAAATGGAGTGAAATGAAGTGGAATGAAGTGGAATGGGTGATCAAAAAAAACTTGTGAAATGAAAGAGAGATTTTTTTTTTTTTTTTTTTTTTTAACTGAAAAGAACAAAAGCTAGGCTGGTGGAGAAAAGAATTCTTCTGTACCAGCCTGATTGCAGAATTTTCTTGAAAATTTTTGACAAATTCCTCTTTTGAGAGTGGCTTATGATCAACTTTCAATCTGTGGCCATTCACAATAAGAGGAGTTTGAAACTCATCAATGGTCTTGATTCTTACCGCTCCATTGCTAAAGATCTTGTCAATCTCATATGGCCCAAGCCAATGAGTCTGAAATTTTCCTTGAAAATCTTTAAACTTGGAATCAAATAACAATGCCCAATCTCCTTCTTGAAACTTCTTCTCCTTGATGTACTAGTCATGCCATTTAGCTCTTTGATATTGAACTAGATCAGTTCTTAAAATTGCCTCTTGTCTGATCTCATCTAGCTTGTTCAACTGCTCCATTCTATGCTTTTGGGCTTCTGATAGATCCATTCCCAACTGAACTGCTATCTTGAAGGTCTTGACTTGGAACTCAATGGGGAGCAGGACTTCCTTCCCATTAACAAGTTCATAGGGAGAATGTCCTGTTGTATTTCTCCATGTAGTTCTGTAGGCCCACAAGGCTTCAGGAAGCCTTTCTGCCCAATCTCTTCTATATAGATGAACAGTTTTGGTGATGATACCTTCGAGAACTTTGTTGGTAGACTCCACTTGACCATTTGCTTGCGGATGGTAAGGAGTAGATCTTCTATGCTTGATTTTGTATTCTTCCATCAGCTTCTCCACCAGGTTGGATGTGAATTGGCTTCCTTGATCTGTCACAAATTCTCTTGGAACACCAAAGCGAGTAAAAATATCCTCACAAAGAAAATGAACAATTGAATTTTTAGTAGCAGATACTAATGCTTTGGCTTCTACCCATTTAGTAACATAATCAGTACAAACCAATATATACTTCTTTTGCTTATATGTTGGATTAATAGGTCCTATGAAATCTAAAGCCCATTTTTCAAAGGGTTCGATGAGTACCTGTGGTTGCAATGGAATTTCATTTGAAAGGGTAGGTTTCCCTACTCTTTGCCAGCTGTCACACCTTTTGACATATTGTTTTGCATCTTTGAAGAGGGAAGGCCAATAATATCCTAAAGAGAGGATTTTATAGGCCGTCCTTTTGTCTGCAAAGTGTCCGCCACATGGTTCATCATGACATGCCTTAAGGATATCAGGCATCTCATCTTCCCTGACACATCTTCTGATCACAAGATCTGGCCCTGTTTTAAACAATTCGTTAGAAATCCATGAATATTTTGAACTCTCCTGAATAATTTTTCGTTTTTTCACTTGGAAATAAATGTGAAGGCAGTTTCCCTGTAACCAAATAGTTAGCAATATCTGCATACCAAGGAGTCTTAATAGTTACTGCAAACAAGTATTCATCAGGAAACTTATCCTCTACGGGAGAATCTTCTTTAGTATTCTGAATCCTAGACAAGAAATCAGCTACTGTATTTTGTTTTCCTGGTCTATCCAACACAGTAATATTGAATTCTTGCAAAAGTAAGAGCCATCTTGTCACTCTGCCATTAGTAACAAGTTTGTTCATTAAATATCTAATTGCAGAATGGTCAGTATGAATAAAAGTTTCATAGCCTGTTATGTAATGTCTAAACTTATTAATTGCATGAACAACGGCTAAAAACTCTTTTTCAGTCACAGTATAGTTCAACTCTGTGGGAGTCAAATTTTTACTGGTGTAATAAATGGCATAAGGAATTAAATCTTTTTGACCCGACACAGCTCCAAGAGCTGTATCTGAAGCATCTGTAGAAATATGGAAAGGAAGTTTCCAATTTGGTCCTCTCAAGATAGGTGCTTCAGATATTCTTGTTTTCAAAGTTTCAAAAGCTGATTGACAATCAGGATCCCATTTAAATTCACAGTCTTTTGTAAGCAATTTGAAAAGTGGAGATGCTATTTTAGTGAAGTTTTCTATAAATCTTCTATAGTAACCAGTAAATCCTAGAAAACTTCTAACATCTCTTTGACAATTTGGAATGGGCAACTTGGAGATGACTTCAACTTTTGATCTATCAACCTTAATCCCATCTCCTGAAATATGATGTCCTAAAACAATCCCTTCAGTAAACATCATAAAGCATTTTTCATGGCTTAATGAAAGGTTTGTTTCTTTACATCTTATAAGAAATTTTCCAAATTTTCTAATGCCTCTTCAAATGAATTACCATAAACTGTAAAATCATCCATATAAACCTCTACACAATCATGGATTAGATCAGAAAAAATTCCTAGTACTGCTCTTTGGAATGTTGCAGGTGCATTACATAACCCAAAAGGAAGCACTCGATAGGAAAAAGTTCCCCATGGACAGGTGAATGTGGTCTTATCTTGATCTTCAGGTGCTACCTGAATTTGATTATAGCCACTAAAACCATTCAAGAATGAAAATTAATTTTTACCTGCTAATGTATCTAATACCTGATCGATAAAATGAAAAGGAAAGTGATCCTTCAAAGTTGCTTTGTTCAATTCCTTGTAATCAATGGATACCCTCCATTTACCATTCTTTTTAGGTACTATAACCAAAGGAGAAACCCATCGGCTATCTGAAATTGGATAAATGAAGTTTACATTGAGTAGTTTTTGGGGCTCTTCTTTCACTATCTCCCTAAGATTTGGATTCATCCTTCTTTGAGGTTGTCTGATTGGTCTACTGTTTTCCTCAATATAGATATGATGGATGCAAGTCTTAGGATCAACACCTTTCATGTCAGTATACTCCCATGCAAATGAAGTAGAATGTTTTTGCAAGATTTTGATTAGTTCTTCTTGTTGTGACTTTTCCAAATGTTTGTTGATATTCAATGTTTTCCCTGGAAAAATCTCAATGGTAGAACTACCAAACTCTTCCATAGAGTAAAGAGACATTTGTCTTGATGATAAATATTCTATGTCAGATTCCAACTGAAATTGTGTGGAATCATATTCTAAAGATGTCTCAAAATTTTCTAATGTGTTCAGAATTTGACTATCCTCACTGATTTCAGAAATGGTAAAGACAAGTTGTATAATGTCCTCATCATCGACCCATTCATTGTCTCCTACTTCTATGATTGCTTTTGCTGGAGGATACAAATTCAATTTCTTTGTCGAATTACCATTAGAAATGTACATATCCCCAGATCTACAACTAATAAAAGCATCAGCTGTGGCTAGCCAAGGTCTTCCTAAGATAAGTGGGTGCCCTCCTAGATTACTCTTGGGAGTCAAAATCATAAAATCTACTAGATATTCCCAAGAATCTAAGGAGACTGAAATATCTTCTAATACACAATCTGGTTTAATATTGATCGATCTGCAAGTTGCAGTAAAGTAGGTGTAAAAAGAAGGTTAGGAAGTTTTAGCTGGTCCATAGTCTGTCTACTCATAATGTTAACAGCAGCCCCTAAGTCAATAAATGTGTTTGGAATTTCTATCCCATTTATATGTGTCTTGACAATTGGACTTCCTGGATCTACATAATTATGCATGGTAATTTTTCCCATCATAATATCTGCAATTTTTCCTACCAGGTGGATTCTTCTTGTGTCTTTTAGTTTCCTTCTTGGTCTTTTGAAACTCAACTCCTTTATTCTTTTTGCTAGAATAGGAATCTCTCGAATGGCTTGTAGCAAGGGAATCTTGATACAAACATTCTTCAATTCATCTAGAAAATCATAGTTAGGCAACAAGATTTGTTTTTCCACTCCCTTGTCAATTTGTAGTCTTTCAGGAAAAGGAGGTGTAGATGAAGATGCGGGTTGCTCAACTATAGGAGTTGTGGGTGTTAACTTTTCTTTCTCTTTTTGAATGTTTGAGTTTTGAAGAGATACTTCCTCAGAACCCTTATTGGCTTCAAGAGAGTCCTCCTCAGAGGTATCTTGCTCTTGGTCATCTATAGAAGGTTTTTCTAAAACTCTACCATATCTGAGTTGTACATCATTGAGAGGAACAATCATATAGGTAGGAAATTGTTGTCCTTCTATCATGTAAGTATTCTGAGGATTTTTATTGTTAGGATTTGGCAATGGCTGAGCTGGAAGTTGATTTGTATTTTGTTGGTATGGGAGAATGAGTTGAGGATTTGGATTTTGTTCAGAAGGTTGTTGTTGTGGAAATGGAAATGAAAGTTGTGGATTTGGGTTTGGAAGTTGTGGAGCTTGTTGATTTTGAAAAGATGAAGGATATTGATAAAATTGAGCAAATCTCCCATAAGGATTTTTCATCCCATGTACCCATGGCTGATATGGATTTTGATTTTGGGGCCAAGGTTGTTGGCAAGGATTCCAATTTGGTGGGGTTTGAATATTCATAGGGTTGTTAAACCCTTGAGTTTGTTGTCCCTGCCAAGGTCTTCTTGCAACAAAACAGAGAGATTCTACTGAATTTGGGTCTTCTTGAAAGACAGCTTTGAGTCCAGGAATTGAAGGGCAATCCTTGATCTCATGATTCTCTGAGCAAATCATACATGTTTCTACAACTTTTGCATCCAAGGGACATTCCCTTAAAGCATGTTTCTTCCTACATTTCGGACAAAATATGGCTAGAGCATCTGTTTCTTCTTTCTGCTTGTTTTGGATTTTAAGGGTGTCTAGTTGTTCACTAAGGCTCCCTAAGATATCAGTTTTGAATTCATCAAGCATATTACCAATCTCTGCCCTACTTACTGATCCAGTTTCAGATTTGTTAGCCCTAATAAGAGAAGGATCCCTACGCCCTTTTCCTATTTTAGATTTTCCTCTTGAGAGATGGACACATAGTTCTATTATGTCACGAAGTGGAAGTTGAGAAATGTATCCTTTCCCCATCATGTTTAAAATATCTATACATTCATCTCTAATGGCTTTTAATATGAGGGCTTTCAAGGTTTCATCATCTAAGTTGCTCATCTTTGCTCTTTTTAAGTTGTATTGAAATCTTTCAAGTAAACCTTCCAAATTTTCATCTTCTTTTTGCATCATTTTGAATACCTCATCCTTGTGATTGGTGGGAATACAATAGTCCAAGTATCTATCCAAAAATGTTTGTTTCATATCATTCCAAGTCCTAATAGATTTGGTGGCTAATCCCATGAACCATTTCAAAGCAGCTCCCTTCAATGTTGAAGGAAACAGTTTGAGTTTTTGAGAGTCTTCCATATAGTCATAGGTTCGGCACACGACTTCAAAATCAAACAGAAATTTTTCAGGATCCTCACTTCGCAATCCATAAAAGTTGGGGAGGATAGATGGTGAGATATTTTTCATCGTTGTATGAGTTTCCTCATCAACTATAGGGAATCCAAACAAGTTGTCTCCTTCCCTATTTCTTCCATTATTACCTTCACCATTGTTGTCTCCATTGTTTCCTTCTCCTCTACCTCTACCTCTACCTCCAAATCCATCTATTATTTCCCCTGCCATGATAGTTTCTTTAGAGTCCTTAAAGTCCTCTGGTTCTTCTATCAAGGGAGGATGAGAGGGAGTCTCTTCCTTTTCTAAATGAGATTTAGTAGGTGGTATAGGAGAATCCTCTAATTCAACTGCTCCTTGAATTCCAAAAATCTTAAAGCTAGGGGAATCTTGTCTATGCCTTGAAGAAGATGGAGTTGTGAAAATCAAACTCTTGGCTTTAGCTATAAACCTTCCCCTAGAATCTCTTGCTCTATGCATGTCATTTTTTTTATTTTTTATTTTTTATTTTTTTATTTTTTAAAAGTTGGGCTAATAATTCTTTTTCTGATCTTCCAGGTCACACTAGGTGCAAGAAGAGAGCATACTTAAGAAATTACTAAACCAATAACTCTCTTTTCTGATCCTCCAGATCACACTAGGTGCAAGAGGAGAGCATACTTCAAGAAGTTATCAAGTTTTCCCTTCTTTTATTATTTTGTTTTTTTTTTAAGAAATTGGCTACCTAGTTACACTTCCCCGACAACGGTGCAAAAATGTTTGGTCAATTTAGTGTATCCTAAATCGCTACATTAATTTATCAATCCGGGATTCGTAAGCTGATGAAGTGTGGCACACTATATGTGCAAGATAACCTATCTCTTACTTTTTGTCGTTTTTGGATTTTTTATGAAATTCTAAAAGACAAGTATGGAGACAAATATTCAAGACAATGATGTCCTTCTAATTATTTTCCAAACTTCAAAAGAATTTTGAAACACACAATGAAAAAATTAATTCTTCAAAGAAAATGAAATTGCATCACTATTCTAGTCAAAGAAACAGTGAACTACTGATCATGAAACTCATTATCCTTGCTGCTGTCCAAATACAAAAGAAACTATGCTTAAAGAAATCCAAGAATTGCAACAAAGTAAATCTAAATCAAATTACATCAACTTATATTCTGATCCCTCACCATTAGTCCAACTATGGCTTTCAGAAGTAACCATAAACAACTTGAGCAACCTGATATCTAATTTGCAGGAAAGGAAACTATTATCAAACTACACACTCATACTTCAATCCCTCACCATTAGTCCAGCTATGGCTTTCGGAGGTAACTGAGAATGACATGAGCAATTTAATATTTCTAACTTGCAGAAAGTAAACTAATATCAAACTACACACTCATAATTCAATCCCTTACCATTAGTCCAGCTATGGCTTTCGGAGGTAAATGAAAATGACATGAGCAATTTAATATTTCTAACTTGCAGAAAGTAAACTAATATCAAACTACACACTCATAATTCAATCCCTCACCATTAGTCCAGCTATGGATTTCGGAGGTAACTGAGAATTACATGAGCAATTTAATATTTCTAACTTGCAGAAAGTAAACTAATATGAAACTACACACTCATAATTCAATCCCTCACCATTAGTCTAGCTATGGCTTTCAGAGGTAACTGAAAATGACATGAGCAATTTAATATATCTAAATCTAACTACTGAAGCAAATGTGCAAGACTGAAATAAACAAAGCAGTACTGGAATTAAACAAAAACTAAGAAAAGTAAATTAGCAGCGGAACAATATTGATTCCATGTCATTAGTCAAAAGATATGCAAATGCCCGGGCTGCCTATTTGTATTCTGAAACAAGAACACTGATCAGTTAACAACAACATAAAACATGAAAGATTATGGACAGACGTAAAATGTAAAGCATGAAATATTATGAACAGAGATGAAGCATAAATACCATGAAAGATGCAATGTATAAACACGTGAATGACTTATGGCACAATGAACTTAAAGAAATAAAACAAGAAACTATATAGTAATGCACAAAACCTCAACGTGTGCAGGGGCCCTCTGCACCAGCCTCGGGCAACAGCCTTCAAATATGAATTACGCTTGGAAACAGAGTCTTCTTATATATTAAAATGCAGTCATAACAGAGAAATGATATTACAGCACAGTGGCAACGCAATTACATTACAGAGCTATATGGAGGCTAGCTATTATGCGTATGAAAACACGTTATTTATAACAAAGGTGATATAACTAATTCCCTAAAGTTTGTGCTGATAGAGACACGTGAACCATCACGTCCAGAGATCCAGCATCATGGCCGCGGTGAGGAGTAAATCTATGAAGAGTGGATTTTGGATTCGGCTTATGGAGCCGTGTACAGGTGTTGATGTGTCTCTCGTAAATTAGAAACGGTCATACAAATCTTCACGTGATGAGAAACAGAGTCCTGTCATCGTGGGACTCTACGGTTGACTTCCACTTGAGCACCTTTGACCACAGCCTCCTTAGGTGAATTTTCCCGAGCCAATAGGACACGATCCATGTCCACATCATTTCTAACTTGCACATGTGGCTCGATTTTCCTGAAGACACCTGCAACATAGACTTTCACAAAATGGCTGCGGAAAGTTGCAACAGCTGCGGAAAGTGGCAAGATTCCGCAGCTAAATGAGAAAAAATATAAATCAAACAGCAGACACAAAACATAGTTAAAAACCATTTTAGATGCTCTTTTACAATTAATATGCAATGATATTGACAACTTAGAAGGTTCAGGTGAATGAAAAAGGTCTAGAAAGGTGTATAGGAAAGATGCAGATTTGAGTCTCAACACTCGCGAAGAAGCAGGAAGCTCCAATTTGTATGCCATAGTACCAATCTTTTGCAACACCTTGTAAGGACCATAGTACTTTGGTGATAATTTATTATCCTTCTTAGCTTGCCTGAGGGACATTTGTTTGTATGGTTGTAGCCGTAAAAATACCCAATCTCCTACATCAAAACTTCTCTCGCTGCGATGTTGATCTGCCTGTTGTTTCATTCGATTTTGTGCCAAATTCAGGTTATCCTTTAAGAGTTGGAGAACTTCTTGCTGATGCTCGATGTGATCTTCCATTGCTTGAACCTTTGAATTTTCCCTTAAAGATGATGTGATGGATGGTGGATGATATCCATAAAGTGCCATAAATGGGGTCATTTTTGCTGCAGTATGGAAGGAAGTGTTATACCACCATTTAGCGAGAGGTAACCACTTGACCCATTGTGCTTGTTTATCAGATACAAAAAAACAAAGATATCCTTCCAAATATTTATTTACTATCTCAGTTTGACCATCAGATTGAGGATGATAAGATGAGCTATGAGCTAATTGAGTACCCAAACAAGAAAATAACTCCGTCCAAAAATTTCTAATAAAAATGGGATCTCTGTCGCTCACAATAACCCTTGGGCTTCCATGTAGCTTTTCAATTCTGTCCATAAATGTAGTAGCAACTGTACTTGCTTTAAATGGATGAGATAATGCACAAAAGTGTGCATACTTGGTAAGTCTATCAACTACCACCATGATGACCCTCTTTCCTTCGGACTTAGGTAAACCTGTGATAAAATCCATTGAAATCTCCTCCCAACGTTGACTTGGAATGGATAAAGGTTGTAGAAGTCCCGGGGTCTTAATTGTTTCCACTTTATTCTATTGGCAAACCAAACATTCCGCCACAAACTTTTGAATATCAGATTTAAGGCCATCCCAAAAAAATTCTTTCTTCACCCTGTGGTAAGTTTTTAAAAATCCAGAGTGTCCTCCTAAAGGAGAAGTGTGCAATTCCAGAAGAATCTTTTGTTTTAGTTGGGAATTCTTACAAAGATATAAGCGATCTTTGTACCATAAGGAATCATTTTTTCCAACTAAATGTATCAGATGTACTAGGATCTTGCTGCAACTTTTGAATGAGTATCCATACATCTTTGTCCTTCTTCCATTCATCTCTTGCTTCAGTTATTCAATCTGGTTGGATAATAGAAATGCTTCATGATACTTCCCTGTCTCCCCATTTCTCTTTTAAGCAAAGAGTAGTCACATACTTAATTGTGCAAATGTTGTGTAACCATCTCCAAGAATAGAAGAAAAGAGATATCAACGCCTTAGAAATGAGCCACTTTGAGGGGGAAACCTCCAATACATTACATAAATGAACAATTCTTGGATGATACAATTTAAAAAACCTCATTTCTATATATAGGAGTCCATGGGGCCATAATGTAATCCTAGTGGGCCACAATGTAATCCTAGCCGACCTAACAATAATAATTTAAGGGCACAATAATAACAAAATGGGGGTTACAAGGGTACAATAATAACAATAAAGGGGTTACACTAATAACAATAAGGGACTATACTGGTAATATAGGGAACTAACACGGGAGGGAAAGTAGAGAATGAGGGGCAGAGTGATGAGTGGAATCATCAGCCAGATGAACAGAAAGATGGAAGGAGAAAGATGGCGGAGAAGCAGAACCATTACCCATGAAATACAGATGTGTTCTATGGCAAGGACAGATGATTATGAATTCAGAGTAGTTTACGTGAAGGTTAGTAATGGCACTTGGTTGTGTGAATTCAAACTTAATGGTGCCCTCGCCCGGGCTATGTGCTACCTCATGGCGAGGAAAACTGCCATGCAATGGGGGAGCCATGTAGCATGTGGAGCAACGATTATACACTCACATCTGGGGGAATATTTATATAATCGTTATATTATAATATAATTTTGATTATATTTCTTTCTACTTATTATATCAAGGAAAATCAAAATAGAATTATTAGACTTGGGTAGTTAAAGCCAACACTCAACATTATAATCAGAATCGATGTTGATATAAAATGGTGGTGTGGCTACCTCTCAAAAATACATGGTATTCTCTACCTCTACTATGGTAATCTTCTCCAGGCCCTATTAACCCTCAACCCTTACTTTTGATTCACGTGTGGAAATCATTAATTTCTCATGATTGTGGTCAAATTTATACAATTTATGGTTGAGCTATTCCAGTGCCTAGAATTTCCTAGCGCCATGTTCCTTCCACTTTAACGGCCTTTGCTATGAAGGACTTGATCTGCCAATATAATCATACTACTTAATTCCAATACTTGGTATCCTTACTTTTGGATAAACCTATACATGGAATCTAATGCATAGTTTTGTCCTCAATTTTCTCATTTTCTATATAACTACATTCCTCTCTAACTTTGTTCTCAATATGATCGACCTCTTATTTAACTGATTGGAAGAATTTGATAAACCTTTTTTGTTACTTATGCCTCTATCCAATCCATTATTTTCTTTGGATCTTTCCCTGGATCACTAGTTGAATGATATTACCTTGATCATTCCTCCCTTGAACTATATGTTTCCCCTTTTGTATTTTGAGTCACATTTTTCATCTCCACTATTATCCAAAGATACCACTAACCAAAAATTTCGAATTTCAATATAGGAGTCCAATTATTAGAGGCATTTGGTGGAAGAAAAATCTAAATGATGTTTTGTTGGTGGTCTGTAGAAATGTTGTGTATTAACTAAAATGAAGAGAGATGGGATTAAGAGTCTTGACCCCTTCATATTGATTCCCAACCTTCTCATGTTTCCAATCAATTCTTGCATTAATATATTCATGATGGTTCTTTTTTGATGATATGACCATCCATGACTTATGCAATTTGGCAGTCTTACATTCGGCTAAGAGACTTAGGTTGTAGAGTAGCAAGATTAATATATATTGGTATTTTTTATACATATATTTATATGGAGTTCAAAATTATGTGGATATTCCACATAGTATGTATACTTGAAGGTAAATAGTAACTATTTTAAACTTTTAAATATTGAGAAAATATTACTATTTCTATTGAAATATATTTAAATGTTTAAAGTTAACAAACCGCTACATTGTATCCTCGTGATATAATTTAAATATTATAGTTCAACATTGTTCATGAAAATTTATCTGTTAATTTAAGAAGGGAAATTCAATGGTAATATATAATGATCATGTTACTGTTTAACTTATCAATTCAACCATTATTGTTAATATAACGTAAAACTAGAATAACATGATAACTAATGATAATGCATACTACTTGTAACATTATTATTCAACAACCATATCCATGAATTTTCAATCCAGATGCTTTTTATTATAAATAAATATAAACTCAAATGGAATAAGTGAGGAATTAATATTTTTTAGAGGAAAAAAAATTAAGAATAGACATAGAAAAATATAGAAATCATTTCAAAAAAATTCATGACAATGATTCCCTTTAATATCTGAATGAACTTTGAAGTCCCCTATATTACTTGGTCTATTGGGATATGCTTTAATATCATGTTGGGAACCAAAAAAATAAGGATACATAAAAAAATATAATCATAGATCAAACATAAGAGAAAATAACGCTCCAAGATGATGGGTAGTGTCTAGAGACGCCATCATATCATTAAACCAAAACACATTATGATCAAAGAATCATAATTCCTAATGAAAAATATCACAATATGTTGTTCTTGATGAAATATTGACTAAACTAAGAGGGGGTGAATAAGTTTAGTCCATTGATGGACATTAAAATTATTTTCATTAAAAATATTAATTGAAACATTACATGAGCATCTTAGCAAATAATTACCAAAAAATTGAATATGCGAACGACTAGTAATAAGAAAACCAATACATCACATCACCACATAATAACAATGAAAATGGACACCAGATATAAGTGGAAACCCATAAGGGAGAAAACCACGATTTTATTATTTTTTTGATGCAAATGCAAGCTCCTACTCCTTATTACATATGATTTTATATAGGCTCCAACCTACAAGAGGTTGCTAACTCAAACTTATGCACACTACAACATGCAAGGAAGCTCCAAATCCCATATGATTTCTGTAGGCTACAACCCACAGGAGTCTCCTACCTCAACCAGCTCCAACTGAACATTTATCAAGACAAAACTTGCAAGGAGACCACAATCCTCTCACACAAAATTAAAGCAATATATTTATTTACTTGGTCATCAATTTTGCATCCTTCCATATTTATTTCTGCCTCTTCTCCCCTTCAATTTAGCTTCATATTTGCTTCATATGTGTCAGGTAACCAACACATAATATATCAATCATCTCTCACAGATTCTCCCACTCTCTCACCACCAATGGCTTCCAAAATCACATATTTTATAAAGATAGTTTTTTGGTTATTTGTATCCCACATAGGAATATGAATTGAATAGGCTTGTCTCTTTACCTTCCACCCATTCCTTTCCAAACTCTTCATATCTTGAATATTATACCACAAAAATAAATAAATAATCCAATATTAATTTCAACCACATGTAATGATTAATTCCATCAACTTAATGCCAACATCCAATAACAATGTTTACCATTAATGCATCGTGACAACAATCTTTGTCTTTTCCTTGGAGTCTTTCCTTTGCCTCACAACAATTCAACTTAATCAACAATTTCACATTACAACAAATTATTAAATATAGAATTATCTGCAACATTATCAAAACATTTCAATGTATCAAAACTCCTCCTCCTTCTTATTCTCCTTTACATTGATGATCTGGTTCATTAGTGTATACATTTCCTTGTTGTTTCCCCTTTACATGTTGTTACTCCGTCATTGTTCCTTGTTGTTGATCCTTTTCATCTCATCTTTTACTGCTCCTTTTCTTATTTTTTGCCTCTTCACTGCACTTTTTCCTTCTTTTCCTTTTTTCTCCTATTTCTCTTTTTCTCCTGTATACCTTCCTATTGTTCCTTGCCTTGTTATGCTTCTCCTTTCATTTTTTCTCATTTTCCATCAATGAAAGAATTTCAAATAGTCTCCCCCTTTGGCATTGATGGAAACACATTGATCTTCCCCCTTTCATTCTGAGAAGTGTCTTCCTTTCTCTGATTACCCTTTGACATCAATGGAAAGGGGGTTACAAATGTCTTGTAGTGTGATAAGAAAATCCTTAGTGTCGTCGTCATCATTGCATTAGTGATTTTTAACCTGTAATTCCTTGTTCTACATAAACATTGTTCACATTGTCATTGAATGAATGCCACTCCATATGGTTTGGTAGGGCTACTCCTGATTGAACACCGTTTCAAAATAAATGTTGGTTCATATGGTATATAAGTATTGTTGGGAGAACACTTTGGAAATCATTGCAATTTTCATGTATATAAATGATAAAATGATTTCGTCCAATTAATAAGTGCATTGTACTTGCATAATGCTGAAGATGATGTAAGATAATTGAGAAGAAATTGACTTATAATATTCACCCATAAGTTACCATGAGGAGTGATGCATACCATGAGCATAAATCTTCTTTTCCTTGAGATAATATTCTTTTTATATATGGTAATATCCAAATGCATATCAATAATATATAATATCAACAACATACATTGAAACCTTAAGTACTTTATTTGACAGATTCATACAACTTGGTGAAATAGTGTTCCTTTTATAATCAAAATTACCCAAGAAGCTCTTCCCACACAATTCATGCAGCATTGAACTGTAATTCATCCATATTTTCACATATTTTTTTCACATATTTTTTGAATGTTCTAGACAGAAAATAACCTTGTAGCCATTACAACTCTGTTTGACTTAAAAAAATGAGATTCTTAATCAAATAATGTGATTTCCACGTCTTTATTTCCAATTTAATAGCCTTAGATATATACCAGGAAAAGTAGAGACCAAATCAGGATTGCATGATATATCTGTAGCTATGCAATTTCATATGATAATTAAGAAACTAGAATCCAAACTTCCTTACATTATGCCAACAACTCTGGTGGTGACATGATTTTTCTTCTCATTTTAAAGCTTTTCCAAGCCAAAGTATCCTATCTTCGAGTGGAGATAATTATCTAACAAAATGATGCTGAATTTGATATCCTGATGAAATATCCTCAAATAAGAGCATTTTGCTAAATCAGAATCAAGGCGATTTGGTGCGTCCTCGTGAAAGATCAGTAAAAATTGTATCTCCTGGGGACTTAATACAAGTGTTCCTATGTTAATAGGGAACTCAATACAATAATTAATCAATCAATAAAAATGCAACAATCAAAATTCATCTCTTGAAAATGGTGTTGTACCCTACATGCTGCATCAAATGTGAAATGCTTCTTCTGTGTGATTTAAAGGATTAAGTGTGAGCTGCTAGTGAGTCATTAAACCAGACTAATTCAACTGTGATGTTTATGAAATATTATGATGTGTGCTTTCGAGCATCAATGGAACTTTTTTAATTTATCATTAACATCGCCTTGCCATTAATCTTCACTTGTTTCTCCTCCTTTGAATTTGTTTTGCAACATCGAGGAGGAATTAGAACATTGCATGGGCATTGAGGGAAACATTAGCTCTGGTTTTACTAGGGAAATACATCATTTATTCTACTCTTATCCTCAACAAAGGCTCCAATATCAGTATTGAATTCTTTAGCTAGCTTTGAGCAAACTGTTGAACTAGAATTTTGGTCCAGATCGAAACAACCCACTTCGAATGTAAGAATTTTCAAAAACATTCTTTGTCAGACCCTTCTTGATAGAAACTCGCCCATCATTGAAAATTTATAATGTTGCATAAAATTCGTTATAATGTTACATCGTTTTGATCTGGGCGCGGATTTTTCACTCGGAAAGGTGCCACCTCACCTTCATTGGAAGATCCACGGGAAGCCTCACCTTCGCTGGAAGATCTGCGGGAGTTTCAGATCGGAGAAGTTGCAGATCTATCCGGGAGAGGAAGATCGGATTAGTTTGTGGCTATATTGGAAAACAACGGATTTTCTCATTGGAGCGAGATTATTTTGCAGATTTGTCAAATATTGTTGGATCTGAATGAAATATACAGTGGGTGGATTAGGAGAACCAGCAGAGCAGTGGTAGATCGGTCGTTAAGATCTGATAGGTTTTTTTTTTTTTTTTTTTTTTTTTTTTTTTTTTTTTTTTTTTTTTTTTTTTTTTTTTTTTTTTTTTTTTTTTTTTTTTTTTTTTTTTTTTTCTGAGTCAGTTGGGTAGATTCATTTACTTGTAGATCAGTTCAGAATGAGTAACACTATGGAATCATATCTCCACGAGTCTGGCAAACTCGATGGATCTAACTTCACGAATTGGAAGTTTAAGATTCAGACTTTGCTTGAGGGTGCGAATGCATGGTCGATAGTTACAGGAGATGAGCAGAGGCCGAATTCAAACATAGGGGTGAATACACAGGAGCAAGAATGGGATAAGCGAGAAAACAAGGCAAAAGTTTTGTTGAAGATGTTCATCAAGGACAACATTATCCCTCACATCAGAGAATGTAAAACGTCCTCTGAGATCTGGATTACTATCAAAAGTTTATATCAGACCCAGAATACAAGTCGAATTATGGCACTCAAAAGCAAGTTGTTCTCAATGAAGATGGATGAAAGTGAAACTGCTGCTGCATTCATAGCACAAGTTAAAGATGTGAAAGACAGATTGGGAGACATCAGAGAGGAGGTGTCTGATTTCGATCTCGTCACAATCACGCTGAATGGGATGAGGGATGAATATCAAATGTTCATCACTGGACTGGCAGCAAGGGAGAAAGCTCCTACATTTGAATATCTGACAGGGATCTTGCTGCAAGAAGAGGAGCGGCGACAGAACTTGAAACCCCAGAGCGATGATCTTGCTCTGATGGCGAAATGGCGATCATTCAGAGGGAAGCTGTCATAGCAACAATCACATTCATAACAGCAACAGCAGCAGAGAGGAGGAGTTACATCGCAGAAGAGTCCATACAGAGGTATGTCTGTAAATAATCTTATAAAAAGATGTTATTATTGTGGAAATAAGGGTCATATACAGAATGAATGCCTTAAGAAGCAGGCGGATGATGCAAAGAAGAAGTTGGCGATGGCGAAGCAAAGAGGATATTTTGTTGAAGAAGATGAAGATTTCAGTCACAAATTTCGACTGTTCACAGCTGACTGTGCCCTTTCAGCATCTAATGAGGACGACATCTGGTATGTCGATTTTGGTGCATCCTCTCATATGATAGGTAAAAAGGAATGTTTTGAAAATCTTGAAGAAAATACATATGGATCAAAAATTTATTTAGGAGATGATAGTGGATACGAGATTAAAGGCTATGGAGATTGTTATCACTCAGATTTTCCTTGAAGTTGTTGGAAGAGGAAAGAGGTCCGAGGTAACCACAAACCAATCTTTTAGGTACAGAATCTAGCCAATTTGTACCCAAAGAGGGCTCTCTCTATAAAATTTAGCTTTGTTTTAGAAGGTATTAGGCTAGTTATAAAGTCCAGGGGTTTTGTTTGAATTTGGGTGGTGGAATTCAATAGCTGAGGGAAAGATTGAGTAATTTAGTCCCTTGGGCTAATGGAGTCAGAAGGATAACTTAACTGGATTAAGTTTCTAGACAAAAGATGGTTTTACAGGGCAAGATAATAAAAAAGAGAACAATTTTAGATTTAAAGTGAATGGAATGGATTTAGAATGGATGAAAGGCAGTTAAGAATCTTTCAACATGTTCATAAGAGGGAAAATTGTGTGATTATTAACAAAGAGCAATTAAGAATTCTTTATTAAATAACCAAGATGTTTAAACTAGAAAAACATGAGCAATTAAGAATTCACTGTTTAAAACCAGTTTAGAAGAAAACATTTAGAATTAACAATGATTGAAATCAGATTACACTTAAGTACCTTCTGATTTATTCTTTTTCATTAATCATTCAGAAACGAAACATAGTGCTATAATAAAAAAATATAAAAACTTTAAACACAAGGGAAGGATGACTTATTGATCAGTATTCTGACACATGAATCATGTAAAAAGTATTTCGCTTCAATTCATCATCCAGCTTAGCCACAAAGAAATTTCTCCAATAGCACTTTATTCCAAAATCTTCAATGTTACATCAAAGTCTAAGAATCCACCCTCAATACTCTGATTGAGGGAGTATTTATACAAAAAATTACAAAAACTATCTCATAACAACTTGAGATATTATTTAGGATGACTCACAAATGAATTAAAATAAAATAGAGACAGATGGTCTCGTAGATAAGAAATAATGATAACTGATGTTGTGTTGTTTCCTTTTTTTAAGAATGTGCTGGAGGCAGGCCCTATGCTTTGGCTCATTGCTGTCTTCTTCAGTAATTCTATGTTGGCTGGTCCGTTTAACTGATACTCTTTGACTGCTCTGATACACTTTGACCCTTATTCATCCTTTTATCCTTCTTTACTATGACTAACTATAATACATGATCAAAAATCCAGGTAAGAATAATTTTTACAAAAGTTCCAACATTTCCTCCCACCATTGAGGCTTAGGTATTCTGGGGCTTTGAAGTTTTTTGAGAGTTTCATCAGCCTCAGTATATCTGTAGAAAGTAGGCTGAACTGGGAATAGATGCTTTACTTCATGTTCAAGATAAAATAGATTTTCTAATCTATCATGAAGGTTTCTTCCTGTAGGCAATGTAGCTTTTGATGAACTGGTTGAAGAACTGGCTTGATTGCCAGCATATTTGTCCAATTTTTCAACATAACTATCAAGGTCCATTAGCTTATCCTCTGAAACCATAGGACTGGGCAATCCTCTGTTTAACAAAATATTCAATCTTTTTATGAAGGCAATGATTTCTTCTTGCATATCTGAGCACCTTCGTTCTAAATTCTGTACCAGAGTTCTTTTAGTAAAAACTCTATTTATTTCCAAAATTGTTCCGGTCCTGTCCTGAATACCAAGTTCTGCAAGTTGATCCTTAGTCTGAGTATTCAAAAAATGTATAAGTCTATTGGCTTCTTCTGGCTTATTTCCCAACTCTTTTCTTGCTCTCTCAATCTCATCTAGAGCCAATTTAACTAAGTCATTCTGTTCATCCATTATTTGAATTGAGGACCAGACGTCCTTTATTGATTGAATGATGTTATCCCAAAGAATTTCCTTTATTTCTCTTAAAGGTTTCTCCAATGTGAGATCCTTTTCCAATGCTCTGACTGTTTTTTCTAATTGGTTCACTTCTTTTGTTTTATCAGCAACACTCATTTTTGAAAGATCATATTTGTGTTCTAGAGTGGCCAATTGTTCCTTTTTTTTGAAGAGCTCTATGGCTTGAAGTTTAATTTCTTCCATTGACTTTGTTAACTCTTCAGTGTTCAAATTTGAAGTGTTTCCCTATGACAAATCTGTTGGCTGACCTGTTGCTGCTGTACCTGCCACTACTCCTACTGTAGATACTGGAATGTTCACTTTCTTATCTTTCAATGCATTCTCAAGTTCTTTTTCAGTTGCAATAAGTTGCTCATTCAATTTTAAGAGAAAATCCATTAGTTCTTCCTCAGAACTTTGTTTGATGATTTCTGCAGTTTGTGGATGTCTCGAGGCTAGTAATTTCAATTGTTTTCTCAGAGCTGCAATATCATCATCTTTCTTCTTGATTAAAGCTTCAATACCTTTCACATCTTTAGGATTATGACCCAAATTAAGGATTATTTCCTCCAAGGTTTTGATTCTATTATCCTTAGCCTGGGAGGAGGCTTTTTCAAGTTGAAACTGTGTATTAGTGTTATCCAAAGAATCCTGCAATTTATGGGCCATCATTGATTTATCCGTCAGAGTAGAATAAATCATCTCACCTGTTTGCTTGTGTAGCTCAATTTGATATAAAGGATGGATATCCTTTGCTATGACTTCAAAATTAGTTTTAGTGTAATCTGCAGCTGGCTAAGGCTGCTGCACATTGGGCTTGAAGTGGCTCATTATCATCTTACCTTGTTGGATGCCATAGGCTGACATCAATTTTTCTTGATTTTTCGGAGCCATTTTCAAATATTGGTTGTACACTTGAAGTCTAAGTGGTTCATTCTTGGCCTTCATATTGATGAATGTTCTTTTGATGTCCCAGGAATCTTTTACTGGAGGTTTGAAAGAAGATATCTCTGTACTTTGTTGCTTCTGTAGTACTTTTCTTTGAAAATTACTGGGTGTACCACTACCTGTACCTGTTTGTTGACTGTATTCTCTTCCCTGACTATCAGGGATTTCCTGAACTGATTCAACTTCTGGAAGAGGGGTTAATTTCTGCCTTTTAACACTTTGTTGTTTAGAGGAGCCACCAATAGGAGTAGCTGCTTCAACCTCTCTCTTTTTGCCTTTTTCTACATTCAGGGGAGTTTGTAAAATTGAAATTTCTGGCTCATTGACCTGAGTAGGAGGAATTTGTACTTGCTGCTGTCCTTTAGAAGTCTGAGGCTATTATATCATTGTGAATTTTTCAATTACTTGTATATCAGGCTCCTTTTCTTTTCCTTTAGATTATACTGCCACTGTACTAATCTCCTGCAATTTTCATTTTGAAGTCCCTACTAAAGAAGATCCTAGTATCTACACCTGCCCAAAAGAGTCTACGTCAAATATCTTTTCAAGATCTTTCATTACATTTTCAAAATTGATCTGCTCACTATCTTTTTCAACCAGTGTCCCTTCCACCCATTCATCCATATTAGCATATTGTTCTATTTCTGGAATTCTTTGATGGATGTATGGTGATAGTTTATTTTTCATTCTTCTATCACAGATAAAGTTGTTTGGATCATAAGGCACCCAGTAGAAAATATTTTGTAGTTTGAGATAGTCTTCTAAAATTATTTCGTCTTCTTTTTCAGCTTCCCTAGAGTTACAAATAAAGGGACCTAATTGGCTTTTGATCCTGAGTTGAGCCTTTTTCTTTTCATTGTAGAAATGAACTATATCTGAATTATTCATCTGCCTAAAATATTCTAATGCAAAGAGACTCATTGGGACATATTTGGGCAACTTGAATGGGCATAATTCACATCCATATATGCTGATCTCTGTGTGATTTTGATATAAATACCAGTCACCTATCTTGTATTGCTTTAAGAGCTGAAGAATTTTCTTAATTTCATTGCTAATCCTAGGAGGAGAGACTCCAGTCAACAAGGTAGTTGCAGGATGAACAAGAAGGTCAACAAACTCATTATAGGAATAAGGAGAATCAATGGAATTGTGAGTAATAGCAGACCAAAAGATGACTGACCTGGGATTCCCTTTGGCATCAAGTTTCTTAACATAAGAAGGGAAATTCTCTAACTGAAAGTAAATCATGAGGTGATATATGACAGAAGAATACTTGAACACTCTCTCATTCCCAAATCTCATGAACTGATCATGGATTTTGTCAGAAATATAAGATGCAAAATTGTACTTGACAGCAGGAGGCTGTCCAGGGGTGAAAATAGATAACAATACTAGGGTTAATTGATCAATATAATCACTAGTATTGAAACCCATTATGAAAGATATCATGTTTAGAATAAGTCTACCTTCTTCAGTGAAAAAAGTATAACCATAAGGGGGAGGGCTTTTAGGCTGATGCTCTGGTAACATGAAGGTCTGACACAGGCAGTTTAGCTCTTCATGGGATAACTTGGTAGATTTCTCAAGTAATTCGGCCATAGACAAGGGAGTGAGGGCTTGAACAGGTTGGAATTGTAACATTTCATTTATGGACAAAGAAGTTATTGGGAGAATAACATTTTGACTTGGGGATAAAAATGCTCTTTGGTCAGGATCATAGTTTGCATGGCAATAATGGATTAACTCAGGAAAAATGTGGACTGAGGGGAGAAGGTACATGGGAAGATTGGATTCCCAGAGTCCATAAACGTCAGAACCATTCAAATAATTATCTCTGCAGTGGCAAAATATTCGAAGAGGATTCTCACTAAGCTGAAGGTCTTTGATTTGAAAATCCATATCGGCTAAAGGAAAATAATTCAAGTCCTTGTGAGGGGCATTGATGGGCATGACATTCAGAGCTACCAGAACTTCCATTTCTGGTTCTTGTGGATTCAGAAATGGAAATTGAGGGTATTTTGTGAAAAAGGGGCACAATTACCAGTTTTGGGACTATAATTTCAGTTCTGGGAATGAAATAGACCAAATTGAACTTCTTTTCAGACTTTAGAGTGGAATCAAAACCAGAACCAGGACTTTTTTAGAGTTTAATGGGGAATTGGAATAAATACCTGTTTACGGGAAATGTACAGCGATTAAACAGGCACAGGCTATGGCGACTGAACTCAGAATTACTTGGAAGCAATGATATTTAGTAGGGTAATGGTTGGCAGCTTCGACAGTTGATTTCGTATTTCGTTGCATGGAAGACTGATCTCAGTGCGGGATAGTGAAAATAATGTGGGTTCTTTTTTTATTTGCAAATTCAAAGGTGGCGGGTTTTGATTGATGACATCAGCAAGTACGGTAGATGCGTTAGAGAGGATAGGTGGTAAGCGGTTTCCATCGCACCGCTTTTGGGACAGGGCGGTTTTGGGTGGAGGGGCAGCGATTCCATACAATGATTGACGCATGTCAAAGTACTATTCACAAAACCGACGGCTCATCGCGCGTTATCATTCGAAGGCGGATGGCTAGCGATATCGATAATAGCCATAGATCTTGGATCAGTTGATCGGACGGTCAACGGGACGCGGACATGACAGAGGTTTAACAGGCGGGACCGACGCAATTATTTGTTAATTAGTCTCATCGGGGGAAATTTGATTGGCGGGACAGGTTATTAATTAATCGTGAGGATTAATTAATCCCTTTGTACGATGAGGGTCGAGGATGAAAAATGCACATGGGATGGGCTATTTCGAAGTTTGGTTTAAATTAACTTCGGGTTTATTTTTGTTTTAAACATATAAATCATATGTTTAAAGATTTTTTCATATATTTTTATTATATGGAAATTAAACCAAATCGGTTTATTTACCATAGGGGGTGGAGTATTTATATAAAGATTGTTTAGCCAAAGGGTTTATAAAGTGGGTATTTCATTTAAACATATGGGTTTTATTAACTTTGGCCAAAATTATAATATATGGGTTTTTGGGGCTATTATATCAAAGGAGTTATATACTATAGGTAAAGGTTATTTCAATAGGGATTTAAATAATAAATTAGAAGTTAATATGACAAATGAGTTAAAGCGCTAAGTATAAAACATTAGAACAATGTGTTTAACTTATGCTTGCATGAAAAAATGTTTTTTTTGAATATTGCATGACTTTCCTAAGTAAAATGAGATTTTACTTAGGAAAAGATTTTTTAGAAGTGAATGAGTGTGATGATGAATGATTTTTAGTACTTAGGTTTTTTTCAATTATTGGGCCGAGGGTCCGGTCCCTCCAAAAGTCAAGGAAATGCCTTGAGCCCCTCTAATTTTCAAATACCTTAATACTAAGGGGAAATTAGTGAAATTTTAGGAAAAATGAAAGGGGAAGTTAATAATCTGACTTTGTCTTGCTTGCAATTTTTACAGTGTATTATCTGCCTTTGCACTTGTGATGAAAGTTAAAAATTTTACCATCTAAAGCCATCATTCATCACTTGTAATTTAGCAACAACATCTACCTACCCTACCTACTTTACCCTACCATTTTTTCTTCTTTATTAGGGTGCACTTAGACTGGAAAACCCTTATCAAACTTCTTTTCTTTTACATATGAAAATATATCTAATTCTAACCTTATTACATCCAAGGGCTCAAATTAAACTGTTGAGCTCCTTTTATTCACTCTACCTATCTACTTATCTGCCAAGATTAAACAGTTTGGTTAGATTTTATTCTCTATCTCTAAAACATGAAATTGAAAAATGAACTAGCCAAGCTTAAATTGTTTGACTGTTCATAAATTGTGGCATGAAAAAAAAACTACACATAATTTTATTTATTACAAAAGAGTAAAAAGTAGTGGCATTTGGATTTGCACACTTTCCTTGGCCTTTCTTTTGCTGGGGTTCATTTTCTTTCACTTTTTTGGCCATTTTTATTTTTTCACCCTTTGATTTTTCTTTTAGGGTATACCCTCTTTACGTTTTTTAACTTTTTTTGATTTTTTGAGAATATGGAAAACCTTTACAATGGGAAAAGGTATGAACATATTGTATAGTTCATCAAGATAATCATGAAATATGACACCTATTGGTATAGGAGTCTAAAAGAGATATTCCGGTAAAGTTACCAAATGGTGATACCAGTCGTCTTAAAAATGTTTTATATGTACCCGGAATTAAGAAAAATTTGATATTTTTATCCATGATAACTGATCAAGATATGCAAGTCGAATTCTTCAAGACTCATTGTGTCATAAAGGATTGCAGGAAAGAAATTGTTGCAACAAGCGTGCGTGTAGGAAGTCTATACAGACTGGATGTAAAAAGTATACCACAGCGAGCCATGGTTGCAGGTGGATCGACAGCCGAACAACTCTGGCATCAGAGATTCGGTCATCTGAATTTGCAGGACCTCATGTTATTGCAGAGAAAAGGTATGGTCGAGGGACTCCCTGTCTTTCATAATACTCAGTTAAATTGTGATGGATGTGCCTTAGGTAAAATGCATAGAGAACAGTTTCCTGTGCATGATAGAAGGAAGGAAAGAGACATTCTAGAACTAGTGCACACTGACATATGCAGACCTATGCAAACGAGGTCGCTAGGTGGAGCATATTACTTTCTGTTATTTAGTGATGACTGCACTAGATATTCATGGGTTTACTTTCTGAGTAAAAAGAGTCAGACTTTCCAGTATTTTATAGAATTTAAAACCTTGGTGGAAAAACAGTTTGGAAAAAGTATAAAAATTCTCCGATCTGATCAAGGGGGAGAATACAAGTTAGGGGAATTCATGAAATTCTGCAAATCTCATGGGATTGTTCAGCAGTTTACAGTGCCACACACACCACAGCAGAATGGAGTGGCAGAGCGCAAAAACAGAACTTTAGTGGAGTGCGCAAGGAGCATGTTACAAGGTAAGGGTCTATCTAATAGTTTTTGGGCAGAAGCTATTAATACTGTTGTATATTTAAAGAACAGAAGTCCTACCAGATATCTTGGCTTCAAAACCCCTTTTGAAGCTCTATATGGACTCAAACCAGCAGTAAATCATTTAAGAGTATTTGGGTCAAAAGCATTTGCCCATATACCCAAAGCTGATAGGAAGAAATTAGACCCTAAAGCTGTTAAATGCATCTTTGTTGGTTATGGCATAGAATTTAAAGCATATAAGTTGTTCAATCCTAAGTCTCATAAGATATTTGCAAGCAGGGATGTAGTGTTTCATGAACAGGTTCAAGAAGGGAAAGATGACATTGGTGATGATTGGCACATTCCATTGTTGATGGATGAAAGCAGCGAGGATGAACGAGAGCAGGAGCAGAAACAGGAGTAGAAAGAAGCGCAGGAAGAAGGTGATAATGCAAGCCCAATTAGATCTGAAGAAAACAAATTTGAGGTAAGTCCCCTACCAAGGAGATCAGGTAGGAAGACTCAAAAACCATCCAGATTGAAAGACTATGCTTTGATGTCAAATATTTTGAACATTGTAGAGCCCACTAATTACAAAGAAGCTAGTCAATCTGAGGCATGGAGGGCGGCAATGAATGAAGAGATTGAATCTATCATTAGAAATAACACTTGGGATTTAGTTGAACTGCCTAAGAATAAAACACCCATAGGATGTAAATGGTTGTTTAAACCAAAAATGAATGCAGATGGAAGTATAGAAAAACTAAAAGCTAGGCTGGTTGCAAAGGGGTACTCACAGCAAGAAGGTATAGATTTTGATGATACCTTTGCACCTGTAGCAAAGTTAAACACTATCAGAATGCTTATCTCTCTAGCAACTAAACATAATTGGGAGCTACACCAGCTTGATTTAAAATCTGCATTTTTAAATGGTGAATTAAAAGAAGAAATTTACTTAGTACAGCCAGAAGGGTTTGTAAAGCAGGGGTAGGAACATCTTGTTTGCAGATTGAAAAAGGCGTTATATGGCTTAAAGCAAGCACCCAGGTCTTGGTACGAAAAGATTGATTCTTTCTTTTTAGAGCATGGTTTTCATAGGAGTTTGAATGACCCAAATTTGTATACCAAGTACAATAAGTAGGGGCAGATTATTTTGATTTCTTTGTATGTAGATGACATGATTATAACAGGAAATGCAGATAATTTAATCAAAGAAATCAAAAGGCTTATGGCACAAGTTTTTGAAATGAAAGATCTCGGAAGTCTCCATTACTGTCTGGGATTGGAAGTATGGAGAGATACTGGGAAAAATTTTCTTACCCAAGGAAATTATGCCAAAATTCTGCTGGAAACGTTTGGCATGGATCAGTGTAGGTCAGCAGCGACACCATTGCAGCAGAATTTGAAGTTGTGCAGTGATGATGGCACTAAGGAGGTGGATGCCACTATGTACAGACAACTAGTTGGGATTTTGATATATCTCACAACAACCAGACCAGACTTGGCATACTTTGTTAGTGTGTTGAGCCAATTCATGTCAACACTACTTGAAAGTCACTCGGTTGCAAAAAAAAGCGTGTTGAGGTATCTTTGTGGTACTGTTAATTATGGCATTTTATACACTGACACATCTGATGTTACTCTAGCAGGTTTTTTAGATTCAGACTGTGTAGGTAACTTGGACGATCGATGGTCTATCACAGGTTACGCATTCAGCATATGATCGGGGGTCATAGCATGGAGCAGCAAAAAGCAAAGCACTGTAGCATTATCTTCATGTGAAGCTGAGTACCAAGCATTGTGTGTAGCAATGTGTGAAGCGATCTGGTTCAGAAGGCTTCTCAATGACGCGGGAGAAGAACATAAGAACTCAAATTCCATCAAAAGCGACAACCAGAGCACCATTAAACTGGCATACAATCCAGTGTTTCATAAAAACACCAAACATATAGACACTCAGTTCCATTTTTTCAGAGAGAAACTACAGTCAAAAGAAATCATTGTTGAATATTGTAAAACTTGTGAAAATATGGCTGATATTTTTACTAAGCCTCGTGCACGTGTGAAGTTTGAATTGTTTAGAAGGATGCTAGGAGTTCAGGATAATCCTTTCTCCATTAAGGGGGGGAGTTGAAAATAATTATATTATTTGTGTATTAATGGAGAAAATGTTACACAAGTTGTAACGTATCTCCTTAGTTTAGGATTTGTTCCTAGAGTTTAGGAGTTTTTTTGCAACTTCCTGATTTCTGGTGATGTATTTAATGATGTAATTTCTCATTCATGAATGTAGAGTAAACGGAGAGTGATATCTCAATTTTGAGTGTAGTCTCCAAAGGCAATACTCACTTGAGAGCTACAACTCCTTCTTTTTCAATTCTGTGCATATTTTATCTTAACATGTATTTTAAATTGAATTAAAATCAAAATACAATATGGACCAGCTAGTGTAGTAGTGAGCGAAATATTCTTCACTCATAGAGAACACGAGAGATAACATACATGATTATTTAAAAGTCGCGGTGGCAGAAGGAATTTAATGTTCAAAGTCAACTTCATAGCAATAAAAATATCATTGCGACAAAACTTCTTCGATTCATTCTGGCACAATAGATCCGGATACACATAGTTCCTCATCCCAAGGGTGGAGAGCACTTTCTATTAATCCTTCTTCTTCTGTTCCATGAATCCAGGAGAGAACTCCCATCTGGAGGCTTTATAAAAAAAAATCTTGATCAGAGCCATACCCATTACAGATACCCACGATAATGCTTAAAAAAAAGTTTCTCCATTGCAGTGAATATACACTGATATAATAACGCTCTTCCATATATCCTCTTTATGCATATTATGAAAGAATGGTCCCGGAAAAAAAATATTACATACCAATTATTATTCGTTGGTTGTGTACGCAGATAGGTCTATGCTGCCAGAACCTATGCCAAATGCGAAATTCATAATGACCCTATGCCAATCAATATTCCATGCCTAATATTATTCCAGATTCCACTACACCAAGGGTTATTCGAGGATTCCAGTGCGTTCTATATCACTGCACTGTTCTGAGTGGCACGTTATCTATCACTGTACCATGCGCTATAATACCATTCACCATTAAATATATGTGTTATATTATTCGATAACCTTCCATGTGTTATAGTATCATTTTCAACTACATTGTTCTATTGCATTATAAGATCATCGCCCTATACGTTGTTCTGTTCATGACACATGTGTTATAACATAATTTCCCTATCTGTTATAACATTTTATCTGTAACATTATTCCATAATACTGCCATGCTTTATATTATTCGATATGTTACATTATTCCATGATACTGGAAATAACGTACGATACATCTGGATCTGTTGTGGCTTCAACAGAAACATTAATTAGATCGACCTTTCTATTAGTGCAAGCATTCACCACCTCCTCCTACTTTTGTGAACCCCTTGTCCCTCTACGAGAGGCAACATGTTTTAGCGATTGATAAGGATTTAGGGTGGCTTCAATCGATGCATCAGCTTCAACACTCTTGTTCTCTTCAACACAAGCTTCGTCCACCATCTCCTTTTTTTCACCTTTTTGCATTCTATGAGTGACCATATCCTTCGCCGACTCTGAAGGCTTTGAATTATTTTACACCACAGAATAATTATCTTATCGACCCCTTAAAGTTCTCTGCGTAGGCGTTACATTCTCACCCTCCTTGTGCTCTGCAACAACTTTCTCAATACGTGACACCACAAAAGGATTGCTCCTTTATGTATGGGAGATCATATTCGCTATAGCCCTTATATGCATCTAAGGGTTTAGAAGGTAGTTATCTAAGGTTTCGATAAACCCATATATCTCATTGCTAGTGTGCTGGAGTGTTATTAAAATATCATAGGATTACAGATTCTAAGGCCGGATCATTCGTGGTTACTTGAGCCCCGTGTTATGTTTCTCTCTAATAGATATGACCATTCAAATTATATATGTAATAAAACCTTCTCATTCTATGAGAATTATACGACAACCTTACTTTTTTCTAAGCCATAGTCGGATCCTAACTCAAGGGGGCGATGTCGAAATGGGTGCAAGCCATCGATACCTTTATCTCGATCTATTTTGTGGGAAGAGATGGTACAAAGACTCCTTCATGCTTTGCGACATATCTTCGGTTAGCGATTCCACCATTCCAATTAAGAATTTCGTTGAGTTTCTCTTCTCCACTTTCAAAATGTTAAGTCTTTTTTCATTCAATACCATGTTTCTCCATTATTGATGCTGCCTTAGACCGTTTAAGCTTCTTAGCATTGCATTTCTTATCATCATTATTAGGTTTTTTTCTCTAAATAATTCTAGGTCAATAAATTATGCGAGAGCATTTATAATATTTTTTGTTTTAAGTTGGGAGGTTTTTGGATGACCAATGTATAAAGCAATTGCATATGGTTGTACTTAAACTTTAGATAATATTTATTATTAAGAAAATGGTTGTTTTTTTACTTCAAATAGTGATTTAAGATTGCATGTGTGAAGGCAGAAAATGTAAGGAGATGTGACCAATTAAATATTCAAATTGAATGTTTAATTTCTCATAGGTGTGGAAGACTCTCAAAAAATGTTCAACAACTTAACAAAACATATTTAACTTTATGAAGATGTTGATAGTTAATTGATATAGAGAGACTTATAAAAACAAATAGTTTAATAAGTCATTTTCTAATGTTGATTATAAATTTAGAGGATTTAACATTGACTGAAACATAACTTTTTCTTACCTAATTATTTTCAGAAATATCAAATATATGCTAAAAAAAAAATGTAATGAAAACTTGAAAAATTATAAGAGAACAAACTGATTGAAATAAATCCAGAATCCTTTTATTATCATCAATGATAAAAGTTCATACACTTCTCATTACAAATGCTCATCCAAGGGTGCAACCCTTGATAACTCGAATGGAGAGTTATTTATAGTAATCTCTATCACTTAGAAGTATCTAAAACTGATTACAAAAATAGTATCAAATTATAGGAAAACAAAACTAATGAGTGATCTCTCACTAATTTTTGAGGAAACAACTCATGATGTGGCCCAAAAATTGTTGTTGTGCTGGCATGGTGTTGGAGTCAAAAGTTACTTGATGGTTTCACATAGTTGATTACATATTTCTTCATTAGGAACTTCCAGATTCACCACCTTCCTAAAAAAATCACCTACCTCTGTATCTCTTTCAAATGTAGGCTTGTTGAGGAACAAATGTTTGATTTCATGTTTTATAATTAAATCAAAACATAAATCTTCAAAAAAATATTTACCTGTCACATGGGCTTCAATCCCTTTGCCTCGTCAATTGCAATACAGTTTTTTGCAGTATTCTTCCAAACTGACCAGTTTCTCATTTGAAGCTACCAATCCAGGTAGTCATTTCTGGTTCAGAATATTAAACTTAGTATGAAACCTTTGGACAACAATGTCCAAAGTATGACACTTTGTTTCCAACTGATTAAGTAAATTCTTATTTTACAAAAAAAAATTATTTCCAAGGTGGTGGTTGTTCTATCTGAAATGTTGATATGTTCAAACTCTGCTCTGGTATTTGAATTCAACACCTTAATCATGTCTGATGCCTCTCCTGGTTTATGCTTGAGTGTTGCCTTTTTCTCCTCTATGACTATCCTGCATTTGTTAATTATCTCTTGCTACTAAAACATAATCTTTATAGATGGTCATACATCTTTCATTTCTTGATTGATCTTTGTCCATATACTCTCTTTGGCTTGGGCCAAGTTGTCTGCCATTCGGAATTCACTTTCTAATTTCTGAACTTTAAGTCCCAACATACTTTTGCATTTCTTCCATGTATAAGGTGTCATTTTTAATGTTATGATTTTCTAAGTTCTTAAATTTATCTAGCATCTTCTCTTTTTCTTGTTATGTATGGCGAACAACTGCATGAATCACCTTTTTTTGATGTATATTCATTGGATGTTGATGAAGAACTAGGTTTTGTACCTACAACCACTATGGGAACTGTTGTAACTAGAATCATGGCAGGTTGAGTTGACTCCTTTTCCTTGAGTATTCCTTCAATGTGCTCCTCAATCTTCTTTATCTGAATATTCTTCTCAATGATTAATTTGAGCATATCTTCTTTGTTTTGTTCACTCTCTTAAATATCCTTTATTTTTGGATCTTCCGTACAAGGTAACTTAAGTTGTTTTCGCATAGGTGCAATGTCTGCATTTTTCTTCTTCAAGATTTATTCTACAGCTTTACAGTCTTTTGGATCATACCCAATTTTAACTACAAGTTCTTATAAAGACTTTAATTTGTTGTCTTTAGCTAGAGAAGAGAGTTTCTTAATTTAATGTTGAGACTATAAATTTGATAAGGCAATTCTAAGCTTAGAAAAAGACATGGTTGTATTAGTCATTGTTGAGAAAAGCATCCCACCAAACTCTCTATGAATATCCATTTGATCTATTGGATGAATCTAATTATCATCAAATGAAAATATTGTATTATTGAAATATGATGGGGCCTTGGGAAAAGGAACTTGAGCTTGTAAGAAAGCCATTTGGATACTATCTTTTTCACTGTCAAAAGAATAGAGAAGTTTGTGTCGCGAGGTTGAATTTTGCTTCCAAAATCGACTGTAAACATTTGATTTCAGTGTCTCATTTATATCTGAAATAGGTGGCTGACTTGTTTTGAAATGAAAGAACCTTCTATTCCATTTAAACAACCAAAGGATCGTGCTCATACATCCATTTGTGCAACTAAATTCTTATGTCAAGTTTAGGTGTTTTTCACATGATTTAAGTGTGAGCGATTAACAATTGTTTAAGCTGATTAAAGGCATGAAAAAAAAAATAAATAAATATAAAAATAACCAATAAATCACAACAAAATAATAATAAAGGAGTTCACCCTCAACACTTGGGCTATGTCTCGTTGAGCCTCCATCAATGGAATAGGCTCTATGGGATTAAGATGGTAATTTTTTTTTACAAGTGTATGCTCAACTCCATTGTTTTTTTAGATTGTACCAATAGGCTCAGAATACCAAAATACCCCTAGATTGATTGTTCAATGACGGGAAATGGACCATGGCTCCCTTGGGCATGACCTCTTTTGTTGGTGGCCTTCAGCTTCCATGAGCTATCCTGTGGAAAAAACACCCTTAAAAGTATTCATATGCTCCTAAAACCTATCTCACTATTTCCAAAACATGTCAATCATCCAAAATGCATTGTCAGAATGACCTCTAGATCCCCTAGCTATGCCTCCAACACCTAGTGGCCCTAGGCTCCATGAAACTTCCATGTCGCAAAATGGCACTTAGAAGTCTCCAAATTCCTCTGAAAACTACTTCATTAGCTTTGGAATGTCCAATATAGTAAAAAATGACTATTCATTTGTTTAATTTACACTCTGGATTCTCTGGAAATGACCCCAACACTTGGTGGCCCTGGCCTTCAAAAATATTCAAGTGCACCAAAACACTTTTAGATGGCGTTTTCTACCTCTGCAACCTACTCCATTGAGTTCCTAGCATGTCAATTAGACCAGAATGAATTTTACTGAGCTCAATTTGGTCGAAAATTGAATGATTTATGACCAAAACCAAATTTTCTCCAATTTCTCCTCTAAAACTAGAGGAGATGCCAATTAACATTCAAAAATTAGAAAACTGCCAAAAATTGTGCGCCCTCCAAAATTTCCACCAACATAAAATCCGGGCTTGATTAGCATTAAATATAGTTACGGGTGGATAAACAAGGTTTAAATGTTAAGCACATTTTATGCGCTAATGATGGTTTAACGTCATTAACTCACATTTTAACCTTAATTAATCATGTTTTAAAAATCCCGTCGTTCGGGGTTTTACCACCCAGTTCTCAGTCTACGACCACATGGAGAGGGGGCTTGCCCGAGGGGTTGGCCTCCTCCAACCCCCAACTGTCATTCAATGTAAATTTAAATATGCGCAAAGAACCTATGGGTTAAGAAACACCCAGTGGGCGAGATTGTAAGATGTGCAGATTGCGACTGTGAGGTTAGGGGTTCGACCTCGACCTCGTGCAATAAATTTTACACAACGTTACAATTAAAATTCTCCCAAAAACTTTTTCGATGCCGCCAATCTGGAAACTCCGTCAGTTTAGTTGGCCCCGCCATATGGGTTTTTAAACCTTATAATATATATATATATATATATATATATATATATATATATATATATATCAAATATACACCATATAGCTAATGTCCAAACAAATAATTCAACCCACATAAGTTAGGAGATGGCCAACCAGAGAGGACATGGCACCCTCTATTTGGGTTATACTCCAATCCTTAAAAAAATTTCAAATTCCAACTTAGGAAGAATTGGAGCTCATTGGAAAATTTAACTCTTCACTTAACCCATCTGGAGAATCTGAAGATGACACTTGTCACAGTGCCACTAACTGCAATATGGAGAATATTCCCTACAATGCTGACTGTACCTGCCACATCATCACTATACCTGTTCTGCTCCTTTTTTGCTTGTTTTGGAAAATGAACAATAGACGATAACTCAGTCATATGAGCTTGGATTTTGATGAAAGGAGTTGTGCCGGAATCCTTGTGAAGAACTCTATCCAGTCGTTCAAATTCAAAAAAAAATTGAGCACTTTGAATTTTTAGCTTATTTTAAGCCCTGATCCAAATTTTGTTCACTCCTTCCCACTCACAGGATTTTGGACCCACAAAAGCTAATAATTATCTTCTTGACCTTCAACACTCTTCTGATTTCAAGTTATATAAACTGATTTTACTTGAAAAATATTCTTTGAAAATCACCTTGGCATGCCTTGCATTGCATCTGGCTATGTCTCTCAACCACTACTCTCTGGCTGTTGCTGACCCACTTCAACATTGTTGACTATTGTTGATTGATACATACCCTGTTGTACCAAATCGATCTCTATGTGCTTGGAAAAATTTTAGCCTTCCCATCGAGAATCAAGTCCCTCTTGCAACAAATGCATACAAGCTTCCTCTTGGAAATCCTCTTATCCAAATTAAACTTGCTATATGAGTGAACTCTTCGCGTCAACACAAGAAACCAGCTTGTTCTGCAATGGCTGCAAAAAACTTTTCATCTCATCCACTTCTCACTGAATGGACGTCAAACTTCTTGCGACATATTTTCACAAGAACACACAATCAATCTTGAAAAGAAAACATTATGCAAGAATTAAAATGATGACCACCTTTTGTTTTTTTTTCTCCTTCAAAGAAATGATTGTAACCTGTTCTAACATCAAGTACATGGCAATCTTCTTCCACATTTGTGTATCCAATATTGAATCACAATCGACAACACCATCGACTAAAAAATAAGTCGATCAACATAATCAACAAACATAGTCAACAAACAACATGTGACATCAACAACACAAGTCGACATGAAAATCAACATAAATCGATATGAAATGTGTGCGACACAATCGACACAAGTTGATAAACATATGTATAGAATAATTGACACAAATCGATACAAAATTTGTTTGACACAATTGACACAAGTCGACATTCCAAGATACATATTGACAACACTCATGAATGTATCTATTTACAATGAACCTATCACAAGTTCTCTATTTACATATACAAAATCTCATGCATATGTACACTTTTCAACTCTCTCTTTCAAGTACAAATAAGAACATAAACCAAAAACATATGGGTGATCATAAGAGATGAACTGAATGACAAATTGTTGTAACATAAATGAGTGACATACCCATCTTTTACACCATCTTGGTGAGATTTTTCAACAAAAATAAATGCCTTCAACCGAACAACATTCACATGCAATCTTGCATCATAAAAGTTGTGATAATCTATTGCAACTTGTCATACTTTCAACAGAAATTCATGCATACATAAGGATGAAATTTGCATCTATGTACAATGGAAATGCATGCGTTACTTGGTCAAGAAATTGAGCTATTTATTACCAAACCACTTCAATGGAAATTTCTCTTGTTGAACATCCTCTTCTTGTGAATCATCTTGACTCACATTGATGATGGAATCTCCTGTTCCATTCTCGCTAATCTTTTATCCACTTGCTTCAAATTCTTGGGATGAGTTGTTGGATGCAGTGTCCAACATTGGGCAATGAGATTTCCCTTCTTCTGGAAATGAGTGCAAATCTTTTGCATCATCTGTTCAAGTCGCATTTTCTTTGACTGTTTCTTGTATGCTATCATTCTCTTCCAACATCATGAAACTTGATGGTTATACAAAACACAATATGAACAACAAATTTTTCTCCCATTCATGCATGCAGATTTGTCATGCTTAACATAATCATAAACAACATGATTATAGGAAGAATTATAACTTGAATGATTCTTTTAATGTTCATCTTTATCACCTTCTTTAGGAGATGAACTTGAATAGGTTCCAACTCTATTTTGAAGACCAATAACAATTTTCATGTCCTTAGAGCTCTCACAACTCTCTTGTTCGCCATAATCTGCATGTCTAAAAGAATCTTGATGCAACATGGGATTCAAACAATTGCATTCATCTTTATTACAAACTTTACATTCTTGATGGTTTGAACATGCAACAAAAGTCCTTCTTGGAACTATTTCAAGTGCCTTCATGGAATTACAACTTTCTCTATAAATTTTTCCATAGCCAAGACCAAAATACTTAGGCCTTTCCTCAACCATAATTGGCTCAACTATGCCTTGTGCATGTTTTCCTAATCCTTTATCTTCATAGCCCATTTTCATCATCGATTTGGACCCTATTTCTCTAGTGTGTTTTTAAAAGGAACCTACACATTTATCTTGAGAGGAAATTGAAGACAAACCTTAATTATTTACCTCTTCTTCAAGCACAAACTTGGCTAAGGCTTCTTTGGCATCATGGAGTTGAGTCTCCATCTCATGCATATTTTGAAGAATTTCTTGCTTCTCTTTCTTCATGGAAACCAAATTCTCTTGAATTTTAGTGCTCTCCCACATATCTTCATACATATGTTGCACCATATCTTTCATTACGTATATGTCCTGCACCGTCTCTTTATTGAAGAGTCTTGCAAAGGAGGATGGTTAAAAATCACCAGTTAATGAATTTTCCATCACAATTGTAATGAATAAAATATTCACAAACTTATTTATTGTGATTTTAGAACCAAGCCATCAATCCAACTTCTCCTTCACACATGAACTTTCAAACTATTAAATTCTCCTTGCACAATTCAACAACCAATAGCTAACCTTAGCTATCCATGGCTACAATGAGATAACCTAAGCTCTGATACCAACTTGATATGAAATAGGTGGCTGACTTGTTTTTTTGTGCAAGCACCTTCTATTCCATTTAAACAACCTAAGGATCATGCTCATACAACTATTTGTGCAATTGAATTCTTGTGTCAAGTTTAGGTGTTTTTTACATGCTTTATGTGTGAGAAATTAACAATTGCTTAATATGATTAAAGGCGTAAACAACAAACATAATAAACAAAAAAATAGCCTGCAACTCACAACAGTGAAATAATAAAGGAGTTCACCCTCAACACTTGGGCTATGTCTCCTTGAGCCTCCATTAATGGATTAGGCTCTCTGGGATTCAGATGGTAAAATTATTTTACAAGTTGATGCTCAAATCCATTGGTTTTACAAACTATACCAATGGCATCATAATACAAAAATACCCCTAGATTGATTGTTCAATCACCGGAAATGGACCATGGCTCCCTTGGGCATGACCTCTTTTGCTGGTGGCCTTGAGCTTCCCTGAGCTATCCCATGGAAAAAAAACCCTTATAAGTCCTCATCTACTCCTGAAACATGTCTCACTATTTCCAAAACATGCCAATCATCCAAAATGCATTGTTCATTCACTCAGAATGACCTCTGGATCTCCCGGATATGCCTCCAACACCTGGTGACTCTCGGCGCCATGAAAATTCCCTATAGAAAAAGTGCACTTAAAAGTCTCCAAATTCTTCCGAAAACTACTTAATTAGCTTCAAAATGTCTAGGATAGTAAAAAAGGACTATTAATTTGTTGAATTTGGACTCTGGATGATCTGGCAATGACCCCAACACCTGGTGGCCCTGGCCTTCAAAAATATTCAAGTGTACTAAAACATAAGTAGATGGCCTTTTCTATCTCTGAAACCTAATCCATTGAGTTCCCATCATGTCAATTAGCTTAGAATGACTTTTACTGAGCTCCATTTGGTCAAAAACTGAGTGAGTTATGACCAAAACCAATTTTCCCCCAATTTCTCCTCTAAAACTACAGGAACTCACAATTAACATTCCAAAATTAGAAAACTACCAAAAATGGCGCGCCCTCAAAAATTTCCGCCAACATAAAATCCGGGCTTAATTATCGTTAAATACACTTACAGGCGGATAAACAAGGTTTAAATGTTAAGCGCGTTTTACGCGCTAATGACGGTTTAACGTTGTTAGGGTCCTATAAATATAGGATTCATAATTTTTGAATCGACTTTGATAGTCTTGTAAATATGTACATACCTTGCCTTCTACAAGTTCTTTTTCCATATTTGAAAATAATAAAAATGAAAAAAGAGGACAAAAGTCCTAAAAAGAAAGATCAAAGGACTTAGAAAAATATATACCCCAAAAGAAAAAGAGATAAATAAGACTTGGAAGTGAGCAAGTCCAAATGTATATACTTTTACTTTCACTGCAAGAGTAATGATTATGTAAAGAGTGTCAATAAATGCCATAATCCATGATCAATTGAACAACTTAATCTTAACTCTTCATGCTTTCAATTTCATGTTTTAGATAGTGAATAAAGATTTGTCAAACAGTTTAAACTTGACAAATCAATAGATAGGTAGAGAATAATGAGGAGCTCAACAGTTTAATTTGAGCCTTCAGATGAAATAAGGTATACTTAGATAGTTTTATGTTTTGAAAGAAAAATATTTTAAGGTTGCAAGCCTAAATGCACCTACAAAAATGAAGAAAAGATGTTAGAAATAAAGATGGGTAGGCATAAAATAGTTGAGCAAGAATGTAATAAAGCATCATCGGGAAAAAATCACTAATTTACCCTCCCCTAGAAGTATTCAATATTCTAAATTATCAGTCCAAAAAGCTCAGAGCATTTCTCTGATCTATGTTGGGACTAGATCCAAGGCTCGATGACTGGTTAGTTAAAAATATTGAATTCCTATGTTAAACCCACATTTATCAGCATTTACCCTTCATTCATACATCAAAACCCCTCGCTTCATTCATACATCAAAACCCCTTTTTCCTAAGTGAAGACATATTCTTACTTAGTAAAATTGAAACCCTAAAATAATTAACTTCATTTCCTTCAAAAATCATTCTTAAACCCTAAAAAATACATTTAATCCTAAGTTAAAAGTGTGAAATATAATATAATAAAGCAATGCTTTATTTTTGGCACTTTACTTAGAGTTAACATGTATTTTATATCGATTACACCATTTCTTTTTTCATATTAACACTTAACACCTAACTTATTGTATTAAATCCCTAGCTACACCCTCCCATATATATTAATACCCTTATATTAAAATAACCCTCTTAACCCACTATTTTAAATTTTAGATCAAAGTTTAAATATCCCATGTGCGCAAATAAATAAACCTCGCCCTACAAACCCATTGGTCTAAACATATCCTTATTGAAATATCCTGCCCCCTATAGTTTTTACCAACTGTTAAAAGTTGATAAAAACTATATAATATATAATAACCGATGACCACTTATGTTTTTATTGAAACATTTCATAGGTGTTATAATTTAAATATATATTATATTTTCTCCCCCCTCACCTATTTCATAATGCTCAAAATGTAAGCTTTATTAAAAAACACATTTTTATAAAGTTTAAAGTCTTTCCCCGCCATCATATTAAATAAAGTTTAAATATATTTCATGTTTATTTCTTTAAAGTCATATCCCACCATATATGCAAATATCCCGGCCCCACCTCCCATTTCGGCACATCTCCCAAATGGATCTGGACCATTCGCTTTTAAAACTCAGATTTGACAACGGACATCCGATATCGCGTAAAAAACTTGCGTGGTCACCCCCATGCCAAAGCTGCACAAAATAAGTGGTTTCACGATCCTATCTCTCCTCCACGTGTCGTTCAATTATTGGATCGTGTGGGTTCAAGCTGAAACCACTTACTACCAAAATGCCGCTCGATAACCACTATGGTTTTAATCCCATTGAACTCTGAAACCACCCTTCCCGTAGATGCGACCAATCATTCAATGCCTATGTAATACTACTAAAATTCATATTAAACCTTAAGAATGCATTCATCCCTTTATCTTGTGCATTAACCTGTTGCTCGGGCCTCCCTCATTGTAAAAGCATCCTTTTTTCGCCATTTTTATGTGCGAAAAGCCTGCATAATTTGCCCTGCAAACCATTCAAGACCACTGAAAGCTTCAGTTCATTTCCAGAAACCTCTGAAGCCATCAAAAATATTCCAACACCTCAAAATCCCTATTTTAAGACCTAATACCTGCAAAAAAGGTATTCTTCAAGAAATTAACCTTCTCGTCATCAAAAAGAGCTATTTCTATCAATATTGAACCTTGTGAAGCCTATTTGTCTACAAAAAGACTTTAATTTCCTTCAAAGAGTGTATTTGTTGTAGAAACCCTAATAAAACCACAATTTCGAATACTTTACCCTGTTTGAATCAAATTTGAAGAAATTTAACATTTTTCAGACCTTTTGAAACCCTTTGAAAGATTCAAACTCTTTTACCAATGCTCGGAATCCCGAATTGTTACACTCAATTACTTAGTGCCAACAAAGTTAACCCTCCAAAGTCAAAATTCATTTCACAAGTCTCCCCAATTCATCAAAGCCATTATCCCTTCTTGTAGACCTCTATTTAATTAAAAAATTGTTTGATTTTTGTAGGTTATTCTCAGAATATGAAATTGGGCCAACAGTTTCAATACTAGTTGACAAAACTGTTTGCTCCAAATTCTCAGATTTTAATTCAAAAGCTTTATTCAACAAACAGTTTGTATACAAAGAAAGAATAAAATCAAGTCAGAGAGAGATTAGAAATATGAAAATACACAGTGAATGGTAAAAATAAAGTAAGAATTCTCAGTGACAGTGAAAACGGAATAATCAAAGAGCATCAGAGTTAAAGTGTATTAGATGAAAGTTAGAGTGAAAGTCAAATCAGAAGAAGTTACAGAGCAGTAAAGGTAAAAATTTAAAGTAAATATAGAGGCAGTAAATGGCAAACAGAGATGAAAATACTTTCACCAACAATGAAATTTATCCAAAGAGAAAGTAAAAACAGTTAAAAGAGCAAAAGGATTAAAAGATGAAAACAGAGCATGAAGGGACATTTTTGTAGAAATTTCCTGTTTAAGTCCTAGTTTTGCAGAAAATATTATGAACAATCCAAGATGAATTTTACAAAACTAAAGGAGGTTTATGTTCCTAAGATGTCCAAATACAAAACCTCTCTCACTTTTCTTACATCAATTACGGATTTGGAAATATTAAACAATATTTGAAAGCATGTTTTGCAGAAAACTCCTGTTAAGTTGTCATTTTGCAGAGAATATTGTAGCCAATCCAAAATACATATTGCAAAACTGAAGGACTTTTTTGTTCCTAAGAGACCCATCTACAAAAACCTATCTCACGTTTTTCACAGGTACCACAAAATGAGAGATACATGCACCTATTTACAACCTATTTTTCAGACTGTGAAAAGCTCTGTTTTACACATATCTTTGCAGATCCTATTGTGAACAACTGGAGCAGAATTTTAGGGAAATGAGAGAGGTTTATCTCAAAAATATATTTATCTACAATAAACTCTTTCGCTGTTTACAAATATGTTTCGTATTGAGGCATAAAAAGATATCATTGGACCCCAATTTTGCATAATTTCTGGAGCAGAATGCAGAAAGAAAGGAAACAGTTAGTGTCTTGGATGCCTCATCATCAACTAAGAGTTGATATCAAATTCGAATTCTCCTCTTTGTCATCACCTATACATAAAAAATTGTGCCAAATAGATGCATTAGTTTTGAGTGTCCCTTACTTAAGTTCTATTTATGTAAAACATTTAGAGATATTTGTAAAACAATCTTGATATTTTCTCAAGATAATCTAGTTTAGAATTGGTATAAATACTTCACTCTTTGAAGTATTTTGGTGGAATAAATTGCTGGAGATTGCTATAGTTATTTTTGTTGGACTTGAAGGCCTTTGTGATTCAATTTCGAGTATCATACTGGATCAAACCAATTGGCATCATACTTCGGGATTGCTGTAATGAGCTATTTGGATTGAAGTATTTCCTTACTTGTCATTGTTATATTTATTTGTTACATGCATCCCTCTATGTTTGTTCTAAATTTAAATGAATAACTAGGAGTATTACTACAGGATTTGTTCAAAGCACCCTATTTTTAACTAGTTATCATTTCTATGTTTTCCTCTGATTTCCAGTGTAGGGAATCCTTAATTTCTCCCTCTCTCGTTTGACCTCTTCCTACTACTTCCTTTTCTGGATCAAAGGATTCTTAATTGTCATTTATCCCGATCATACCACCTCATAAAAACAACTTTCCAATATCTTCAAGGGTTATCTATCTTGCCCTGAAAACATTTGACTGTTTTTCCTTGATCCTAGTCCCGTTTGCTTGATTTTGACTCCATAGCCAATGGAAAAACAGATCTCCCACTATCCATCCTTTCAAGTGATTTTTCCCACCAAATCTACCAAAACCAGAACCAAAGCACATTCATAACTAGCCTAATATTTTACAAATTAAACAAAGTTAAAACTTAAAGAGAGAGCCCTCTCTGAACCATAGGAAGGCTAGATCCTAGAGTTTAAAAGTTGGTCTGTGGCTACCTTGGTGAGTTCTCTCATGAACCTGGAGAAATTACTCAGTCATAACATAATGGCGACTCCATTGGGGAAGACGAACATTTTGTTCAGAAATATTTTACAGGTTTTGTTGTGTGGATTAATCCGTCTTGCGGACAAGACCAATCTCCCTAGTACTAAAAGTATCTAGCAACAAACAACCAAATAAAATAATCTTTCTCTAAGCATATATGATTTACAAAAAGCTCTATAGAGGTTTAAAAGACTTACCGTATGTCCAGTGCTTGTTTGAAGTCGTTGTCGTCCCTCGTGCACTTGAAGGAGATATCCTTGTAAACCTGCAGTCACAAACAAGAAAAATATTAAATAGCACCTTTATAGACATCATCATAAACCATGTTTATCATAGTGATCAAGGAATCTATGAAATAAACCATTAACTGACAGCTTATTGAGAAAAATGAGTATATTTGTATTAATTTGAAAAGAAGGAAAACCTTACAACCTTAGCCTTGATGTTGCACAGGCCTTCGTGGGGTCCGAAGCAGGAGTCTCTTCTACTTTGATAAGCTCTGCACTCCTCCAACCAAGACAAATATAGGTATGTAATATCTCCTCACAAAATTCTTAGTTAACTGAGTCTGAATCTCAACAGCACTTAACCTCAAATATTCTAAAGCTTGAACTCCCCTTGAGGCTACCCAATACCTCTTTTTATAGTGGAAAAGAGGAGGTTTTCAATTCCAAAAATGAAGGGATAGAATCCTCCTTCAAAGGGATAATCTCCTCACATCAAGGGGTTAGCTCCATAAGGTAAGGGATATATGAACCTCAAAAGAGCGGTTCTGCCACCGCAAGATTCTTTCTAGAGGCTTCTAGAGTTTACTGTAAATGAGATTTTTGGAATTTACTTGCGCCTTTTTGATCTTTACAGGGGTCCGCACCTTTAACACAGAGAAAGTGTGTTTAGGTACACAAGAGAGCTGAACATTAGGTGCGGGACCACGGTAAAGATAGAGAGAAAGTGCGACACCAAAGTTTAGTAGATTTTTAGGGACTTTTCTCTGATTTTCAAGGCTTGACATGAGGAACTAATATGTTAGACTTGCAAAAGGGGGAAGTATGAGTAATAGTGAGCTCATACACATAGCAGAATTTTGGGATGACTATTTTTACTGTAATAGATTGCCCTCTAAAGTGAAAAGTCTGGAATAGATGAAGATGAAGTCTGTCATATATGAGGAGTGCAGTACTTTATCATTTCAAGGATCATCCTGTGGACACTCCAGTCGGAACCTATAAAAACATTCAATGCAAAATATATATGTATAGATATCATCGCTGAGGTAGGCATTCCCATACTCAGATCAAAACTAACTAGGAACTGACTCAAACTGTTCTGATACAGGAATGATTTTGAATACATCACAGTATAGACATGTGTAGACACATTATAGACGCAGCCACCTATTTATAAATAGTCCACTATATAAATGATAACAAAATTCCTCGCAACCTAGATGGTAGAAGCTAGTTCCAGGGTCTTGATTTCCGCATCTCGAACTAGTACGATTCTATCCATGTAAATAAATGTGTTTAAGTCAAACATGGTAGAAACCACTTGATTACCAGTCAATGATGTAAAATGTTAACAAGTGTGAGAGTAACCACAAGTAATATCAATGGCTCTCAAAGTACCCAGTACAATCCATGAAATGTGAATGAATGAGCTGAAGTCGAACATGTCACGGAATCATTCGATCGAAGGTCAATGATGTAACCTGTTGTCGAAGGCGAGAAACCTTCCATTGAGGCATTCAGATTTCAAGGTACTGACGATTTCTAGATCAACTTCCTAGATAATGAGTTGTCGTCGATAGAAAGTGATACGTCGTAGGCAAACCCACAACACGAAATCATAGATCAAGTTTTGAAAATATATTGGCAAGGACTGACTCAAGGATGGTCAAAATGGATGAAAGATATTTTGCAGATGAATGGTTTATTTGAACTATCCTCTTGAACACATAACGACACTGCAGATGACGTGGTAACAATTGACCGAAAACTAATACCCAAAAATCGCATGAAAACTTTCAATGTGGTTTGATTAACTGTTGGGCAAAGGATTTCCCAACCCAGGTGAATGAAAGTGTCATGTTCAAGAGTGGTTAATTGGATTTTCGAAAAATCAAAATACAACAAACAAGTCCATTTTTCTCTCTTTTCCCCCACCATTACTTGCAAGTACCTCTTTATTTTTGACAAGCTTGAGGAGGATAAAATTTTCTTGTTTATAAGCTCATCCTTCAGATGAGTCCAACTTAGTTTAAGATTCAAACCCTAAGAAGGAGTGGTCCGTTCCTGTTTGAAATTGAACAGGTCCTTTACTTTTAAATTTTAACGAGTCGAGTATAGGAGAAACTAGGTGTTTTTCAATTTTAGGGAGTGAGAAGAAAAAACTTAAGAAAACTCCATGGGTGTACTTTTTCGTAAATTTAGTCTCTCGGGCCAAAAAAGGATAAAATAATACGGGAGATAACTCTATTGACCGTATTTAGTCAACGTATACATTTTTCGTAAATAGTCCATTTCAGTCCGTAAAAGGGGTAAACTTATACCGAAGGGACGATTATTCATTTACTTTAACGAGTTCGAATAATCAAGTGCTCGAAAATATTTTCATGTTTAGAGAGTCTGAAAAGGGCTTAAAAGAGAACTCCAATGTTTCACTTTTTCATGAATTTTTGAAAGAGCCCGAAAAAGTGATAAAAGTATACTCTTTGTTGAAAAATAATCAATTCTCCTGAAAAATCCAATTTCTGCACAAAAAATTGAAACATTACACATACCTGTTTCAGATAAGTAAAAATTATTTCAAAAATATCCTTTTAAAGTGAAAAATAAACAAATTAAAAATTTATCTATTCGAAAAAAATTATAAAAGGGACTTTTTCAATTTCATTTTTACCGTTCAAGTTCAGAATGGAAAGTAAATTTTTTTCGGTAAAAAAATTTCCTGTGAAGATTCTGGAAAATCCATCCAATGAAATTGAGAACCATCAGCCCCAGGTAATCCACGACCTCCTAATCTTGCATTTCATCCATTTTCATTTCATTTTTAGGCTCTAAATTTCATTTTTAGGAGAAAAATATGTTTAGAAAATCGCCCGCGGGGGTCTGCAGGCATAACACACGGGCCCTGCGGACCCCGACCTTTGTCTATGTAGAAAAAGGTCGTGGGTCCGCACTTTTCCCACAGCACATGTGCATTCCTACGCACTATGTATGATGACAATGTGCGGTCCCCATGTTTTTAAATTTCAAAATCAAATTTCTCATTTGCCACCCAAAAATTTTCAAATTAGATTATTCTAACATATATTTTTATGCATTGTAGGATTAACAAGATGCTTATTTGGAGAGAACGTGAGCATGAGGATGTGGATGATGCCGCAATTCTCCATTTCCCCACAATGCAAGAATTAAGAGCATGCGTTTTGTACAAATTCTGGGCCATCCAAGGCATGAGGGCACAGGTAGACCTCCTAACATGGCTGGTAAACAGATGGAACGTACAGGACCAATGTTTCATTATTGGTGGCCACCGGCTCGAAATTGAGCTGGAGGATATTTATTTTTTGACTGGTTTGTCCAAGAGGGGCGAACAACTTTCCTTGTTTGGGACTAGGCCAGGTGGCCAGACTATCGCTAGTCTTTGACAAGAATTCTGTAATGATCAGGCAAACCCCAGGGACAAACAGATTGACATAAAAAATATCATCCATCCCAAGTTGAAATTTATTGCGCTTACTGTTACCAGACTGTGTGGGAGTGTAGCACTGCATGTGGCTACTAGTTCCCAGATGCGCATTGCCGTGGACTATTTTCGAGGCACCATTTTCAACTGGTGCGAAGCTGTGTTGGCCAATGTAAAAGGCCAACTAACTAGAGCGAAGAATGGAAAACTAAATAACTTTGGATATGGATCCATTGTAGTCACCTTTGGTCTAGAGAGGATCCCCATGTTATCTCCGCAGAGCATTCCTGTCGATGACGGTCGAACTCGAGAACCTAGGTTGGTTCGTTGGGTTGCATTGATGGCCCGTCACGGTATTGAGGGCGCTAAGATTGTTCGATTTCCTCCTTCATATTTTCGTTGGCTAGAATGCAAAAAAAATTTCATAGAGGGCTTTCCATAAGCCAGGATAGATTTCCATGGCGACCGAGATATGACTCTCCCAGCAGGGGAACAGTGGAATGAATCAGGTAAAATCATTTTCAACAATTTCTAAATTCTATTTTTTTTTGTATTTTGATCGTCTCGAAAAATAATAACCAAAAGTTTTGAATGTAGATGTGGGCCCATGGCAACCAACCCATCTCCAGCCTTATGAAAGAAGACAACCAGTTGTAGCTGCACCAGCCCCAGCAGGCCAATCAACAGAAATCCTGTCTGATTTAGAGCATCACCTAGAGCTTCTGACTCTGGATATTCCAGAGACGAACATAGATGAGATTCCACTCAGATTACAGAGATACATGATTGGTGTTCCAGGACCTTTTAGAAGGTTCCTATGTAGGGTGCCCCGAGCAGTGGTCTCTTATCGTGATCACCATCAGTGATGGGATGATTGTGTCATAGACTCATATTTTTGACTTTTTGTGTTACCATTTTTCCAATCATAAGGTGTTTCCAACCTATGATCGAAGACGATGTATAGCTTTTTTGAAAACACTTCTATACTATGATATATCACTATTTACCGACTATCTATGTACATGTTATGAATGTTTGTTTGATTTACTGTTTCGATCATTGCAAATGTTGATATATCATACTACAAGCAACTGCATCAGCTAATGTATTTAAATGTCTTGGAATATGTTGATATTCAATGTAATAAAATTCATGTTCCAAGAGACGAACTCTTAAAAATAACCGTAATAACACTGGATTTCTAATGGCATAAACCCTGTTAAGTTGTAATACAACAAGTTCAGAATCCAACCTAACAATCAAGCTCTGAATTTCAAATGATATGGATTCAGATAATAACTCAATCACTGCACTATATTTGGCAATGTTATTCATTGTTTGACCAAGGCTTACCCCATGCATGGATACTAACTCGTTAGAGGGTGAATAGATAACCCAAGCTGCGGAAGAAATGTTCCATGTACTATGACAAGCACCATCAGCGAAACCAATGTAGGTTTGAAGAGACGTCGACATCTGCCATATCAGGAGTAAAACTCAGATAAGCAGGAATAGTGGTAAAAAACACACTTCTAAACTAGGCACGCTTTTCTAATCTAAGACACACCAGCAGTAAAGAACTCTAATCGGATAAAAAATCTCCATGCCAAGTTTAAGCATAATATCGCTTCAGATAAAGCCCATTTCTAGGTTTATCTAAAGGGACACCATCAAAATCTATCAGTTCATAGGCCCCTTTTGCCAGCTTTTGCTTAAAAATGAAAGGACCATGCCACATGGGCACGAATTTCCCAGATCCTAGCTTATCATTGGCTTGATCATAAACTAAGACTAGGTCTCCTTTTGAAAAATTTCGAGGGGTAAAACTTCTATCATACTGAGCTTTTATTATTTTGACATGAGCCTCGTTTGTTATTACAACATTTCGTCGACTCTCATCGAGCTGAGCCAAGTACAAGAAACATTTCTCCTCTTCAGACATAGATGGTAGTAATTCTATGGCTAATTTCAATGACAAAATTTTGCATTCAATCAGCAACACAGCTTCCAAATCGTAAATCAGCTGAAAGGGACTGAAACCAGTTGATGTTTTTACTGAGGTTCGATATGCCCAAAGTGCTGAAAATAACATGGAATTCCAATTCGTCTTGTGAATACCAATAATTCGTCTGATCATGGTGACTAAAAATTTATTTATGGCTTCAACCAGACCATTGGCTTGCGGATAATATGGAGTGGAACTATTGTGACGCAGGTCAAGCTGATCTGTCAGTTTAGTCATCATGACATTTCGAAAATGACTTCCATGATCTATAATAAGGGCTTGAGGAACACCAAACCTAGAAATTATGTGATTAAATACGAAAGTTGCAGCAGTCTTGCCATCAGCCAAAAATGTAAGCATCGCCTCGGCACACTTAGTAAAATAATCTACTGCTAAGATAATATACGCATGCCCCCCGGCCGAGTGAGGGTTACATGTAATAAAGTCAATACCCCATTTCACAAAAGGACCAACAAAAATTATAGGGTGAAGAGGAGCGGGTGGTGCACACATTTTACGATCTAAAAGTTGACAATTGTGGCATTTTCTGACTGCATAAATACAATCTTTGAATAACGACAGCCAAAAATAACCAGTGTGCAATATATTTTGGGCTGTGGCATACCCAGAAATATGACCGCCACATGCTCCAGAATGGCAGTCATTTAAAACCTTTCCAGCTTCTTCATGAGTAAGATAGTGTTGGAAAATAGAATCCGCTCCACGACGATAGAGTGTATCACCAATAATATTGTATTGTTGGGATTAGATGCGTATTTTCAGTTGCTGAGATCGTGAGATTTCAGGCCAAAAATATTGGGTTTGGAGATAAATGATAATATCTCCATACCATGGATCAAGAGTACTGATAAGAAACAAAGATTCGTCCGCAATGGGCTCCTCTGCCACAATTTCACTATCAGTAGAGGGGAAATCACACATCAGTTCCATAAATACCAAAGATTTCTTTTCCTTGGATTTTTCAAATTCCAAGTCAAATTCCTGCAGGATAACTATCCATTTGGAATACTTGCCCCCTAGCAATTGTTTGGTTAAAATGTACATCATAGGGTTACAGTCATAAATTACTATGGTTTTGCGTAATAAGATGTAGTTTTTAAATCTTTGGATAGCTTGAACAGCTGCCAAAGCCAATTTATCCACATGTGTGTATTTGATCTCTATCGGATGCAGATTCTGATTAAGATAGTAAATCACATGTTCAGTGTTAGATTCATCATCCTGAACTAAAACCATCCCAATTGTGGAATGAGAAGCGGCGAGGTACAAAACGCAATCATGGTTGTAGTTTGGAGGATGCAATAACGGTGCATTGGTCAACGCGTGTTTAAGTGCATCAAAAGATCGATCAACGATCTCATCCCAAAAGAATGGTAGGTTCTATTTCAGTAACTGGGTAAAACCTTTTGTAAGCTCGGCATAGTTAGGAATGAACCGACTTAAAATTTTTTCCTTCCCCCGCAAACTTTGGAGTTGGCGTAAAGTTGAAGGAGGAGGTAAATTGACCCTAGCTTCGACCTTCGACGGATCGACATGAATGCCTTCTTTCGAAACAACAAATCCCAGTAAACAACCCGATTCTACACAAAAAACACATTTGTGTGGATTCAGCCTAATTCGATAATGCCTACATCTAATAAATATAGCTCGTAAGTGAGTGAGATGGTTGGCCCTATGCGACGAATGAGAAGCTAAATCATTGAGATAAGGCTGCACAATGTGCTTAATGTCATGAAATGCGTAAGACATAGCCCGTTGAAAAGTTGCTCCAGCGTTCTTCAATCCAAAGGGTAGTTTGCAATAAGCAAATGTCCGCCACGGACAAATAAAAGTTGTTTTTGGCTGATCAGAAGGGAGAATGTTTATTTGATTGTAACTCGAAAAACCAGCCATAAAGGAAAACATTTAACTGCCGGCACAATCATCGATTGTTTGATCAATATAGGGGGTTGGATAATTGTCTTTAGGAGAAGCTCGATTAATATCCCTACATTCGATACATACTCGTATCGTTCCTTGTTTTTTAGTCACAGGAACAATATTCGATACCCAATCCGTTAAGGGAATTGGATAAATGAAACTTGCACGAAGTAATTTTTCAACTTCTGCTTTGATAGTAGCAGCTTTTCTAGGATGTATTTTACGTAGACGTTGATGGTCAGGTTTGGCATCCGGGTAAGTCTTGATTTCATGCACGACAATTGACGGATCAATTCCTGAAATTTCTTCACAGGACCAGGCAAACACATCACGGAATTCTTGAAATAGGGCTTTATAAGTTTGAATTTCATATTTCGTACAGCAAGCACCTATATGAATGTTTTCAATTATTCCTAGTTTTACTGAAATGTCAATTGGAATCGTTCGAGAGATATTTTCCAAATTTAACTTAGAATCAGGATTTCGCAATGAATTTTGAGGTTCTTTGACATATTCAGCAGTAAAAATAGAAGCGAAATAATCTTCAAAATGATCCAGCTCAGGTAAAAACGAAGATCGGTGATGTAGATCTTCCCATGGTAAATTGTTGACAGACAAAAGTTCATGAATCTGCTCATCAGTATGAACAAGATCAGGAAATGTCGTCGTGGCTGAACTAGATATAGAAAGTGATTCCTCGTGGATCCCATTCATTGGATCAATTTCGGTTGAAGAGGGGTCAGAAAATGACTATACAGCCTGATACACAATTTCAAATGGACTCAAATGCATCATGCCATCAAATGAATCTAACTTGGAGTCGGAAGGTACGATCCAAGGATCATCAAACATAACAGTGTATCACAAAATCATATGAATAGTTGCGGTAGGAGGTGATACGTTAGGAGGAGGAAAGGAAAAAGTTTCGAGTAAGCCAAAATCTTTAATCAAACCTACTCCAACATCCTTGTAAGGGATAGCCACTTTACCAACGTGCTGGATTGTTTCTGTAGAGGCTGGGTCGGAAGAAAAATAAGTTAACTGATCTATTGTAACGATCCTTCCTTGATGTGGAAACTTTATGAGCCGAAAGACTGAAGAAACAACAATAGTCATAGCATAAGACCAATTGTGACCCAGAAGAAGGTTGTAATCTAGAGGGGCATCAACCACTTCCACATCTAGATTTACGGTTTTACCTTTGACCCCTATGGGTAAATCCTACAAAACACCAAAAGGGTGGAAACCTCGACCATCAAAAGCCTTAAGAATTGTCGGAGACTGGTTGAGTGTAGAAAAACCAAGCAATTTCCAACATTGAATCGACATAATACACATTGAAGCTACCTCATCAATCACAGTCCGAAATATCGGTCTGTTTTTTACTAACACTGGAATTTGGAAAGCCATTTGGTGAGGTAGGCGAGGTGTACTATTTTCTAAATCGAAGATTCTAAGGTTGGAATCCTGAATATCAACAGCTCCTATGGCAGACAAAAGCAATTTATGTTGTGCTGGGCATGATTGCAGCACTTCCAAAGCCGACATCGCTGAAGGGGAAATAGCTAAGTCTTCAACAATGTTGTAATTCTGAGCAGCGCTCGCATGTGGATTGAAAGCTGATTTACGAAGAACACCTTTAGCAGGTAGTTTGATTATTAAGTCTGGATTTGGTTTCTCGATCTGTAGCGGACCAGAAACAGGAGGAGGTGTAGTTGATGTATTCGCACTAGAATATTTTGCTTCTTTATCATCAACATGATTCTTAGTACCATAATCTTGCGATCGCATCGCGATCCTTACATGAGACATCATCAAAATCGGTTCTTCTAAGGCAATCGAGGTAGAACCAACCATCTTACTATCTTGAGTCGGAAAAGGATCCTTCAAGACAGTAGGTTGTTGTGAACCTTTAACGAATTTCGTAACCTCTGCTTGATGTGGGCATTCCTTAGTAAAATGATCCTCGTCACAAATGTAACAAGGATAGCAAGGTTTGCGTTTTTCGTCATTGGATTCATTTTTATCAGTTTTCTCTTTTGAATTCTTTTTGTTTTTATTCTTCCCTTTATTTTTACCACCGAATTTAGATTTTGTCGTAGATGTTTCTACGACATGAATGTCGGCAGAAATTTTAGGGGAAGATTCTCCTTTTGGGGAATCAGGTAAAGTGATAATAGGAGAAGAATTATTTGAAGATTGCTTCTTACTTTTAGTATTGACTGTACCAATCATACCATCAGCGGCATGAGACCCTGAAGGATTGGCAGCTATTTGACCTTGTTTTGGAAGGTCAGGGATTTTTTCATGTAAAGTACCTGACTGCGTATAAATGAGGTCAAGGTACTGAGCTTGAGCAATTACTTTCTCTTCAGTAAAAACACCAGCTTTAGCTACGTCTTCAGTGATTTTGGGTAACAATGATTTAACAAACCATTCCGCCAAAATTTAATTCGGAATGTAAACTTTCACTAAACGCCTTCTACGTCGCCATTCATGAATATGATCAGAAATGTATGTGGACATGGATTGTTTTAGTGAAGTTAATAGTTCTGTGACATTGTCGTATCTGACGGGAAACTGAAAATGAGTCAAGAAGGCAGTTGCAAACTGACTGAAATTATTAAAAGAGCCTCGTGGTAACTCAATGTACCATTTGGCAGCAAGACTAATAAGAGTTCTCTGGAAAAGACGTAATCGAATTGAATCATTAATGATTGAATTAGACGCACACCAGAGGTGATAAGTCATGACATGATTTGATGAATCCTCTCCTGACTTACCTTCGAATTTTGGTATATCACTGGGCAACTTATGTGGCATTGGCGGCCAATACGGATAATAGAAAATTGGATCATTCATAAGGCGCGTCAAATCGATTAAATCCAAAGTTGCAATAAATGGTAACTGATGGTTAGGGTCGCGAAAACCTTGAGTAGCCAAAGCAGTTCTAGGAGGCGGATACCCAGGATAACTGGGAATCGGAGTTGCATTAGGAATTGTGTAACCTCCAGGGTAAACAGGATTAACCGGACCAAACTGGGGTGGTTGAGGTTGTTGATAAGTATAGGTAGGGTACGGTTGATACTGATAACTTGGATTTTGTGAAATGGGACTGAATTGAGGTTGTCCCTGGTACGGTTGATACGCAAATTGCGGTTGACTTGTGACAACAGTACTTGTACCAGCTTGTCCCGTAGGCATCTGAACCGAAGTCTGAACTGAAGGTCCTAACTGGGGTATAGAGACTTGAGGGATTTGCACGGATACATGGATAGAAGAACTTGGAACTACATATACTCCAGAAACAGGTGTTACAGGTTGAACAGAAGTTGCAGCAGTTGTAGCAGTTTGAGGCGGAGTCTGAGGTGTACTAGGCCCAGACTGCTGAACAGAACGAGGTGCAGGAGTTTGAATAGCAGGCTAGACAACTTGCTTGGTTGGATCGGAAACCAAAGGTTGTCCAGATTGAAAAGGAAACTACACATTAGGCTGCATAGGCTATTGATATTGGGACGGATCACACACCATGTTCATTCCGGGGTATGGTCCCGCAGAAGGCTGAATGTAAGGACCATATCCTGGTTGAACGTAGGGTTGATAAGTAAGTGGAAAATTTTCGGTTCCTTGTATGGATGACTGACCAGAAGGCTGTTGGAAACCTTGAATTGGGTACTGACCTTGAGGTTGATAAACTTGAGGCGCGTACTGAGGCTGGGGTTGATAAGGACCCTGAGGAGCATATTGAGCTTGGGGTTGACCTTGGGGTATGTACTGTCCTGAAGGTTGATATCCTTGAGGTATGTACTGTCCTTGGGGTTGTCCCCCAAAATAATATGATTCTACAGTTTTTCCTTGGAAAAAGCTACCTTGAGGTTGCCCCCTAGGTGGTAACTGACTTCCTGAAGGTTGCCCTCAAGGTAGTAACTAACTACCTTGAGGTTGCCCCCCAGGCAATAACTGATTTCCCTGAGATTGCCCTCCAGGCGGTAACTGACTTCCTTGAGGTTGAGGATTCAGAATATTACTAGACATCATAAAGATTTTCTCTGCATTCTACGTTTTAGTTTTAACTCCATTAAGACCAGGTGATAATACGTGTTCAATTGGTTGAGGAGCTGCTCCCGAGAAAGTACCAGACAGAGCCTGATATCCCGAAGGAACAGAAGGACCACCATGCAAAAATTCTTCCCGTGTCTGGGAAAACATGGATGACTCTCCTGCCATAATGGATGACGGATAGTAACCTCTGGGTTTTGGATGAAATGGAACTCGAGGTATAGAAAAAGCAAGACCCGGATTCTCTAAAAAGTTTGTCAAATATAGATACAAAGCACTAGTTCGAATAGGGCTGTAGAAAAAAAATTCACGCTCCCTAAGATTTAAAGACTGAGGGGATTCAAGAAGAGATAACTCTTCGTCTAGATTAGTAAGTTATTTAATAGAAATAAGGCCAGATGGAAGATTGTCAGTGACAATATTTCTTATCCTAGGTGAACCAGGATTGCTAGAAGTTGGTGTAATAAATCCTGAGGATGTTTCCAAAACAGAAGGTTCAGTTTCAGGTTCAGAGATTTCAGGTTCGTCAGCTAGTTCACTGGAAGGAGAAATACTACCAGTAACTTCAGAAACTGAAATCGGTTCTTGAATGTGTTCTGTTGTGGGTATTCGATGATCAGGATGAACAACTATAGATGAAGTTCCAATTTCTGTTGATCTAATCCTACAGCTGCTAGATGATACCAGAGCACGAAGCCCTTCAAGCTTACTTGGTGTATATTCAGGGGGCTTCCCTTGTAGTCTCCGGGATTGTCTCGGCAATTCCGCGACGATTAAATATTTAACTAATCACACACAAAAAAAGAAAATTTCAATGAAAACACCTAAAGTCTCTAAAGAAACAAACAACTGAAACACACGCTTAAAAATCTAAGAGTTCAAACCACACACAAACAGTAACTTCTTGTACTAAAAACACTACTTGGTGATGAAATCCAACTTAGTAGAAATTTAATACAGAAAGGGTGGTTGGAACAGTTACCCCGACAACCTGCTTAATGAAACAGACTCGCACAATTTTCCTCGCAAAACCATCTCGTGTGAAGAAAACCCCCTAGAGAGTCGAAGTGAGTCTAGTCGACATCTGCTCCAGGTACAGTGAGATCTTTCCTTCACCGTCACCTTAGGAAATAATCTTAAGTTTATGGACACTAAGGTTACCAACCATAACAAATATAACCATGGGAATAGTCTACGATCCGATCCCATGCGCAAGGGCAGAGTAACAAAGCTCAATCCGCTTGAAGGTTCCTCGACATGGCTAATCTAAGGTTTACCGACAAGTGACCCCAGGCTCCTCGACAATGGTTAATCTGAGGTTTAGCGTTTTTAATTCGCGCAAAATCTTCTATCTTCCCCAATGAAATAGAATTGATTGTCTTAAAGGTTCGGACATGATCTCGTGATTGAATTCTTTAAGAGAAGCTTCCTAGATTATAAAAATTACAATTGGATTTATTTCCTACCGCAAGATTTTTCTACTTGTTTGTTTTTACTATCTTGGAGAGTTAATTACTCCCTACTCCAAGATACTAGCCTGAGCTATGTTGGTGATAAGAACCCTAAAAAATAAAAAGTTTACTAGATAAATTTTAATTAAGCGTTACTTTTATGAGTTGTTTCTTAAGTCAATGGGTGCAGAAATGAAACTTTGATGGTGTGAAGACTCGACTTCCAAAAATACTAAAAATGCACCTAAAAATGATAATCAAATCGTTTTCTTTCAATGAAATTCTAGTTAAAGAAAGAGTTGGAGAATGCAATTCTTTTCAATAAATAATTCCTTCTTTGAATATAAAGAATAATTGAAAGAAAATATTTTTGTCTTTTCAAAAATAACTCAAAATGGGACAAATTATCAAAGCTCACAAAAAAATCCTTTCACTTTCAAAAACTTGAAGCTACAAAAAAATTTTCCTTCAAAAGAAATCTACAAATTTTTAAAAGCACTCAAAACTACAAAACTAATTTTGAGATCTACAAACTTTAACAATCTAATTGAATAAAAGCTTTAAGATTTTTTGAAGAATGTTTTACTTATTTGTTCAGCAAACTAAGGATCTATTTGTCCAGAATAACAAATAGATCGAAAACACTCAAAAATGTTTTTTATAAAAGATGAAATTCAAAAACCTACAACAAAGTTTTTTTCGAATATTTGCAAAGAAACAAGTAGATCTATTTCTCAATAAAGGATGATTTCACAATCAGGCCGGATTCAGCAAAAAGACAAAATTACCAATGTAATCTGAGGTACTTTAAACTTTCAATGCTTCAAATCACTACAAATACCAAGTGAAAAGCAATCCAAAACGCAAAACTTCTAGAAAATCATCAAAACACCGATACTGCTGGAATTCATTCAAAAAAGGCTTTTGACAGAAACAATCATCAATCTGGGCAGAAACCAAGAACTCTAAATCAAAATAAAGATAAACTAAATAAAGAAATATGGAGTTTCTCAAAATTTTAACAGGGTCTGCAGGCTTCCAGAAGTAACAGGTGCGGTCCCGCACTGTTTGCTTATGGAAAGTGCGAAACTGCCCGCACTGTGCAAATAAGACAAAGTACGATTCCCGGAAAAATTAGAGAAAAACATAAAAGATTTCAAAATTTTCAAAAAGAGAGAAAACCTAAGCTACCCAGGCAGATATATATCAATCAAAAACCAGGAAAAACATTTCCTCAAATCAAAATAAAAGAGACCCAAAAACAACAAGTTCTTTCCCCAGTGGAGTCGCCAATTTGTTGTGTGGATTAATTCGTCTTGTGGACAAGACCGATCTCCCTAGTACTAAAATTATTTAGCAACAAATAGCCAAATAAACTAATCTTTATCTAATCATATTTGATTTACAAAAAGCTCTATAGAGGTGTAAAAGACTTACCGTATGTCCAGTGCTTGTTTGAAGTCGTTGTCGTCCCTCATGCACTTGAAGGAGCTATCCTTATAAACCTGTAGTCACAAACAAGAAAAATATTAAATAGCACCTGTATAGACATCATCATAAACCATGCTTATCATAGTGATCAAGGAATCTATGAAATAAACCATTAACTGACAGCTTATTGAGAAAAATGAGTATATTTGTATTAATTTCAAAAGAAGGAAAACTTTACAACCTTAGCCTTGATGTTGCACAGGCCTTCCAGGGGTCCGAAGCAGGAGTCTCATCTACTTTGATAAGCTCTGCACTCCTCCAACCAAGACAAATAGAGGTATGTAATATATCCTCACAAAAGTCTTAGTTAACTGAGTTTGAATCTCAACAACACTTAACCTCAAATATTCTAAAGCTTGAACTCCTCTTGAGGCTACCCAATACCTCTTTTTATAGTGGAAAAGAGGAGGTTTTCAATTCCAAATATGAAGGGATAGAATCCTCCTTCAAAGGGATAAGCTCCTCACATCAAGGGGTTAGCTCCATAAGGTAAAGGATACATGAACCTCAAAAGAGCGGTTCTGCCACCGCAAGATTCTTTCTAGAGGCTTCCATAGTTTACTGTAAAGGAGTTTTTTGGAATTTACTTGCGCCTTTTTTATCTTTACAGGGGTCTGCACCTTTAACACAGAGAAAGTGCGTTCAGGTACGCAAGAGAGCTGAACATTAGGTGCGGGACCACAGGAAAGATAGAGAGAAAGTGCAACACCAAAGTTTAGGAGAATTTTAGGAACTTTTCTCTGATTTTCAAGGCTTTACATGAGGAAATGATATGTTATACTTGCAAAAGGGGGAGGTATGAGTAATAGTGAGCTCATACACATAGCAGAATGTCGGGATGACTATTTTTAGTTTAACAGATTGCCCCCTAAAGTGAAAAGTCTGGAATAGATGAAGCTGAAGTCTGTCATATATGAAGAGTGCAACACACTATCATTTCAAGGATCATCATGTGGACACCCCAGTTGGAACTTGTAAAAACATTCAATGCAAAATATATATGTATAAATATCATCACTGAGGTGGGCATTCCCATACTTAGATAAAAAATAACTAGGAATTGACTCAAACTGTTCTGATACAGGAATGATTTTTAATACATCACAGTATAGACATGTGTAGACACAGTATGAATGCAGCCACCTATTTATAAATAGTCCACTGTATAAATGATAACAAAATTCCTCGTAGCCTAGATGGTAGAAACTAGATCGAGGGTCTTGATTTACACATCTCGAACTAGTACGATTCTATCCATGTGAATGAATGTGTTGAAGTCGAACATGGTAGAAACCACTTTATTACCTGTTAATGATGTAAAATATTAACAAGTGTGAGAGTAACCACCAGTAATGTCAATGGCTCTCAAAGTACCCAGTACAATCCACGAAATGTGAATGAATGAGCTGAAGTTGAACATGTCACGGAATCATTCGATCGAAGGTAAATGATGTAACATGTCGTCGAAGGCGAGAAACCTACCATTGAGGCATGTATATTTCAAGGTACTGACGATTTCTGGATCAACTTCCTAGATAATGAGTTGTTCTCGATAGAAAGTGATCCGTCGTAGGCAAACCCACAACACGAAATCATAGATCAAGTTTTGAAAATATATTGGCAAGGATTGACTCAAGGATGGTCAAAATGGATGACAGATATTTTGTAGATGAATGATTTATTTGAACTGTCCTCTTGAACACATAACGACACTGCAGATGGGATGGTAACAATTGACCCAAAGCTAATACCCATAAACTGGATGAAAAATTTCAATGTGGTTTGATTAAATTTTGGGCAAAGGATTTCCCAACCCAGGTGAATGAAAGTGTCATGTTCAAGAGTGGTTAACTAGATTTTTGAAAAATCAAAATACAACAAACAAGTCCATTTTTCTCTCTTTCCCCCCACCATTGCTGGCAAGTACCTCTTTATTTTTGAAAAGCTTGAGGAGGATAACATTTTCTTGTTTATAATATCATCCTTCGGATGGGTCCAACTTAGTTTAAGATTCGAACCCTAAGAAGGAGTGATACATTCCTATTTGAAATTGAACAGATCCTTTACTGTTAAATTTTGATGAGTCTAGTATAGGAGAAACTCGGTGTTTTTCAATTTTAGGGATTCAGAAGAAAAAACTTAAGAAAACTCCATGGGTGTACTTTTTCGTAAATTTAGTCTCTCAGGCCCAAAAAAGGATAAAATAATGCGGGAGAGAAATCTATTGACCGTATTTAGTCAACGTATCCCTTTTTCGTAAATAGTCCATTTCAGTCCGTAGAAGGGGTAGACTTATACTGAAGGGATGATTATTCATTTACTTTAACGATTTCGAATAATCAAGTGCTCAGAAATCTTTTCATATTTAGAGAGTCTGAAAAGGGCTTAAAAGAGAACTCCAATGTTTTTCTTTTTCGTAAATTTTTGAAAGAGCCCGAAAAAGTGATAAAAGTATACTCTTTGTTGAAAAATAATCAATTCTCTTGAAAAATCCAATTTCTGCACAAAAACTTGAAACATTACACATACCTATTTCAGATAAGTAAAAATGCTTTCAAAAAAATCCTTTTAAAGTGAAAAATAAACATATTAAAAATTTATCTATTCGAAAAAACTTATAAAAATAACTTTTTCAATTTCATTTTTACCATTCAAGTTCGGAGTGAAAAGTAAGAGTTTTTGGGTAAAAAAAGTTCCTGTGAAGATTCTGGAAAATCCGTCCGAAAAAATCGAGAACCGTCAGCCCCAGGTAATCCACGACCTCCTAATCTTGCATTTCATCTATTTTCATTTCATTTTTAGCCTCTAGATTTCATTTTTAGGAGAAAAATATGTTTATAAAATCGCTCGCGGGGGTCCGCAGGCATAACACACGGGCCCTGGGGACCTCGACCTTTCTCTATGTAGAAAAAGGTCGTGGGTCCACACTTTTCCCACAGTGCATGTGCATTCCTATGCACTATGTATGAAGACAAAGTGTGGTCCCCACATTTTTAAATTTCAAAATCAAATTTCTCATTTGCTGCCCAAAAATTTTCAAATTAAATTTCTCTAACATATATTTTTATGCATTGTAGGATTAACAAGATGCTGATTTGGAGAGAACGTGATCATGATGACGTGGATGATGCCACAATGCTCCATTTTCCCACAATGCAAGCATTAAGAGCATGTGGTTTGTACAAATTATGGGCCATCCAAGGCATGAGGGCACAGGTAGACCTCCTAACATGGCTGGTAAACAGATGGAACGTACAGGACCAGTGTTTCATTATTGGCGGCCACCGGCTCGAAATTGAGATGGGGGATATTTATTTTTTGACTGGTTTTTCCAAGAGGGGCGAACAACTTTCCTTGTTTGGGACTAGGCCAGGTGGCCAGACTATCGTTAGTCTTCGATAAGAATTCTGTAATGATCAGGAAGACCCCAGGGACAAACGCAGTTACATAAAAAATATCATCCGCCCCAAGCTGAAAGTTATTGCGTTTACTGTTACCAGACTGTGTGGGAGTGCAGCACTGCATGTGGCTACCGGTTCCCAGATGTGCATTGTTGTGGACTGTTTTTTAGGCACTATTTTCAATTGATGCGAAGCTGTGTTGGCCAATGTAAAAGGCTAACTAACTAGAGCGAAGAACGGAAAACTAAATAACTTTGGATATGGATCCATCATAGTCACCTTTTCTCTAGAGAGGATCCCCATGTTAGCTTCGCAGAGCATTCTTGCGGATGCCGGTCGACCTCGAGAACCTAGGATGGTTCGTTGGGTTGCATTGATGGCCCGTCACGGTATTGAGGGCGCTGAGATTGTTCGATTTCCTCCTTCATATTTTCATTGGTTGGAACGCCAAATTTTTTTCATAGAGGACTTTCCATACGCCAGGATAGATTTCCGTGGCGATTGAGAGATGACTCTCCCAGTAGGGGAATAGTGGGATGAATCAGGTAAAATCATTTTCAAAAATTTCTAAATTCTAATTTTTTTTGTATTTTGATCGTCTCGAAAAATAATAACCAAAAGTTTTGAATGCAGATGTGGGCCCATGGCGACCAGCCCATCTCCAGCCTTATGAAAGAAGACAACCAGTTGTAGCCGCACCAGCCCCAGCAGGCCAATTAGTAGAAATCCTGTCTGATTCAGAGCATCACCTAGAGCGTCTGACTCTGGATATTCCAGAGATGGACATAGATGAGATTCCACTCAGATTACAGAGACACGTGATTGGTGTTCCAGGACCTTTTAGAAGGTTCCTATGTAGGGTGGCCCGGGAAGTGGTCTCTTATCGTGATCACCATCAGTGATGGGATGATTATGTCGTAGACTCATATTTTTGACTTTTTGTGTTACCATTTTGCCGATCATAAGGTGTTTCCAACCTATGATCGGAGACGATGTATATTTTTTTTGAAAACACTTCTATACTATGATATATCACTATTTACCGGCTATCTGTGTACATGTTATGAATGTTTGTTTGATTTACTGTTTCGATCATTGCAAATGTCGATTTATCATACTGGAAGCAACTGCATCTGCTAATGTATTTAAATGTCTTGGAATATGTTGATATTCAATGTAATCAAATTCACGTTCCAAGAGACGAACTCTTAAAAATAATTGTAATAACACTGGATTTCTAATGGCATAAACCCTGTTAAGCTGTAATACAACAAGTTCAAAATCCAACCTAACAATCAAACTCCATATTGCAAATGATATGGATTCAAATAATAACTCAATCACTGCACTATATTCAGCAATGTTATTCATTGTTTGACCAAGGCTTACCCCATGCATGGATACTAACTCGTCAGAGGGTGAATAGATAACCCAAGCTGCAGAAGAAATGTTCCGTGTACTACGACAAGCACCATCAGCAAAACCAATGTAGGTTTGAAGAGACGTCGACATCTGCAGTATCAGGAGTAAAACTCAGATAAGCAGGAATAGTGGTAAAAAACACACTTCCAAACTAGGCACTCTTTTCTAATCTAAGACACACCAACAGTAAAGAAATCTAATCTAATAAAAAATATCCACACCAAGTTTAAGCATAATATCGCTTCAGATAAAGCCCATTTATGGGTTTATCTAAAGGGACACCGTCAAAATCTATCAGTTCATAGGCCCCTTTTGCCAGCTTTCGCTTAACAATGAAAGGACCATGCCACATGGGCACGAATTTCCCATCTCCTAGCTTATCATTGGCTTGATCATAAACTAAGACTAGGTCTCCTTCTGAAAAATTTCAAGGGGTAACACTTCTATCATACTGAGCTTTTATTATTTTGACATGAGCCACGTTTGTTATTACAACATTTCATCAATTCTCATCTAGCTGAGCCAAGTACAAGAAAATTTTGTCCTCTTTAGATGTAGCTGGGAGTAATTCCATGGCTAATTTCAATGACATAATTTCTCATTCAATCAGCAACACAGCTTCCAAACTATAAACCAGTTGAAAGGGAGTGAAACCAGTTGATGTTTTTACTGAGGTTTGATATGCCCAAAGTGTTGAAAATAACATGGAATGCCAATTCATCTTGTGAATACCAATAATTCATCTGATCACGGTGACTAAAACTTTATTTATGGGTTCAACCAGACCATTGGCTTGCGGATACTATGGAGTGGAACTATCGTGACGCAAGCCAATTTGATCTGTCAGTTCAGTCATCATGACATTCTGAAAATAACTTCCATGATCTGTAATAATGGCCTGAGGAACACCAAACCTAGCAATTATGTGATTAAATATGAAAGTCGTAGCAATATTTCTATCAACCAAAAATGTAGGCATCACCTCGGCCCTTTTAGTAAAATAATCTACTGCTAAGATAATATACGCATGCCCCCCGGACGAGTGAGGGTTACATGTAATAAAGTCAATACCCCATTTCGAAAAAGGACCGACAACAATTATAGGGTGAAGAGGAGTGGGTGGTGCACGTATCTTATGATCTAAAAGTTGACAATTGTGGCATTTCCTGACTGCATAAATACAATCTTTGAATAACGACGGCCAGAAATAACCGGTGCGCAATATATTTTGGGCTATGGCATACCCAGACATATGACCGCCACATGCTCCACAATGGCAGTCATTTAAAACCTTTCCAGCTTCTTCATGAGTAAGATAGCGTCAGAAAACAGAATCCACTCCACGACGATAGAGTGTATCACCAATAATATTGTATTGTTGGGATTGGAAGCGTATTTTCAGTCGCTGAGATCGTGAGATTTCAGGCCGAAAATATTGGGTTTGGAGATAAACGATAATATCTACATACCATGGATCAAGAGTACTGATAAGAAACAAAGATTCGTCCGCAATGGGCTCCTCTGCCACAATTTCACTATCAGTAGAGGGGAAATCACACATCAGTTCCATAAATACCAAAGATTTCTTTTCCTTGGATTTTTCAAATTCCAAGTCAAATTCCTGCAGGACAACTATCCATTTGGAATAATTTCCCCCTAGCAATTGTTTCGTTAAAATGTACATCATAGGGTTACAGTCAGAAATTACTATGGTTTTGCATAATAAGATGTAGTGTCTAAATCTTTGGATAGCTTGAACAGCTGCCAAGGCCAATTTCTCCACATGTGTGTATTTGATCTCTGTCAGATGTAGATTCTGACTAAGATAGTAAATCACATGTTCATTGTTAGATTCGTCATCCTGAACTAAAACCAACCCAATTTTGGAATGAGAAGTGGCGAGGTACAAAACATAATCCTGGTTGTAGTTGGGAGGATGCAATAATGGTGCATGGGTCAACGCATGTTTAAGTGCATCAAAAGATCTATCAGCGATCTCATCCCAAAAGAATGGAATGTTCTGTTTCAACAACCAGGTAAAACCTTTTGTAAGCTCAACATAGTTAGGAATGAACCGGCGTAAAAACTTTGTTTTCCCTTGTAAACTTTGGAGTTGGCGTAAAGTCAAAGGAGGAGGTAAATTGACCATAGCTTCGACCTTCGATGGATCAATGCAAATGCCTCTTTCGAAACAAAAAATCCTAGTAAACGACCCGATTCTACACAAAAAACACATTTGTGTGGATTCAGCCTAATTCAATAATGCCTAAATCTCATAAAAATAGCTCGTAAGTGAGTGAGATGGTTGGCCCTATGCGAAAAATGAGGAGGTAAATCATCGAGATAAGGCTGCACAATGTGCTTAATGTCATGAAATGCGTAAGACATAGCCCGTTGAAAAGTTGCTCCAGCATTCTTCAATTGAAAGGTTAGTTTGCAATAAGAAAATGTCCCCCACGGACAAATAAAAGTTGATTTTGGCTGATCAGCAGGGAGTATGTTTATTTGATTGTAACCGGAAAAACCATCCATAAAGGAAAACATTTCACTGCTGGCACAATCATCGATTATTTGATCGATATAGGGGGTTGGATAATTGTCTTTAGGACAAGCTCGATTAATATCCCTATAGTCGATACATACTTGTATTGTTCCTTTTTTTTTAGTCACAGGAACAATATTCGATACCCAATCCGTTAAGGGAATTGGATAAATGAAACCTGCACGAAGTAATTTTTCAACTTCTGCTTTGATAGCAGTAGCTTTTCTATGATGTATTTTAAGTAGACGTTGACGGACAGGTTTGGTAAGTCTTGATTTCATGCATGACAATTGACGGATCAATTCCTGGCATTTCTTCATAGGACCAGGCAAACACATCACGGAATTCTTGAAATAGGGCTTTATAAGTTTGAATTTCATCTTCCATACAACAAGCACCTATATGAATGTTTTCAATTATTCTTGGTTTTACTGAAATGTCAATTGGAATCGTTCGAGAGATATTTTCCAAATTTAACTCAAAATCAGGATTTCGCAATGGATTCTGAGGTTCTTTGACATATTCAGCAGTAAAAATAGAAGCGAAATCATCTTCAAAATGATCCAGCTCAGGTAAAAACGAAGATCGGTGATGCATATCTTCCCATGGTAAATCGTCGACAGACAAAAGTTCATGAATCTTCTCATCAGTATGAACAAGATCAAGAAATGTCATCGTGGCTGAACTAGATATAGAAAGTGATTCCTCATGGATCCCATTCATTAGATCAATTTAGGTTGGTGAGGGGTCAGAAAATGACTGTACAGCCTGATACGCAATTTCAAATGGACTCAAAGGCATCATGCCATCAAATGATTCTAACTTGGAGTCAGAAGGTACAATCCAAGGATCATCAAACATAACAGTTTCTGACGAAATCATATGAATAGTTGCGGTAGGAGGCGATACGTTAGGAGGAGGAAAGGAAAAAGTTATGAGTAAGCCAGAATCTTTAATCAAACCTACTCCAACTCCTTGTAAGGGATAGCCCCTTTACCAACGTGCTAGATTGTTTCTGTAGAGGCTCGGTCGGAAGAAAAATAAGTTAACAGATCTATTGTAACGATCCTTCCTTGATGTGGAAACTTTATGAGCCGAAAGACCAAAGAAACAACAGAAGTCATAGCATAAGACCAAATGCGACCCAGAAGAAGGTTGTAATCTAGAGGGGCATCAACCACTTCCACATCTAGATTTACGGTTTTACCTTCGACCCCTATGGGTAAATCCTGCAAAATACCAAAAGGGTGGAAACCTCGACCATCAAAAGCCTTAAGAATCATCAGAGACTGGTTGAGTGTAGGAGAACCAAGTGATTTCCAACACTGAATCGACATAATACACGTTGAAGCTCCCTCATCAATCACAGTCTGAAATATCAGTTTGTTTTTTACTAACACTGGAATTTGGAAAGCCATTTGGTGAGGTAGGCGAGGTGTACTATTTTCTAAATCGAAGATTATAAGGTTGGAATCCTGAATATCGACAGCTCCTATGGTAGACAAAAGCAATTTACGCTGTGCTGGGGCATGATTGCAGCACTTCCAAATCCGACATCGCTGAAGGGGAAATAGCTATGTCTTCAACAATGTTGTAATTCTGAGCAGTTCTCACATGTGGATTGAAAGCTGATTTACAAAGAACACCTTTAGCAGGCGGTTTGATTATTAAGTCTGGATTTGGTTTCTCGATCTGTAGCGGACCAGAAACAGGAGGAGGTGTAGTTGATGTATTCGCACTAGAAGATTCTGCTTCTTTAACATCAATAGGATTCTTAGTACCATAATCTTGCGATCGCGTCACGATCCTTACATGAGACATCATCAAAATTGGTTCTTCAGAGGCAGTCGAGGTAGAACCAACCATCTTACTATCTTGAGTTGGAAAAGGATCCTTTAAGATAGCAGGTTGTTGTGAACCTTTAACAAATTTCGTAACCTCTGCTCGATGTGGGCATTTCTTAGTAAAATGATCCTCGTCACAAATGTAACAAGGATAGCAAGGTTTGCGTTTTTCATCATTGGATTCATTTTTATCAGTTTTCTATTTTGAATTCTTTTTGTTTTTATTCTTCCCTTTATTTTTACCACTGGATTTAGATTTGGTCATAGATGTTTCTACGACATGAATGTCGACAGAAATTTCGGGGGAAGATTCTCCTTTCGGGGAATCAGGTAAAGTGATAATAGGAGAATAATTATTTGAAGATTTCTTCTTACTTTTAGTATTGACCGTACCAATCATACCATCAGCGGCATGAGACCCTAAAGGAGTGGCAGCTATTTGACCTTGTTTTGGAAGATCAGGGATTTTTTCATGTAAAGTACCTAACTGCGTACAAACGAGGTCAAGGTACTGAGCTTGAGCAATTACTTGCTCTCCAGTAACAACGCCAACTTTAGCTACGTCTTCAGTGATTTTGGGTAACAATGATTTAACAAACCATTCCACCAAAATTTGATCCGGATTGTAAACTTTCACTAAACGCCTTCTACGTCGCCATTCATGAATATGATCAGAAATGTATGTGGACATGAATTGTTTCAGTGAAGTTAATAGTTCCGTGCCATTGTCGTATCTGACAGGCAACTGAAAATGAGTCAAGAAGGAAATTGCTAATTGAATGAAATTATTAAAAGAGCCTCATGGTAGCTCAATGTACCATTTGGCAGCAAGACCAATAAGAGTTCTTTGAAAAAGACGTAATCGAATTGAATCATCAATGATTGAATTAGACGCACACCAGAGGTGATAAGTCATGACGCGATTTGATGGATCCTCCCTTGACTTACCTTCGAATTTCATTATATCACTGGGCAACTTATGCGGCATTGGCGGCTAATACGGATAATAGAAAATTGGATCATTCGTAAGGCGCGTCAAATCAGGTAAATCCAAAGTTGCAATAAATGGTAACTGACGGTTAGGGTCGCAAAGACCTTGAGTAGCCAAAGAAGTTCCAGGAGGTGGATATCAAGGATAACTGGGAATCGGAGTTGCATTAGGAATTGTGTAGCCTCCCGGGTAAACAGGATTAACTGAACCAAACAGGGGTTGTTGAGGCTGTAGATAAGTATAGCCAGGGTACGGTTGATATTGATAACTTGGATTTTGTGAAACGGGACCGAATTGAGGTTGTCCCTGGTACGGTTGATACGGGAATTGTGGTTGACTTGTGATAAAGGGATAGAAGAACTCGGAACTACAGATACTCTAGAAACAAGTGTTACAGGTTGAACAGACGTTGCAGTAGTTGCAGCAGTTTGAGGCGAGGTCTAAGGTGTACTAGGCCCAGTCTACTGAACATAACTAGGTGCAGGAATTTGAATAGTAGGCTGGGAAGGTTGCTGGGTTGGACCAGAAACCAAAGGCTGTCCAGCTTGAAAAGGCAACTGCACATTAGGCTGCATAGGCTGTTGATATTGGGATGGATCCCACATCATGTTCATTCCAGGGTATGGTCCCGCAGAAGTTTGAATGTAAGTACCATAGCCTGGTTGAACGTAGGGTTGATAGGTAAGTGGAAAATTTACTGTTCCTTTTATAGATGACTCACCAGAAGGCTATTGGAAACCTTGAATTGGGTACTGACCTTGAGGTTGATAACCCTGAGGCACGTACTGAGGCTGGGGTTGATAAGGAACCTGAGGAGCATATTGAGCTTGGGGTTGACCTTGGGGTATGTACTGTCCTGAAGGTTGATATCCTTGAGGTATGTACTGCCCTTGGGGTTGTCCCCAAAAATAATATGATTCTACAGCTTTTCTTGGGGAAAAGCTACCTTGAGGTTGCTTCCCAGGTGGTAACTGACTTCCTGAAGGTTGTCCCCCAGGCGGTAACTGACTGCCTTGAGGTTGCCCCCCAGGCGGTAACTGATTTCCCTAAGATTTCCCTCCAGGTGGTAACTGACTGCCTTGAGTTTGAGGATTCAGAATATTACCAAACATCATAAAGATTTGCTCTGCGTTCGACATTTCAATTTTAACTCCATTAAGACCAGGTGATAATACGTGTTCAATTGGTTGAGGAGCTGCTCCCGAGAAAGTACCAGACAAAGCCTACTATCCCGAAGGAACAGAAGGACCACCGTGTAAAAATTCTTCCGGTGTTTCGGAAAACATGGATGACTCTCCTGGCATAATGGATGACGGATAGTAACCTCTGGGTGTTGGATGAAATGGAACTCGAGGTGGAGAAAAATCAAGACCCGGATTCTCTAAAATTTTTGTCAAAGATAGATACCAGGCACTAGTTCGAATAGGGCTGTAGAAAATAGATTCACACTCCCTAAGATTTAAAGATTGAGGGGATTCGGGAAGAGATAACTCTTCGTCTGGATTAGTAAGTTTTTCAATAGAAATAAGGCCATATGGAAGATCGTCAGTGACAATATGTATTACCCTAGGTGAACCAAGATCACTAGAAGTTGGTGTAATAAATCCTGGGGATGTTTCCAGAACAGAAGGTTCAGTTTCAGGTTCAGAGATTTCAGGTTCGTCAGCTAGTTCACGGGAAGGAGAAATACTACTAGTAACTTCAGAAACTGAAATCGGTTCTTGAATGTGTTCTGTTGTGGGTATTTGATGATTAGGATGAACAACTATAGATGAAATTCCAATTTCTGTTGATCTAATCCTACCGCTGCTAGATGATACCAGAGCACGAAGCCCTTCAAGCTGACTTGGTGTATATTCAGGGGGCTTCCCTTGTAGTCTCCGGGATTGTCTCGGCAATTCCACCACGATTAAATATTTAACTAATCACATGCAAACAAAGAAAATTTCAATGAAAACACCTAAATTCTCTAAAGAAACAAACAGCTGAAACACACGCTTAAAAATCTAAGAGTTCAAACCACACACAAAAAGTAACTTCCTGTACTAAAAAAACTAGTTGGTGATGAAATCCAACTTGGTAGAAATTTAATACAGAAAGGGCGGTTGGAACAGTTACCCCGACAACCTCCTTAATGAAACAGACTGGGACAAGTTTCCTCACAAAACCATCTCATGTGAAGAAAACCCCCCAGAGAGTCCAAGTGAGTCTAGTCGACATCTGCTCCAGCTACAGTGAGATCTTTCCTTCACCGCCACCTTAGGAAATAATCTTAAGTTTATGGACACTAAGGTTACCAACAGTAACAAATATAACTGGGGGAACAGTTTACGATCCAATCCCACGCGCAAGGGCAGAGTAACAAAGCTCAATCCCCTTGAAGGTTCCTCGACATGGTTAAGCGTTACTACTCTCTGGCTATTGCTGACCCACTTCAACATTGTTGACTATTGTTGATTGATACGTACCCTGTTGTACCAAATCGATCTCTATGTGCTTGGAAAAATTTTAGCCTTCCCATCGAGAATCAAGTCCCTCTTGCAACAAATGCATACAAGCTTCTTCTTGGAAATCGTCTTACCCAAATTAAACTTGCTATATGAGTGAACTCTTCGCGTAAACACAAGGAACTAGCTTGTTCTTCAATGGCTGCAAAAAAAATTTCATCTCATCCACTTCTTACTGAATGGACCTCAAACTTCTTGCGACATATTTTCACAAGAACACACAATCCATCTTGAAAAGAAAACGTTATGCAAGAATTAAAATGATGACCACCTTTTGTTTTTTTTTCTCCTTCAAAGAAATGATTGTCACCTCTTCTAACATCAAGTACATGGCGATCTTCTTCCACATTTGTCTATCCAATATTGAATCACAATCGACAACACCATCGACTAAAACATAATTCAATCAACATAATCAAAAAACGTAGTCAACAAACAACATGTGACATCAACAACACAAGTCTACATGAAAATCAACATAAATCGATATGAAATGTGTGCGACACAATTGACATAAGTCGATAAACATATGTATAGAATAATTGACACAAATCGATATGAAATGTGTTTGACACAATTGACACAAGTCGACATTCCAAGATACATATTGACAACACTCATGCATGTATCTATTTACAATGAACCTATCACAAGTTCTCTATTTACATATTCAAAATCTCATGCATATGTACACTTTTCAACTCTCTCTTTCAAGTACAAATAAGAACATAAACCAAAAACATATGGGTGATCATAAGATATGAATTGAATGACAAATTTTTGTAACATAAATGAGTGACATACCCATCTTTTACACCATCTTAGTGAGATTTTTCAACAAAAATAAATGCCTTCAACTGAACAACATTCACATGAAATCTTGCATCATACAAGTTGTGATAATCTGTTGCAACTTGTCATACTTTCAACAGAAATTCATGCATACATAAGGCTGAAATTTGCATCTATGTAAAATGGAAATGCATGCCTTACTTGGTCAAGAAATTGAGCCATTTCTTACCAAACCACTTCAATGGAAATTTCTCTTGTTGAACATCCTCTTCTTGTGAATTATCTTGACTCACATCGATGATAGAATCTCTTGTTCCATTCTCGCTAATATTTTATCCACTTGCTTCAAATTCTTGGGATGAGTTGTTGGATGCAGTGTCCAACATTGGGCAATGAGATGTACCTTCTTCTTGAAATGAGTGCAAATCTTTTGCATCATCTGTTCAAGTCGCATTTGCTTTGACTATTTCCTGTATGTTGTCATTCTCTTCCAGCATCTTGAAACTTTATGGTTATAAAAACCACAATATGAACAACAAATTTTTCTCCCATTCATGCATGCAGATTTGTCATGTTTAACATAATCATAAACAACATGATTATAGGAAGAATTATAACTTGAATGATTCTTTGAATGTTCATCTTTATCACCTTCTTTAGGAGATGAACTTGAATAGGTTCCAACTCTGTTTTGAAGACCAATAACAATGTTCATGTCCTTAGATCTCTCACAACTCTCTAGTTCGCCATAATCTACATGTCTAAAAGCATCTTGCTGCAACATGGGATTCAAACAATTGCATTCATATTTATTACAAACTTTACATTCTTGATGGTTTGAACATGCAACAAAAGTCCTTCTTGAAACTATTTCAAGTGCCTTCATGGCATTACAACTTTCTCTATAAATTTTTCCATAGACAAGACCAAAATACATAGGCCTTTCCTCAACCATAATTGGCTCAACTATGCCTTGTGCATGTTTTCCTAATCCTTTATCTTCATAGCCCATTTTCATCATCAATTTGGACCCTATTCCTATAGTGTGTTTTTCAAAAGAACCTACACATTTATCTTGAGAGGAAATTGAAGACAAACCTGAATTATTTACCTCTTCTTCAAGCACAGGCTTGGCTAAGGCTTCTTTGGCATCATGGAGTTGAGTCTCCATCTCATGCATATTTTAAAGAATTTCTTGCTTCTGTTTCTTCATGGAAACCAAATTCTCTTGAATTTTAGTGCTCTCCCACATATCTTCATACATATGTTGCACCATATCTTTCATTATGTATATGTCCTGCACCATCTCTTTATCAAAGAGTCTTACAAAGGAGGATGGTTAAAAATCACCAGTTAATGAATTTTCCATCACAATTGTAATGAATAAAATATTCACAAACTTATTTATTGTGATTTGAGAACCAAGCCATCAATCCAACTTCTCCTTCACACATAAACTTTCAAACTATTAAATTCTCCTTGCACAATTCAACAACCAATAGCTAACCTTAGCTATCGATGGCTACAATGAGATAACCTAAGCTCTGATACCAACTTGATCTGAAATAGGTGGATGACTTGTTTTTTTGTGCAAGCACCTTCTATTCCATTTAAACAACCTAAGGATCGTGCTCATACAACTATTTGTGCAATTGAATTCTTGTGTCAAGTTTAGGTGTTTTTTACATGCTTTATGTGTGAGAAATTAACAATTGATTAATATGATTAAAGGCATGAACAACAAAAATAATAAACAAAAAAAATAACCAGCAACTAACAATAGCGAAATAATAAAGGAGTTCACCCTCAACTCTTGGGCTACGTCTCCTTGAGCCTCCATCAATGGATTAGGATCTCTGGGATTCAGATGGTCAAATTATTTTACAAGTTTATTCTCAAATCCATTGGTTTTTCAGACTATACCAATGGCATCATAATACTAAAATACCCCTAGATTGATTGTTCAATCACCGGAAATGGACCATGGATCCCTTGGGCATGACCTCTTCTGCTAGTGGCCTTGAGCTTACCTGAGCTATCCCATGGAAATAAAACCCTTATAAGTCCTCATCTACTCCTGAAACATGTCTCACTATTTCCAAAACATGCCAATCATCCAAAATGCATTGTTCATTCACTCAGAATGACCTCTGGATCTCCCGGATATGCCTCCAACAGCTGGTGACCCTGGGCTCCATGAAAATTCCCTATAGAAAAAGTGCACTTAAAAGTCTCCAAATTCTTCTAAAAACTACTTAATTAGCTTTAGAATGTCCAGGATAGTAAAAAATGATTATTAATTTGTTGAATTTGGACTCTGGATGCTCTGGAAATGACCCCAACACCTGGTGGCCCTGGCCTTCAAAAATATTCAAGTGTACTAAAACACAAGTAGATGGCCTTTTCTGTCTTTGAAACCTAATCCATTGATTTCCCATCATGTCAATTAGCCTATAATGACTTTTACTGAGCTCCATTTCGTCAAAAATTGAGTGAGTTATGACCAAAACCAATTTTCCACCAATTTCTCCTCTAAAACTGCAGGAACTCACAATTAACATTCCAAAATTAGAAAACTACCAAAAATGGCGCACCCTCCAAAATTTCCGCCAACATAAAATCCGGGCTTAATTATCATTAAATACACTTACAGGTGGATAAACAAGGTTTAAATTTTAATCGCGTTTTACGCGTTAATGACAGTTTAACGTTGTTAGGGTCCTATAAATATAGGATTCATAATTTTTGAATTGAATTTGATATTCTTGTAAATATGTACATACCTACAAGTTCTTTTCTCATATTTGAAAATAATAAAAATGAAAAAAGAGGATAAAAGTCCTAAAAAGAAAGATCAAAGGACTTAGAAAAATATATACCCCAAAAGAAAAAGAGATAAAATAAGACTTGAAAGTGAGCAAGTCCAAATGTATCTACTTTTACTTTCACTGCAATAATAATGATTATGTGAAGAGTGTCAATAAATGCCATAATCCATGATCAATTAAACAACTTAATCTTAACTCTTCATGGTTTCAATTTCATGTTTTAGATAGTGAATACAGATTTGTCAAAGAGTTTAAACTTGAAAAATCAGTAGATAGGTAGAGAATAATGAGGAGCTCAACAGTTTAATCTGAGACTTCGGATGAAATAAGGTATACTTAGATAGTTTTATGTTTTGAAGGAAAAATATTTTAAGGTTGCAAGCCTAAATGCACCTACAAAAGTCACGAAAAAATGTTAGAAATAAAGATGGGTAGGCAGAAAATAGTTGAGCAAGCATGTAATAAAGCATCATCGGGCAAAAATCACTAATTTACCCTCCCCTACAAGTATTCAATATTCTAAACTATCAGTCAAAAAAGCTCAGAACATTTCTCTGATTTATGTTGGGACTGGACCCAAGGCTCGATGACTGGTTAGTTAAAAATATTGAATTCCTATGTTAAACCCACATTTATCAGCATTTACCCTTCATTCATACATCAAAACCCCTTTTTCCTAAGTGAAGACATATTCTTACTTAGTAAAATTGAAACCCTAAAATAATTAACTTCATTTCCTTCAAAAATCATTCATAAACCCTCAAAAATACATTTTATCCTAAGTTAAAAGTGTGAAATATAATATAATAAAGCAATGCTTTATTTTTGGCACTTTAATTAGAGTTAACATGTATTTTATATCCATTACACCATTCCTTTTTTCATATTAACACCTAACTTATTGTATTAAATCCCTAACTACACCCTCCCATATATATTAATACCCTTATATTAAAATAACCCTCTTAACCCACTATTTTAAATTTTAGATCAAAGTTTAAATATCCCATGTGCGCAAATAAATAAACCCTGCCCTACAAACCCATTGGTCTAAACATATTCTTATTGAAATATCCTGCCCCCTATAGTTTTTACCAACTGTTAAAATTTGATAAAAAATATATAATATATAATAACCGGTGCCCGCTTATGTTTTTATTGAAACATTTCATAGGTGTTATAATTTAAATATATTTTATATTTTCGCCCCCCTCACCTATTTCATAATGCTCGAAATGTAAGATTTATTAAAAAACACATTTTTAGAAAGTTTAAAGTCTTTCCTTTCCATCATATTAACTAAAGTTTAAACATATTTCACGTTTATTTATTTAAAGTCATATCTCGCCACATATGCAAATATCCCGACCCCACCTCCCATTTCGGCGCATCTCCCAAATGGATCTGGACCATTCGCTTTTAAAACTCAGATCTGACAGCAGACATCCGATATCGCGTAAAAAACTTGCACGGTCACCCCAATGCCAAAGCCGCGCAAAATAAGTGGTTTCATGATCCTATCTCTCCTCCACGTGTCCTTCAATTATTGGATCACGTGGGTTCAAGCCAAAACCACTTACTACCAAAATGCTGCTCGATAACCACTATGGTTTTAATCGCATTGAACTCTGAAACCACCCTTCCCGCAGATGCGACCAATCATTCAATGCCTATGTAATACTACCAAAATTCATATTAAACCTTAAGAATGATTCATCCCTTTGTCTTGTGCATTAACCTGTTGCTCGGGCCTCCCTCACTATAAAAGCATCCTTTTTTCGCCATTTTTCTGCGCGAAAAGCCTGCATAATTTGCCCTGCAAACCATTCAAGACCACTGGAAGCTTTAGTTCATTTCCAGAAACCTCCAAAGCCATCAAAAATATTCCAACACCTTAAAGTCCATGTTTCAAGACCTAATACCTACAAAAAAGGTATTCTTCAAAAAATTAACCTTCTCGTCATCAGAAAGAGCTATTTCTATCAATATTGAACCTTGTGAAGCCTATTTGTCTACAAAAAGACTTTAATTGCCTTCAAAGAGTGTATTTGTTGTATAAACCCTAATAAAACCAAAATTTCGAATACTTTACCCTATTTGAATCAAATTTGAAGAAATTTAACATTTTTCAGAGCTTTTGAAACCCTTTGAAAGATTCAAACTCTTTTACCAATGCTCAAAATCCCGAATTGTTACAGTCAATTACTCAGTGCCAACAAAGTTAAACCTCCAAAGTCAAAATTCATTTCACAGGTCTTCCCAATTCATAAAAGCCATTATCCCTTCTTTCAGACCTCTCTTTAATTAAAAAATTGTTTGATTTTTGCAAGTTATTCTTAGAATATGAAATTGGGCCAACAGTTTCAATACTAGTTAACAAAACTATTTGCTCCAAATTCTCAGATTTTAATTCAAAAGCTTCATTCAACAAACAGTTTGTATACAAATAAAGAATAAAATCAGGTCAAAGAGAGATTAGAAATATGAAATTACAAAGTGAATGGTAAAAATAAAGTAAAAATTCCCAGTGACAGTGAAAACAGAACAATCAAAGAGCATCCGAGTTAAAGTGTATCAGATGAAAGTTAGAGTGAAAGTCAAATCAAAAGAAGTTACAGAGAAGTAAAGGTAAAAATTAAAAGTAAATATAGAGGCATTAAATGGCAAACAGAGATGAAAATACTTTCACCAACAATGAAATTTATCCAAACAGAAAGTAAAAATAGTTAAAAGAACAAAAGGGTTAAAAGATGAAAACAGAGCATGAAGGGACATTTTTGTAGAAATTTCCTGTTTAAGTCGTAGTTTTGCAGAAAATATTATGGAAAATACAAGATGAATTTTACAAAACTAAAGGAGGTTTATGTTCCTAAGATGTCCAAATACAAAAACCTCTCTCACTTTTCTTACATCAATTATGGATTTGGAAATATTAAACAATATTGGAAAGCATGTTTTACAGAAAACTCCTGTTAAGTTGTCATTTTGCAGAGAATATTGTAGCCAATCCGAAATACATATTGCAAAACTGAAGGAATTTTTGTTCCTAAGAGACCCATCTACAAAAACCTATCTCACGTTTTTCACAGGTAGTACAAAATGAGAGATACATGCACCTATTTACAGTGTATTTTTCAGACTGTGAAAAGCTATGTTTTACACATCTTTTTGCAGAGCCTATTGTGAACAGCTGGAGCAGAATTTTAGGGAACTAAGAGAGGTTTATCTCAAAAATATATTTATCTACAATAAAATATTTCACTGTTTACAAATATGTTTCATATTGAGACATAAAAAGATATCATTGGACCCCAATTTTGCAGAATTTCTGGAGCAGAATGTAGAAAGAAAGGAAACAATTAGTGTCTTGGATGCCTCATCATCGACTAAGAGTTGATATCAAATTTGAATTCTCCTCTTTTTCATCACCTGTACATAAAAAATTGTGCCAAACAGATGCATTAGTTTTGAGTGTCCTTCACTTAATTTCTATTTATGTAAAACATTTAGAGATATTTGTAAAACAATCTTTATATTTTTTCAAGATAATCTAGTTTAGAATTTGTATAAATACTTCACTCTTTGAAGTATTTTGGTGGAATAAATTGCTAGAGATTGCTATAGTTATTTTTTTTTGACTTGAAGGCCTTTGTGATTCAATTTCGAGTATCATACTGGATCAAACCAATTGGCATCATAATTCGGGATTGCTGTAATGAGGTATTTGGATTGAAGTGTTTCCTTACTTGTCATTGTTATCTTTCTTTGTTACATGCATCCCTCTATGTTTGTTATAAATTTAAATGAATAACTAGGAGTATTACTACAGGATTTGTTAAGAGCACCCTATTTTTAACTAGTTATCTTTCTATGTTCTCCTCTGATTTCCAGTGTAGGGAATCCTTAATTTCTCCCTCTCTCGTTTGACCTCTTGCTACTACTTCCTTTTCTGGATCAAAGGATTCTTAATTGCCATTTATCCCGATCATACCACCTCATAAAAAAAAATTTCCAAGATCTTCAAGGGTTATCTATCTTGCCCTGAAAACATTTGACCATTTTTCCTTTATCCTAGTCCTGTTTGCTTGATTTTGACTCCATAGCCAAATGGAAGAATAGATCTCCTGCTATCCATCCTTTCAAGTGACTTTTCCCACCAAATATACCAAAACCAAAACCAAAGCACATTCATAACTAGCCTAATATTTTACAAATTAAACAAAGTTAAAACTTAAAGAGAGAGCCCTCTCTGAACCCTAGGAAGGCTAGATCCTAGAGTTTAAAATTTGGTCTGTGGTTACCTTGGTGAGTCCTCTCATGAACCTGGAGAAATTACTCAGTGATAACATAATGGTGACTCCGTTGGGGAAGACGAACATTTTCTTCAGAAATATTTTACAGGTTTTGTTGTGTGGATTAATCTGTCTTGCGAACAAGACCAATCTCCCTAGTACTAAAAGTATCTAACAACAAACAACCAAATAAACTAATATTTCTCTAAGCATATATGATTTACGAAAAGCTCTATAGAGGTGTAAAATACTTACCGTATGTCCAGTGCTTGTTTGAGGTCGTTGTCGTCCCTCGTGCACTTGAAGGAGCTATCCTTGTAAACATGCAGTCGCAAACAAGAAAAATATTAAATAGCACCTGTATAGACATCATCATAAACCATTCTTATCATAGTGATCAAGGAATCTATGAAATAAACCATTAACTGACAACTTATTAAGAAAAATTAGTATATTTGTATTAATTTGAAAAGAAGGAAAACCTTACAGCCTTAGCCTTGATGTTGCATAGGCCTTCGTGGGGTCCGAAGCAGGAGTCTCTTCTAATTTTGTAATCTCTGCACTCCTCCAACCAAGACAAATAGAGGTATGTGATCTCTCCTCACAAAAGTATTAGTTAACTGAGTCTGAATCTCAATAGCACTTAACCTCAAATATTCTAAAGCTTTAACTCCCCTTCACGCTACCCAATACCTCTTTTTATAGTGGAAAAGAGGAGGTTTTCAGTTCCAACTTTTGAAGGGATAGAATCCTCCTTCAAAGGGATAAGCTCCTCACATCAAGGGGTTAGCTCCATAAGGTAAGGGATACATGAACCTCAAAAGAGCGGTTCTGCCACAACAAGATTCTTTCTAGAGGCTTCTAGAGTTTACTGTAAATGAGCTTTTTGGAATTTACTTGCACCTTCTTAATATTTACAGGGGTCTGCACCTTTAACACAGAGAAAGTGCATTCAGGTATGCAAGAGAGCTAAACATTAGGTGTGGGACCGCAGGAAAGATAGAGAGAAAGTGCGACACCAAATTTTAGGAGATTTTTAGGAACTTTTCTCTGGTTTTCAAGGCTTGACATGAGGAACTGATATGTTAGACATGCAAAAGGGGGAGGTATGAGTGATAGTGAGCTCATACACATAGCAAAATGTCGGGATGACTATTTTTAGCGTAACAGATTGCCCCCTAAGTCTGTCATATATGAAGAGTGCAGTACTTTATCATTTCAAGGATCATCCTGTGGAAACCCCAGTCGGAACCTGTAAAAACATTCAATGAAAAATATATATGTATACATATCATCGCTGAGGTAGACATTCCCATACTCAGATCAAAACTAACTAGGAACTGACTCAAACTGTTCTGATACAGGAATGATTTTGAATACATCACAGTATAGACATGTGTAGACACAGTATGGACGCAGCCATCTATTTATAAATATTCCACTGTATAAATGATAACAAAATTCCTCGTAGCCTGGATGGTAGAAACTAGATCCACAGTCTTGATTTCCGCATCTCGAGCTAGTACGATTCTATCCATGTGAATGAATGTGTTGAAGTCAAACATGGTAGAAACCACTTGATTACCAGTCAATGATGTAAACTATTAACAAGTGTGAGAGTAACAATCAATAATGTCAATGGCTCTCAAAATACCCAGTACAATCCATGAAATGTGAATGAATGAGCTGAAGTCAAACATGTCACGGAATCATTCGATCGAAGGTCAATGATGTAACCTATCATCGAAGGCGAGAAACCTGCCATTGAGGCATGCAGATTTCAAGGTACTGACAATTTCTAGATCAACTTCCTAGATAATGAGTTGTCATCGATAGAAAGTGATCCGTCATAGGCAAACCCACAACACGAAATCATAGATCAAGTTTTGAAAACATATTGGCAAGGACTGACTCAAGGATGGTCAAAATGGATGACAGATATTTTGTAGATGAACGGTTTATTTGAACTATCCTCTTGAACACATAACGACACTGTAGATGGCGTGGTAACAATTGACCCAAATCTAATACCTAGAAACCGGATGAAAAATTTCAATGTGGTTTGATTAACTGTTAGGCAAATGATTTCCCAACCCAGGTGAATGAAAGTGTCGTGTTCAAGAGTGGTTAACTGGATTTTCGAAAAAACAAAATACAACAAACAAGTCCATTTTTCTCTCTTTTCCCCCACCATTTCTGGCAAGTACCTCTTTATTTTTGACAAGCTTGAGGAGGATAACATTTTCTTTTTTATAAGCTCATCCTTCAGATGAGTCCAACTTAGTTTAAGATTCGAACCCTAAAAAGGAGTGGTGCGTTCCTGTTTGAAATTGAACAAGTCCTTTACTATTAAATTTTAACGAGTCCAGTATAAGAGAAACTCGATGTTTTTCAATTTTAGGGAGCCAGAAGAAAAAATTTAAGAAAACTCCATGGGTGTACTTTTTCGTAAATTTAGTCTCTCGGGCCCGAAAAAGGATAAAATAATGTGGGAGAGAACTCTATTGACTGTATTTAGTCAACGTATACCTTTTTCGTAAATAGTCCATTTATGAAAACATTTGATTGTTTTTCCTTGATCCTAGTCTTGTTTGCTTGATTTTGACTCCATAGCCCAATGAAAAAATATATCTCCCACTATCCATCCTTCCAAGTGATTTTTCCCACCAAATCTACCAAAACCAAAACCAAAGCACATTCATAACTAGCCTAATATTTTACAAATTAAACAAAGTTAAAACTTAAAGAGAGAGCCCTCTCTGAACCCTAGGAAGGCTAGATCCTAGAGTTTAAAAGTTGGTTTGTGGTTACCTTGGTGAGTTCTCTCAAGAACCTAGAGAAATTACTCAGTGATAACATAATGGCGAATCCACTGGGGAAGATGAACATTTTCTTCAGAAACATTTTACAGGTTCAAATCTGATTTATGATGGTGGACAATGATCAGACATACAAAGGTTAAAATCATCCACCTGGCGACTCCATCGTCCAAGATCCAGAACTTCAAATTTCAGAAGAAACACCATAACAAAAAAAAATCCATATTCCAAATCATTGATGGTGATACAAGATGATAAGGTCTATTGGGGTTCCCATGTTTTGGCCAGGTTGGCAAGACCAAACAATGAGACAACATCAGAACCACTTTCAGACCTCAGGATCTAGCCCTCCTAGGTCCAGAGAGGGATCTCTCTATATAAGCAAAGGTTTATGTCTTTAAAGCTTAGTGTTAAGATATTAGGCTAGTTATGGGCACATGGTTTGTTTGTTTGATTTTGAGTTTGGTTGTTGGGAATCAGGAAGGAAGGGTTCAATACAAAACAAGGATGAGCAAAGAGGATTTTAGGCAAAGGAGAGGTAAATCAGAGGACATCAAGACCATTGGGTGATGGAGTCAGGAAAGGGTTTACTTGCTGCTCAACATACAGGCTTTCAGTTGGGCTAGTCATCTAAAGCATTGGATCCTAAAGATGATGGGTGGAATGAAACAATAAGGAAAGAAGGTGAAAGAAGGAAGGATACCCAATTTCTGTCTATAGAATAGGTTAGAGGTCATTTAACTCTAGACCTGCTTCGACATACTCAGAGGCAACTCTCTATGGAGGGCAAGGAGCAACTTGAGGGAACTTAGAAAGGTTTAATTGAAGTGAAAAAGATCCTAGCGAGACAGAGACAAATTTCTAGACCTCCCAGTGTTCCAAATTCATCCAATTAAATCCTAACAAGAACATCTAAAGATAGATTTCATTAATTCATACATCAAATAGCAATATATCAGATCACTACACTGGTTAAATTAACTGAAACCAATCCTTAGATAACACATTAAGGAGAAAACATTGAAGGAAAGGAGAGTAGAAACATAGGGTACCTAACAAGGGTAAATCCAATGCCAGATTTCTGATGCAAGCCAGAAGCACTGAAATGAAATGAAATAAAACACAGAGACAGAAAAACATCACCACTGATTTAGATCAGGATCCAAAGAAATGTGCTTGTCATATTAAGAGCAACACCATTCAAGTAAAACATTACTTACAACTTGATATTCAGCTTGATAAACCTTCCTCAGTCTATCTTACAATCTTACACAGTGAACTTGTCTCAAGAGAAACAACCTGCATTCTACTGATATCCCATCACCAACCTTTACAATAATTTTGTCATGAGTTTTATAGCAGAAATATGAGCCAAGGAGGTAGGTGGAAACTAAATGCAACATTAAAACTTGGAAAAGAAAGAGGGTCGAAGCCCATTCTGTTTAAACTCTGTGCATTTATCTGTGTTACTCTCTGGAGGAAAGAATGGTCTTCGTCAGGCTTCAATTTACCCCAGGTATGTCTCTGATGTACTCTGGTTTGCAATACTCTGTAGTACTCTGGTGAATAAACAAAAAGGAAAATAAATGAAAGTGAAGTGAGCCATGCTGCATAACAAATGCTCTGGTAACGTTGTACTGTGGTCAGGGTTGGAATCTCCTCAGGAACACAGTAAATAATGGAAATAATATGGGCGCTTTTTCCTTTAGAAAAATCTTATGGCGTGAAACCCTGATAGTATTTATTTCTGTGCACTGAGCCTTCCATGTGATCCATGATGTCTTTGGTATGGTACCCCGCCTCTAAATCCCTGAAAAAGGCTCAAAATATTCTATTACGTGCCTTGAACTCTCTGCTGCTCCATTTCTGTCTCCATCGGTGAAATCTGCGCTTTAATGGCTCTGGGGAGGTTTTACAGAGTTCAAACCCTATTCTTTTAATGCGAATCCAGTCGTTCTGCCACTATATTAAAAACTGTGTAATCATGGCGGCTTTCACCACCTAGTAATCCTGCAAAACATGAAACTTAGTTATGAAATCCATGCATAGGGAAGGATGGTTATGGAGGGTGGGTAGAATGGTAGCGCGGCGGTGGTAAATAGTGGTTTTAGATGAAACAATGGTGAAAAATCATGGTCTGGAGGCGAAGATCGACGACAGAGATTAATCTGTGGGATGTCGTATGAAGTTGGGCGGAATGAATGTGAAACATTAGACTTTAATGTATATCACTAAAGTTTGGATATAGGCGGAAATGTAAAGAAATGCAATGAAATGCGATGGAAATGATCGAACGAGGTGTGACCCAGTATGGGTGGAGGGCGATTCCTTTAGGACCATCGGATCTCAGGAGGAGATCGACGGCCACGAATGCATCAGGAGATCGCAATCGGGGAAGGCGGATGGAGGCACATTTTAGAATTTTCAATTGCGATTGGAGTTTGAGATTGCGATTGGGATGGGAGAGCGATGGACGTTGGATCAACAGGGGGAATCAACGGCTACGATGGGATCGGAAGATCGCAATCAAGAGGCGTGGAGGAGGAGATGCGATTGGACGTTGTGATTGCGATGGAGCGATTAGCGCCGGGCCGTTGGATCAACGGGGGAATCAACGGTGAAGGAAGTGATCGGGGGATCGCAATCGCAAAGGGCAGAAGGTGGTGCATTTTAAACTTGCGATTGCGATTGGGGCAGTTGAGCGCTGGCCGTTAGATCCTGGGACCAGATCCATGGAAGACATTCAATCGGAGGATTTGCGAAGGGGTGAGGAGAGTGCGACAAGATTTAGAGGAAAACGAAGGACAAACCCTTAGACAATGCACTGGGACAGAGATTTAGACCAAACAAGGAATCGACTGTAATCAGCCGGTTAGTCACCCCTCACAAACTCATATACCACACGAGCATCGAAACCCTACACAGCACAATGCAGAACCCATAATACAACAAACTAGTGAAAACCACAATAGGGAGGGAAATGACGAAAAAAAAAAAATGGGCCCCTATGGGTAATGAAATTTGATGGGTCCTGCACGAGAAGAATGGCCGGAGTCGGGGTATGGCTACATAACACAGAGAGTGACTACGTGGAGAGCCATGCCTGCAATCTGCATTTCAAATGTACAAATAATATTGCAGAGTACGAGGCTCTTATCCTTGGCTTAAATCTGTTGAAGAAATTAGGAGCCCGTAAGATAGCCGTGCAGGGAGACTCCGAGTTGGTTATAAAATAGGTGAACAGTGAATACATAGCCAGACACCCTAGGTTGAGAGCATATAGGAACGATGTCGTGGACATATTGAAAACATTGGTTGAATATGAATTAGTGTTTGTTCCTAGGAGTCAGAACATTGTTGCAAATGGATTGGCTTGCCTAGCTAGTTCATACCCTAAGACTCCAAGCAACCAGAAAATCATCATACAGACCAAATTCAGACCTGCAGTGCCAGATAATGAAAAATATTGGCAGGTTTTCAAGGGCTATAAGCAGATTGAAGATTTCCTGATAGGTAGAAATGAGTTTGAGTTTTCTGATTCAGAATCTACGTCTAGTGATAGATGCCCAAGTGAGGAACCCTCAGACGAGGAAGAAACACCCCGTAACATAGAAATAAACACTGTGAACAAATATATTGGAAACCTAAACGGAAACTTTGAAAACGTGGAAAATGAAGAAGTTGAGGTGCTGCAGGCCAAAGATAAGAACATACCTCGAGGTCAGGCACCGTTAGAGGACCTTTTTGACTTCGATGACGTAGAAAAAAATCCTACCATAGAGCACACGGATGTTGACATTGAAGAATGCAATATAAGCACAAAAGATAATCCCAAAATGATTAAATTGGCTAATTCTCTTCCTGCGAGTGCAAGTAACGGCCCACACAAAATCTTGTCGCGCCCTCCTCACCCCTTCGCAAATCCTTTGATTGAATGTATGCCATGGATCTGGTCCCAGGATCTAACGGCCAGCGCCCAACCACCCCAATCAAAATCGCAAGTTTCAAACGTGCCACCTTATGCCCTTTGCGATTGCGAACCCCCGATCGCTTTCTCCACCATTGATTCCCCCGTTGATCCAACGGCCCGATGCTAATCGCTCCATCACAATCGCAACGTCCAATCGCATCTCCTCCTCCGCGCCTCCTGATTGCGATCTTCCAATCCCATCCTAGCCGTTGATTCCCCCCGTTGATCCAACGGCCATTGCTCTCCCGTCCCAATCGCAATCGCAATCTAAAATTCTAAAATGTGCCTCCCTCCGCCTACCCTGATTGCAATCTCCCAATGCATTCGTGGCTGTCAATCTCCTCCTGAGATCTAACGGTCCTAAAGGAATTTCCCTCCACCCATACCGGGTCCCACCTCGTTCGATCATTTCCATCCCATTTCATTACATTTCTTTACATTTCTGCCTATATCCAAACTTTAGTGATATACATTAAAGTCTAATGTTTCACATTCATTTCGCCCAACTTCATACGACATCCCACGGATTAATCTCCGCTGTCGATCTTCGCCTCCAGACCATGATCAAACGGTCCATGCACATTTTCCACCAAAACCCTATTATTCGTTTTTTTCACCATATCAATGCATTTTTCACCATTGTTTCATATAAAACCATTGTTTACCACCGTCGCGCTACCATTCTGCCCGCCCTCCATAACCATCCTTCCCGATGCATGGATTTCATAACTAAGTTTCATGTTTTGCAGGGTTATCAGGTGGTGAAAGCCGCCATGATTACACAGTATTTAATACAGTGGCAGAATGACTGGATTCGCATTAAAACAACAGGGTTTGAACTCTGTAAAACCTCCCCAGAGCCATTAAAGCACAGATTTCACCGATGGAGACAGAAATGGAGTATCAAAGAGTTCAAGGCACGTAATAGAATATTTTGAGCCTTTTTCAGGGATTTAGAGGCACGGTACCATATCAAAGACATCATGGATCACACGGAAGGCTCAACGCATAGAAATCAATACTATCAGGGTTTTACGCCAGAAAATTGTTCTAAAGGACAAAGTGCCCATATTATTTCCATTATTTACCGTGTTCTTGAGGAGATTTCAACCCTGACCATAGTCCAAAGTTACCAGAGCATTTTTTATGCAGCACGGCACACTTCACTGTCATTTATTTTCCTTTTTGTTTATTCACCAGAGTACTACAGAGTACTGCAAACCAGATTACATCAGAGACATACTTGGGGTAAATGGAAGCCTGAAGAAGACCATTCTTTCCTCTAGAGACTACTAGAGATAAATGCACAGAGTTTAAACAGAATGGGCTTCGGCCCTCTTTCTTTTCCAAGTTTTAATGCTGCATTTAGTTTCCACCTACCTCCTTAGGTCATCTTTCTGCTATAAAACTCATGACAAAATTATTGTAAAGGTTGTTGATGGGATATCAGTAGAATGCAGGTTGTTTCTCTTGAGACAAGTTCACTATGTAAGATTGTAAGATAGACTGAGGAAGGTTTATCAGGCTGAATATCAAGCTATAAGTAATGTTGTACTTGACTGGTGTTGCTCTTAATATGATAGGAACATTTCTTTGGATCTTGATCTAAAGCTGCGGTGATGTTTTTCTGTCTCTGTGTTTTATTTCATTTCATTTCAGTGGTTCTGGCTTGCATCAGAAATCTAGCATAGGATTTACCCTTGTTAGGTACCCTATGTTTCTGCTCTCCTTGCCTTCAATGTTTTATCCTTAATGTGTTATCTAAGGATTGGTTTCAATTAATTTAACCAGTGTAGTGGTCTGATATATTGCTAGCTAATTTATGAATTAATGAAATCTATATTTAGATGTTCTTGTTAGGATTTAATTGGAACACTGGGAGGTATAGAAATTTGTCTCTGTCTCACTAGGATCTTTTTCACTTCAATTAAACCTTTCTAAGTTCCCTCAAGTTTCTCCTTGCCCTCCATTGAGAGTTTCCTCTGAGTATGTCCAAGCAGGTCTGGAGTTAAAGGACCTATGACCTGATCTATAGACAGAAATCGGGTATCCTTCCTTCTTTCACCTTCTTTCCTTATTGTTTCATTCCACCCATCATCTTTAGGATCCAATGCTTTAGATGACTAGCCCAACTGAAAGCATGCATGTTGACAAGCAAGTAAACCCTTTCCTGACTCCATCACCCAATGGTCTTGATGTCCTCTGATTTACCTCTCCTTTGCCTAAAATCCTCTTTTCTCATCCTTGTTTTGTATTGAACCCTTCCTTCCTGATTCCCAACAACCAAACTCAAAATCAAACAAACAAACCCTGTGCCCATAACTAGCCTAATATCTTAACACTGAGCTTTAAAGACATAAACCTTTGCTTATATAGAGATATCCATCTCTGGACCTAGGAGGGCTAGTTCCTGAGGTCTGAAAGTGGTTCTGATTTTGTCTCATCTTTTGGTCTTTCCAACTTGGCCAAAACATGGGAACCCCAATAGCGACTGTGGCAAACCTTTCATCTCATGAGTTTTTCAATGAATTCAGGGATGGCTTATTAGAATTTCAGCTTGATGAGGATTTTCTAAGAGTTGTCTTTCTTATATTTAAATCAAGAAAATTTTCTCCTCAACTTAAAATATGTGTTCTTGAGTTAATTTCTGAAAAATATGAAAATAGCATTAAACTTTTGCATTCTCAAATTCAGCCTTATAATTTCCGAGATCCTAAAGAATTCTTGGAAAATCTTCCTTCTCCAAAGCAAGAGGAAATTGTACTACCTTTTGAATTGCAGATTGAGGATTATTATTATTTCAAGCACAAGACTGAAGATATAGTGTCATGGTTTAATATTAAGAATACAACTAATCAATTGGTCATTGAAGGCCTAGAAGCACAAATCATACATTATGCTTTTGATGATCCTATAGCAAATTATATGGAGACTATTTTTACCTCAAGTGTACAAACATGTTTTATCTATGAAGATCAAATATATCATCAATTGCCATTACACATCATATCTTTGATTATGAAGACACATGATCAATTTATGCTTCCAATTTTGATGACAAGCAGTTAAATTATCCATTCATTTCGACAACTACTTGACTACCTTCATTGGCATTTTTGTATTACCTGATTCAATAAGATTATCAGTAGATTAGAGTAGGTAGATGAGTGAAAATAAGCTCAGAATTCTGAGAATCTTTTCAGTTTTCAGTTTTCAGCTAGTTTTGAAATAATTCATTAAGATTTGAATCCAAGGAAAAGGCCCTAAGATATTGATGATTCGGTAGTTTAGTTTGAAGGTTGCAACACCTTTTAGTCTCAGATCAGATTTTAGTTTGCAGAAAAAGGTATAAATTTAGTTCAAGAGTTTCAGTCATTGAGATTTTATAACAAAGCAAATGCATGTTTGGGATTGGCTCAAAGGATCAGGCTACTAGTCGACGGTGTTTTTGACATCTCACAAGGAGATGCCATCCCCATGTGAAGTCGTTGTTAGGGTACTATAACTATAGGATTCACAATTTTTGAATTGACTTTGATAGTCTTGTAAATATGTGCATACCTTGCTTTCTGCAAGTTGTTTTCCCATATTAGAAAATAATAAAAAATGAAAAAAGAGGGTAAAAGTCCTAAAAAGAAAGATCAAAGGACTTAAAAAAATATATACCCGAAAAGAAAAAGAGATAGAATAAGACCTGAAAGTGAGCAAGTCTAAATGCCACTACTTTTACTTTCATTGCAAGAATAATGATTATGTGCAGAGTGTCAATAAATTCCATAATCCATGATCAGTTAAACAGCTAAATCTTAACTCTTCATGCTTTCAATTTCATGTTTTAGATAGTGAATAAATATTTTTCAAACAGTTTAAACTTGACAAATCAGTAGATAGGTTGAGAATAAGGAGGAGCTCAACAATTTAATCTAAGCCTTCGGATGAAATAAGGTAGACTTAGATAGTTTTATGTTTTGAAAGAAAAATATTTTAAGGTTGCAAGCCCAAATGCACCTACAAAAATGAATAAAAAATGTTAGAAATAAATATGGGTAGGTAGAAAACAATTGAGAAAGCATATAATAAAGCATCATTGGGAAAAAATCACTAATTTCCCCTCACCTACAAGTATTCAGTATTCTAAACTACTAGTCAAAAACGCTCAGGGCATTTCTCTGACTTCTGTTGGGACCGGACCCAAGGCCCGGTGACTGGTTAGTTTAAAATATTGAATTCCCATGTTAAACCCACATTTATCAGTATTTACCCTTCATTCATACATGAAAACCCATTTTTCATAAGTGAAGACATATTCTTACTTAGTAAAATTGAAACCCTAAAATAATTAACTTCATTTCCTTCAAAAAATCATTCACAAACCCTCAAAAATACATTTTATCCTAAGTTAAACTAAGTTAAAAGTGTGAAATATAATATAATAAAGCAATGCTTTATTTTTGGAACTTTACTTAGAGTTAACATGTATTTTATATCCATTACACCATTCCTTTTTTCATATTAACACCTAACTTATTGTATTAAATCCCTAACTACACCCTCCCGTATATATTAATACCCTTATATTAAAATAACCCTCTTAACCCACTATTTTAAAGTTTAGATCAAAGTTTAAATATCCCATGTGCACAATTAAATAGACCCCGCCCAACAAACCCATTGGTATAAACATATCCTTATTGAAATATCCCATCCTCTATAGTTTTTACAAACTGTTAAAAGTTGATAAAAACTATATAATATATAATAACCGGTGCCCGCTTATGTTTTTATTGAAACATTTCATAAATGTTTCAATTTAAATATATATTATATTTTCGCCCCCTTGCCTATTTCATAATGTTTGAACTATAAACTTTATTAAAAAACACATTTTTATAAAGTTTAAAGTCTTTCCCCGCCATCATATTAACTAAAGTTTAAACGTATTTCATGTTTATTTCTTTAAAGTCATATCCCACCACATATGCAAATATCCCGGCCCCACCTCCCATTTTGGCACATCTCCCAAATGGATCTGGACCGTTTGCTTTTAAAACTCGGATGTGACAACAGACATTCGATATCATGTAAGAAACTTGCGCGGTCACCCCCATGCCAAAGCTGCACAAAATAAGTGGTTTTGTGATCCTATCTCTCCTCCACGTGTCATTCAATTATCGGATCACGTGGGTTCAAGCCGAAATGACTTACTGCCAAAATGCCGCACGATAACCAGTATGGTTTTAATCCCATTGAACTCTGAAACCACCCTTCCCGCTGATGCGACGAATCATTCAATGCCTAGGTAATATTACCAAAATGCATATTAAACCTTAGAAATTCATTCATCCCTTTATCTTCTGATTAACCTATTTCTCGCACCTCCCTCACTGTAAAAGCATCATTTTTTTGCCATTTTTATGCCCGAAAAACCTGTATAATTTTCCCTGCAAAACATTTAAGACCACTGGAAGCTTCAGTTCATTTCCAGAAACCTCCAAAGCCATTAGAAATCTTCCAATGCCTCAGAAACCATGTTTCAAGGCCTAATACCTATAAAGAAGGTATTATTCAAGAAATTAACCTTGTCATCATCAAAAAGAGCTATTTCTGTCAATATTGAACCTTGTGAAGCCTATTTGTCTACTGAAAGACCTTAATTGCCTTCAAAGAGTGTATTTGTTGTAGAAACCTTGATAAAATAACAGTTTCGAATACTTTAACCTATTTTGATAAAATTTTAAGAAATCTAACCTTTTTTAGAACTTTTGAAACCCTTTGAAAGATTAAAACTCTTTTACCAATGCTCAGAATCCCGAATTGTTACACTCAATTACTCAGTGCCAACAAAGTTAAACCTCCAAAGTCAAAATTCATTTCACAGGTCTTCCTAATTCATCAAAGCCATTATCCCTTTTTGCAGACCTCTGTTTCATTAACAAATTGTTTGATTTTTACATGTTATTCTCGGAATATGAAATTGGGCCAACAGTTTCAATACTAGTTGACAAAATTGTTTGCTCCAAATTCTCAGATTTTAATTCAAAAGCTTCATTCAACAAAGAGTTTGTATACAAAGAAAGAATAAAATCAAGTTAGAGAGAGATTATAAGATGAAATTACACACATTGAATGGTAAAAGTAAAGTAAGAATTCATAGTGACAGCGAAAACAGAACAGTCAAAGAGCATCAGAGTTAAAGTGTATCAGATGAAAGTTAGAGTGAAAGTCAAGTAAATGGTAAACAGAGATGAAAATACTTTCACCAACAATGAAATTTATCCAAAAAGAAAGTAAAAATAGTTAAAAGAACAAAAATGTTAAAAGATGAAAATAGAGCATGAAGGGACATTTTTGCAGAGATTTCCTATTTAAGTCATAGTTTTGCAGAAACTATTATGGACAATCCAAGATTAATTTTGCAAAACTGATGGAGTTTTATGTTCCTAAGATGTCCAACAACAAAAACCTCTCTCACTATTCTAACAACCATTATGGATTTGGAAATATTAAACAATATTTGAAAGCACTTTTTACAGAAAATTCCTATTAAGTCATAATTTTGTAGAGAATATTGTGGCCAATTAGAAATACATATTACAAAAATGAAGGAGGTTTTTGTTCCTAAGAGACCCATATACAAAAAAATATCTCATGTTTTGCACAGGTATTACAGAATGAGAGATACATGCACATATTTACAGCCTATTTTTCAGACTGTGCAAAGCTCTGTTTTACACATCGTTTTGCAGAGCCTATTGTGAACAGTTGGAGCAAAATGTTAGGGAACTGAGAGAGGTTTATCTCAAAAATATATTTATCTAAAATAAAATCTTTCACTTTTTACAAATCTATTTCTGATTGAGACATAAAAAGGTATAATTGGACCCCAATTTTGCAGAATTTCTGGAGTAGAATTCACGAACAAAGGAAACAGTTAGTGACTTAGATGCATCATCATCAACTAAGAGTTGATATCAAATTTGAATTCTCCTATTTGTCATCACCTATCCATAAAAAATAGTGCCAAATAGATGCATTATTTTTTAGTGTACTTTTATTAAGTTTCTTTATGTAAAACAACTGGAGATATTTTTAAAACAATCTTGATATTTTTTCAAGATATTCTAGTTTAGAATTTGTATAAATACTTCACTCTTTGAAGTATTTTGGTGGAATAAATTGCTGCATATTTATATAGTTATTTTTTTTGGACTTGAAGGCTTTTGTGATTTAATTTCAAGTATCAGACTGGATCAAACCAATTGGCATCATTCTTCAGGATTCCTGTGATGAGCTATTTGGAGTGAAGTAGTTCCTTACTTGTCATTGTTATATTTATTTGTTACATGCATTCATCTATGTTTGTTATAAATTTAAATGAATAACTAGGAGTATTACTACACGATTTGCTAAGAGCACCCTATTTTTAATTAGCTATCATTTTTATGTTTTCCTCTGATTTCCAGTGTAGGGAATCCTTAATTGCTCCCTCTCTCGTTTGACCTCTTCCTACTACTTCCTTTTCCGGATCAAAGGATTCTTAATTTCCCTTTATCCCAATCATATGACCTCATGAAAACAACTTTCCATGATCTTCAAGGATTATCTATATTTCCCTGAAAACATTTGACCTTTTGGCCTTGATCCCAGTCCTGTTTGCTTGATTTTGACTCCATAGCCCAATGGACAAATAGATCTCCCGCTATCCATTACTTTAATTGATTTTTCCCACCAAATCTACCAAAACCAAAACCAAAGCACATTCATAACTAGCCTAATATTTTACAAATGAAACGAAGTTAAAACTTAAAGAGAGAGTCCTCTCTGAACCTTAGGAAGGCTAAATCCTAGAGTTTAAAAGTTGGTCTGTGGTTACCTCGGTGAGTTCTCTTATGAACTTGGAGAAATTACTGAGTGATAACAAACATCATTAACCAACGTTTTAACCTTAATTAATCACGTTTTAAATATCACACCATTCATTGTTTTAGCACCCAGTTCTCGGTCTGCGGCCACATGGGGAGGGGGTTGGCCCATGGGGCTGGCCCCCTCCAACCCCCAACTATCAGTCAATGTAAATATAAATATGCACAAAGAAACTATGGGTTAAGAAATACCTAGTGGGCGAGACAGTAAGTCATGCAAATTGTAAGCGTGAGGTCAGGGGTTCGAGCCCAACCTCGCGCAATAAATTTTACACAAAATCACAATTAAACTTCTCCAGCTAACTTTATCGATGCTGCCAATCTGGGACCTCCATCAGTTTATTTGGAAGACTCTCCAGCTTTGGTTGACCTCGCCATATGGGTTTGTAAACCTTATAATATATATATATATAATATATATATATATATATATAATTTCCAAAAAAATAATTCTACCCCCATAAGTTAGGATATGGCCCATTAGAGAGGACATGTGGCGCCCTCTAGTTGGGCTATACTCCAATCCTTAAAAAAAAATCAAATTCCAACCTAGGAGGAATTGGAGGTCATTGGACAATTTCTCTCTTCACTTAACCCATCCGGAGAATCTGAAGACGACACTTGTCACAATTCCGTTGGCTCTAATTTGGAGAATATTCCCTAAAATACTGAATCTACCTACCACATCATCACTGTACCTATTTTTCTCCTTTTTCCCTATTTTTGAAAACAAACAACAGAAGATAACACAATCATACGAACTCGGATTTTGATGGAATGAGTTGTGTCGGAATCCTAGTGAAGAAATATATCCGATCGTTCAGGTTCAAAGCAATTTTGAGCAATTTTAATTTTTAGCTAATTTTAGGCCCTAATCCAAATTCTGATCAAGTTTTCTGCTTTATCTTCGATTTGGAGAATATATTCTGATCATCATATGAACTATTTCCAAAATTTTGAATAATCTCAGGAGGTTTCTAGGAAGATCAAGTAGTTGATGGAGTTTTTGGAACACTTCCTCTTGTTGATGTAGACACTTTTGGATCTCCAAGATCAATGATTTCTGGTTCCTTCTGATTCTGTTCAGTTGAGACTGAAAAGTCAGTCTTCTACTTTTTTTTTTGAACTATAAATTCTCTGACCAAATCCATAGTAGTAGATGTTTCTTCCATTTTTATTTTCTTATGTTTTATTTGAGAAACTGGAGTCTGTAAGGTAGAGGTAGACATGATCTATTCTTCTACTTCTGGCAATGTATTTCCAGTCCATTGCTCCCAGTTCATCAATTTTTCAATTTTTGGCCTTGGTGTGTGATTATAATGAGTTGTTTTTAATTGAACTTTTAGATTTGAAATGATACTAAAGGGTTCATAAGACCATGTGAAGCTTGGCTGAAAATTCGTATTCTTCAAAATGGTATCTGCCTCAATACCATCTAATCTGGTGTTGCAAATGAATGAACCAATTTTGGAGTTGATCTTGATTTGTGACTTTATTTTCCATGAAAAAAAGTGAAGGTCATCCATGTTAATCATCTTCCTAATATATTCCAAAGAGAAAATTATCATGCGAACATATTTTGGCATCTTCTATGGTGCTAACTTGCAACCATATACCCTAATTTCACTATAATTATGGTATAAATACCAGTCTCCAGTCTTGACTTCTTCACTTAAATGAAGGATGATTTTAATATCTTGACCAATTCTAGATTTAATCTGGCTGCTGAGAAGCTATGCTACTGGATGAATAAATGATTTAATGAAATATAAAAAGGTAAATTTAGCTGAAACATATCTAACCATCTCTGTCCAATGGATGAATGATTGGTTGACCCCTTGTTCATCTCATTTTTTGAGTGTGATTGGAAATGAGTCTCCTTGCTAAAACAAAAACATGTATATAGGTATAGAGGTGTACTCAAACATCCCTTGTGTTGTCAAATCCATAAGCTGCTCATGCATATTATCACCCAAAAATTGTCTGTAATTATAAATTAAGGTAGGTTGATGGTCTTTTGAGAAAATAGAGAAGAATCCAAGGATGGATTCATCTACTATCTTATTATCTGGATATCCTAGTAAACAATATAGTAAATATATGGTATCTCTAGTGGCTTCAGGGAACATTAAGGATGGATAGGGTGGCTTTATTTTGGGTAATTCAATATCATCAGGAAAAGATGTCTCAAAGATTTGAGCTCTTTTGGGAAAATTTAGCTTATGATATAGATCCATAAGAGATGCTTGGTAAAATAGGCTTAAAGAATAATTTTGGGGAATAAGCATCATGTTATTGATGGTATCTGCAGTGATGGATATCATAATGTCACCATTTTGAGCCACCAACGCTCTTTTGATAGGGTCATATCTGGATTGACACCAGATAACCAAGTCTACAAAGTCATAAGTCTGAGGGAAAGAGAAAAGAGGGAGAATAGATTCCCATAGTTTAATCTCATCTTATTGATCAAGACATTTTTGCTTCAACCACAGGTGAAATTCACGGAACTCTAATTCGCACTCTATGTCAGAAATTTTATAGTAGCAATCGGCAAGGGGAATGTGGCTGAGGTGGACCGAGGGAGCAGTGGGAGAGTTTTCATTGGAAACTAGTTTCTTGCTCGTTCCTTTCAGGGCCATTTTCTCAGAGGAAAGAATAATAAAGGGAAAGGAAAACAAAGGGAATTAGAATTATTATCCTCTATGGAAGTGAGAATAGCTGATTAGGAACAATGCGCAATGATCTCTGAATACCCACAATGAAAAAATAAATATGATTATAGAAAAAGTGGTAAATTGGTGAGCTAGGTTTTTTTTATATAGCTGCAGAAAAGGATTTGTGGTAACTGTTTGATAGTGTGACCATAGCAGTTAAAGGCTAACCATATAGGAGTTGGATGATAACAAATAATCAATGGTTGGGGAGCGGTATCATAACCGGCCAATGGGGTATAATGGTAAGGAGCGTGCTATCAACAGACAGGTGAGATGGCAGCATTTATTTCGATGTGAGGAAACAATAAAGGCACGGGGCCATCCGACTATTGGCGTGAGTAAAAATCACAATTAAGGAGAAGGCGAATTTCAGAGGGTGTAGACGACGGTTTCTGGTTTTGACCCAGGGGGGGTGTGAATTAACATGCAGATGACACATAGGGAAGGCCTACCTTTCATAAAAAAAAATTTCAGACCCCCCCTGCTGTTGACGAGAAATGGGCAAGGGGGGTGCGAAATACTTCCCTTCCATTGATATGGGCATGGAATAGATCAACCGTTGATAAGTGCTTGGACAATAATAAAAAAATGTTCTCGTCTTATAGTGGACCTTATTATAAAAATATGCGTTGAAATATTACAGATAAATAGTAATGCTTAATGAAGAAAATTAATTAAATTTTAAATATAATTAACAAATCATGGCGCATTTAGACAAGCAACCATTGCAAAATTATTTTTTAAAGCTAAGAAATTTTTTTATTATTTATTTTCCTAATTTTTTTTTACTTTGCCTCAATCTTTTAGGGAAATTTATTCCTATCATTTTCTTGATATGAATAATCAAATTTGTACAATTCCTAACATTTTTTGATTTTTTGTTTTTCTATCCATATCCAAAATTAACATTTTTATTTTCTTTTTTCTAATGTTCTTACTTATCAAAACCAAATAATGTTACAACACTAAGAATAGAAATCCCTTTCTTAACAATTGAATCAGACTTTTCTTTATTAGATATCAGAATCTTAGCTTCAGATAAATCTTGAATTTTCTCAACTACAGATGGCTTGATACAATTGACTACCATATCCACATCCACATTGAATATCCTTTTAATTTTCTGATTTATAGATGGTGTGCCTTCAATGTCCACAATTGAATCTTCAACATTAAGAGCACTGTTGTATTTTGTAGATCAAAAAGTGCATTCAAAATGAATTGTTGCAGGGTATGTTGTGCTCTCTATTCACGAGAAAGCTTTATGGCATTGTGTGTAATTTTTTTTAGATATTTTCATAGCATGGTGCAGTCCCATAATTTGTGCACTAGAAGCAACCTTTAGAATATTAATAATATTCAAGACAATCAATGACTCGATGCTCCCTCCTTTTTTTGGGTATAAATAACTTCTTGAATAGTCTTAGTTTGTGCACATGATATCCTGATCTGCCGAAAAATGATCCAAGTATTCATTTAATCACTCTATAAATATTTTGATGAATTTGAGTATTAATAATCATGTAATATTCCAAATAGGAAAAGACAATAATACAAAACACAACAAATTGGAAACTACATCAACATGGAAATAAACTGCAAACACCAAAAAAATAGACAGAACAGCTAAGCCATTTTGTTAATAATGAGGTGGAATACAAATAAAAGAGTTCTCAAGAATAGTAGCACTCAAGTCAGCAAAAGCAGGCTAGAATGGCCTCAAGCTCTCCCCATTGAAAACACTGTGTAACTGCTACTCTTATCGAGACCTCACTGCGCTACCCTTGCTGGAAATGTTGTAAATGCAACTTCTAGCTGAACAGGGGTGCATAGATAAGGTTGTTCCGGTGCTCGAAAAACGTCGGGATTTGGAATTTGGCCTCTATGGAAAAAACCCAGAATAACCCAAAAAGGATTTCCGGATTGGTTGACCTTGGAAAATCACCCTCCTAGGGTTTGTAATGCGTAACTACTGGGTATGTAGATCTATGGGCTGAACTGAAAGATAGAATATTTGTAAGTACTCCCAAGCCCAACTATTGAAGCGCTGATCCCTTCAATGGATTCCAAGCGGAAATGCTATGGAATTTCACCCTCATCTGATAAACTCTGGTACTCAACTACTTAAGTAACTAAGTGACTGTGCAACACGAGAGGGTCTGCAAATGGCATGAATGCCAGATGATGAGATCAGATCACATGGACAACAAGAATCCTCTCCTGAGTAGGCACTCGAAGTTCCCCAAGGATGAGGTTGGGATCTCTTCTTGGAGACACCCTCGTGCTAAACGACGCTACAGACTCGGCTAAACAGCCCAAGCGTGCTCAAGTCATGAATGACAAGAAAATAATAGTAATATAGAATGCCCTGTATGGTTTCCTTCACCTTCCTTTTATGCTTTTGAGCCCTCACACCCTTGGCCCCACACAATAATGATGCTACACACTGGACCACTAACCTCCATAATGACTACACTGTCCTCCACTATCTCCATTACCTCTATGACTGCGTTGTTTATTTGGTCATCTTGACCGCATCCACATGCACTAACCCATATTCACACTAAGAAGTGGTTTATTCATCTTGACCCCATCGAGATGCATTGATCCTTAAGAAGTGGTTTTATTCCTACTAAAGGGATTTATGGTTCCAACTACCCTCTTATTCATCTATTAATTAAGGAAGACAACATTTAATATTCTAAATAGCTATAAGCTAAATTAGGAATATTACAGTCCTCCCCACCAAAAATTTGCTTGTCCTGAACCAACTGCAAAGATGTGGGCCACCCTGTTGACCTGATGCAACTGAGACCAATGCTCAAATCCCATGCAAACCATCAGTGTCGCTATGCCCCTGTGTTAGGCTACCAAGAATAGACCCCTCAATGTCGGGATCCCAAATGGATCTCTCACCATACCTATCATCAATAAATCCTCTCGGATCCCAATGCCACCATGATCAATCACCGTGAAGACTAGAGCTACAACCTCATGAGGTGAAGACTGCCAACATGCATCAATGCTCCATGGTCGTTGTTGTGCCATAGATATCACTATATAAGCTGCCCCACCAACTGCGTACCAACTCATCACCTCTCTCCCATGACACAATCCAGTGCTAATATTGCTCTCCCAAAGTTGGGATGGAAGGCTAAAGAGTTGTCGACATTTGCCCCACTACCAACTACAAACCTAGTACCTGTCATGTCTAGGAGTCCCTACTTTGCTATGCACTTGACTAAGAAGATCGTACCATCCATAGGATACCAATTCATGATCTCTCGCCAGTCTATCACAGTCGAAGAATCCATTGTGGTGATATCTGCATATGGAACATGTCTAGAGTGTGGTCACCAACTCACACTCAACTCATGTTGTCTTTTCCCACCTATCAATGAGAACTGCCTCAAAGGTGTTAGCCATCAGTATTTTTACATGTTAGTGATGACTATATCTACAGCTGAGTAGTCTATTTTTATGTTAGTGATGACTACTATCTCTGGCTGATTTTTCTGAAACTGATTTCCTCATGTCAACATGTCATCCAGAAAACCCTCCTAAAACTTTTTTCACCCTTCTACCTTTTCAGTTCGCCCATGTCAAAATCAAAACCTCATTGTCACTAGCCTATCTAGCTTCAGCCTTCCTGATCTGCCCATCAGCTTTAAAAGGCAAATCCACATCTGTTTCGGAAGTCTCCCCTATGTTAGGAAGTGGCGTTTTAAGACATTTCACCCTTGGCAATCATCAAAAAGCCAAAAAGCCTCCATATGCAACAGGCCTACCATGACTGACCTCCTACTTTGCAAATTAGTTTGACAAGTAGCCCTAAGTCGCGCCACTCACACCCCCTAGATCTCAGCACTGCATAAAACCCAATCTCAAGCTGACTATTAGGTTTTTCACAGTGTTCTATGGTTCTACAAAGGCAGGAAATATAATTTCATCTCATGGAGTAAATGTTTGAGTTTACAGTTAGAGGAACAACTGCTTCTAAATGTATTATGAGCCTGAGATGAAGTTGCAAAACAAAAGTCACTCATCAGGACCTTACAGCTCTTTCCAGCATGAAAATCACAGTAAGAAAAGGTCACCACTGTCTCAGCAAAATGGTAAATTGTCAAGGCCCAGAACCTCCTTCATTCACAAGCAGAGGGTTAGGGCGCCTCCTTCATCCATAAGCAGAGGGCGCGGGCCAGTATTGACTTAGAAGGTTGCAAAAGTCCAGGTTTGCCTTTACTGAAACAATGAAACAATATTTTCAGGTTTTATGAATGTAATTGATGATCATAACAGGAATGGAGCTTGAAATATGCTAGCTCAAAGGAAAGGAGAGTCTGGTTTGATAAAGAAGGTCATCTGAAGCTTTCAAATCATGTAAATTGTTGAACTTTAGAAAGGCCTGTCATCAGTAAACATCCCAGTCATAAGAAGCCTGTTTTGTCCAAGATCAAATGGAATAGATGATGTTAACCAATGCCATTACACAGGCAGAAGGAAAGTCCTTGGTTTTTCAAAAAGCACTGACCTTCATAGTCACAAAGGTTATTTGTCAAGTAATCTGTCATAAGATGACCAAGCCAAATGATAAATATCTCAGTCACCCTTAGAACAGTGCAGGGAGACAATGTCACTGTGATTGGGGTTTCTTCTAAAACACAGTGATGCTTGCAAGTAAAGATGCCAAGATTGATGTTGTTCAAAGTGGTTTACTTACCATCACCTTCAGAGAAAGTATGTGTCAGACATAGTTGTCAAAAAACCTTCAGATACCTTACCTGATGAAGAGCCTCCTCCATTTATGAGCAGATGGCCAAGGCATTTAGTGTTGTTGAAAACTGATTGGTCAAAAGGAAGCCAAGCATTTGTCAAAAAGGCCATCCTTCCTAAACAAAGTAAAGGACACTCATCCTCCTGCTCATAAGAGAATGCCTTCAAACAACTCATCACAGTGGAAAAGAAAGCAAAGTACAGTTGGTTTTCCAAAGAAAGTCTGCTCCTATAACAAAGTCAAAGATACCTTGCTGGTATATTTTGAGCAGAAAAAAAGTGTTAGAAAAAGCGCCCTCGAGTATAGACAGAGGATGAAAGAGTTTAAGTGAATGCCACTGAAGTAGTGTACCCACAGTAAAAAAGAGGCTCAAATATTTCATCTCAACAAATACCAAAGGATAGTAAAATTTGCATGGCTGTTGAATCATCATACCTCTGCCACAGTGAAATTAGGGTTAAGGAGCACCCGGGCAGTTTGTTTCAAAATGATTTTCTGATCAAACAGAGATGAAATTTACAAAATTGAGAGAGGTTTTGTCCCTCATAGGTTCAAAAATAAAAACCTCCTTCAGTTTCTGCACAGGTATCATGGTTTGTGAGGAACATGAAAAATACAGATGTCACGGGAGAACTTCTGCACTAGGATACACCATTTTTGACCAGTGATGGGACAGTCAGTTTTTTAAGGCTCAATTGGACTCCAAATGAAAAAATTCAAGTTTCTATGGAAAATAGACTTCCATAGCTTTCCGATGAGCCATCTCGGGCCAAATTCCGACAAAAGGAAGGCATCCAAAAGTAGCCTGCAATCAACGCTATGTTTTTCTGCACCAGCATACACCATTTTTGACCAGTGATGGGACAGTCAGTTTTTGAAGGCTCAAATGGACACCAAATGAAAAAATTCAAGTTTTTATGGAAATAAGACTTCCACATCTTTCCAACGAGCCATCTCGCGTCCAATTCCGACACCGGGAAGGCATTCAAAAATGGTCTACAAACAGCTCGATGCATTTCTGCACCAGGATTTACCAGTTTTGACCAGTGTTGGGAAAATAAATTTTTGAAGGATCAAATGGACACCAAATGACAAAATTCAAGTTTTTCTGGAAAGTAGACTTCCACATCTTTCCAACGAGCCATCTCGCGCCCAATTCCGACACCGGGAAGGCCCTCAAAATTAACTGCAAACTTGCGCGACTCGCCTGGAAAAGTGCGCGACGTGCCTGGAGCGAAAAATACAAAGGGCCATAACTAAGGCGCGACGTGCCTGTAGCAGCCTGCGGCACTCCTGTAGAAATGGTCAAAAAATTTACCTAAAAACCTTCCAAAGCTATTTCCAGAGCTGCTCAACTTGTCAGTAATGAATGCCATCAAATTTTCAAGGTATTCTATGATGCCTCATTTATGAATGTCAAATTTCTAAAGGGTAAAGCAATATTGAAAGGTGTAAGTCAAGTTTCTTAAGAGAATGTTTTGAAGGTGAATTATAGTTGGTTGAGAGTGAAGGGTTGGTTCTAGCTTCAAAGAGCCTATAAATTGCCCTCACAACCATGCATCAACATACACCTGCAGGTCCGAAATACACAGTAGTGAAAGGCTCATAAAAAGTGTGAAAGTAACCCTACTATGAAAAAACGAAGCCAACCTCTGTCATCATTTGCAGTGAAGAAAGTAGTGCTTGGAAGGGTTTGTAGTTTTGTTTAAAGATCAAGATTTGTAGTGTTTTATGTTGGCTACAGGTGAAACAATAAAGATGGTAAGTTTATATTGAGGTAAAAAAGCCAAGTAAACTGCCCTCAAAGAAATGATAAGAGATGAAAGGCACTGTGTTTTAAGCAGAAACTCAGTGTTTAAAAAAAAAAAAAATTGAAACAGTGGCCCTATTTCCAACTGCAGTAATCATCCATATATCCTTTAGGTCATTTTTCAAAGTTTTCCTTGGTGTGGTGAAGAGCAAAATCAAGACTGCCTTTTCGACCATAAACAAATGTTAATATAGGAAGTTGAAAGTTGCCATTTGGAGGTATTGACAAAATTATGGGTGAAGATTGGTGAATACAGGGGTAGTATCTTGATTAGGAGGGATGTTTGCTTGCTACAAGGCTATTTTATTATCCTCAAAGCACGTAGAGCCATGGCACCTTGCACTAACACAGTAATCTTATGACTGTGTATACACTTTGTTTGACTGTGTGTTCATTATAATATTTGTTGTTTGGCTTACAAAGGGAGGAAAAAACAAGGTTTTTGAAGGAGCAGAGACCTAACACCAAAGAGAGCTTCTCACATAGCATTTCAAACCATTTCTGCCCTGTCAAACAATGATTGACAACTAAGATATAGTTTTGATTAAAGAACACATTTCAAAAACTCTTGAGGCAGTTTTGGTTTTTTCAGAAGCGCATCCAAGTCAAGATGCCTCCCAAGTAGTGATAGAAGGGTAATGGCTTGTTGAATGTTTAAAAAGGGCAGAAAACAGTGTTTGATTTTTCATTTTGTGAAGCAGGGTCAGTAAGTAAAGTTATCTTTTCAGTTTGGAGGTGTTGTCAAAAGATTTATGATGAATAGCAAAACAAGAGTAGTGTGTTGATCGCAAAGAGTGGTTGCTATTAACTGCTACAGGGTTGTTTATGCCCACACCAAAACTCAAGGAGCTTGTAACCTTGCACTAGCACAGTAACCCTTGACTGTGTAGATACTTGTTGCTTGACTGTCTTTTATTCTTCAAACTTGTTTGATAAATGGATGTTCAGGTAGAGCAAAGGATTTTTCTTTTACAAAGACAAAGATGTTACATTGATAAGGGGCTTTGATTATTTTGCAAAGAGAAGACTCTTGCAGGCTTTGTTGAACTTTTGAAGCATTTTTCAAAACTTTGTCACCTGGGCACATAAACTATGACATTGACTGTCCGATCACACTAAAGTTTGATTGTACCATATGTAAGTTTGTTGAGTGATTGGCACACCAGGAAGAGCAGCAGCTTGATGTGGAAGGTCATGAACAGCAGTTTGGGCAGGAATTTGAGCAGCTGCTTGGGCCACAAAATAAACAGGAAATCCAAGTGCAGGAGCAGCATAAAATTGATGATCAAGGTCAACTAGGGTTTGAGGCAGATTAGCATCATAACATTGAGGGGCAGAGGCAAATTAAAGAGGACACACAGCAGCCTCAAATAGAGCAGCAGTTTCAAGAAGTTGACAAAGGTAAAGCCATTGTGTCTCCTCCTCCCAAAAGAACAAACCCCGGCACGGAAAGAGGAGAAAGGCACATCAGCACTCAATATTTTGGCCTCAGCTTCAGAGCATGTTGCTAGGGACCCTTGAGGGTCATGCGCACCAATTTTGGGCCCATTTCGACAACTTTTTGTTTTTTGGCATTTTTTAGGTTTTTGGTCGAAAACTCATAATTTCGCCATTTCAGTTTGAGGATTTGTCAAGGAAGAAGGATGATACCGATGGATGCCATAATTCCATGAGCAGGTCTCCAGCGATTTTCAAGGCATTTGAAGATCATTCACCCCCTCAAATTGGCGAAAAACAGCCTCATTTTGCACATTCTGCCCGCCATATCAGTAGTATGCTATTTTCTGGGTTTTTGCACACAGGTACAGTTTTGGATGACTTCCGGACCTCAGATTGAGTTGGTTTTAGTTGCGCCGGAAAGTAGACACAGAGAGCTTTCCAACAAGCCCTCATGAGCCCCATTTCGACATCGGGAAGGCTGCCATTTGCATCCAGCAAGTCAGGGGACCTTTTTCAGGCATAAATATGAAGTATTTTTGTAATTTTTGAACTCCAAAAATCTTCTTTTCCCAAATGTGCGTTAAGCTATTTTTATCATTGGGAAATCATGTAAAGTCAATATAATTTCCGTTTTTAGCAGTTTTTTAGATATTTTATGGGATATTTTGTGCCTTGGGCTTTGCAAAGCCTCAAGGACAAGTTTAGATATTTTTGACTTGGCCAATGGGATAGCTAGTTGCTCCATGAGGTTTTCCTCCCTCAAGCCTATTTATTCCATGGTTCTCATTGTAAATCAGAGGCTGAACTTGAGAGAAGAATTAATACATTGGTCATATGAGCTTTGAAGAATACACTTGAGTTATGATTTTTGGACTGCCTCTTGGATGCTTTTGAGAAATGATGAAGGATTGTTGATGGATTCCTTGACATGGTAGAATGGTATAGTGCTTCTTAATGTGTTTTGTCTTCTAGTTTTCACTCATAATTCATATTTCTTGCTGCTATAGATCGGTAAAGATTGATTTTGAGATATGCCCATGGAGGCACCTCAAAATCCCTGAATCTTCATAGCTTGATGTTTTCTTCTCCCTTAGTTATGCTAAAGAATTCTTAGCTGCTCTTTAGTAACCTAAGGTATTGTTGCTAAGTTTTATTCATCGGTTCTATGTATGTTAAGTAGGATGTATGGTTTTCCCTACCTACCTACAAGCTGCCCATAGTTCTGTCCATAAAACTTTCTCTTTGACTGATTTGTTGATCATCTTGTTGAACCAAGGAGGCCTAGTCCCGATCTAGCCCTTTGCCTAAAACTATGAAAGCTTGTTTGTCAAAGTGCCCAATGACTTAGAGACTATGTTTAGGCGTTCCGGCGTAGTTTATGAGTTGTTAGTTTATCTTATATGTTTTCCCCAAAGTCTGATAGTCATTTCCCGAAGTTAGAGGGCCTTATATCTCTATGTATGGCTGGAATGTTTGATTTCTGTGTATTAATTAGCTCATAGTTACACTTAGCATGATTAATGGCTTGCTATTACATGTTTATGTCTGCTATTAACTAGTTACACTTGAAATCCCTTGTCTTTCACCAACTTGTTGTCCACTTAATCCATTTTGCCCAGAGATCCCTTCTACCGTGAATCAAATCGGCCCTACAGCAGCTTTACACCATCACTTCATAGCTTCCTTGACCTGTTTGACCCCATAGCCCAATTTATCTACATCTTGTTATCCATTTTATGTATTTGATCAATTTCATTCCTCACAAACTTAAAAAACCAAAAAACCAAAAACACACTTCATAACTAGCCTAATATCAGAACATCGCAAGTAAACACACCGACATCTTTTACACTTATAGAGAGAGCCCTCTCTGAGTCCAGGAAGGCTAGGTCCTTGGGCTCCAAAGCTTGGTTTGATGTTACATTGTCATTTGGCTAGCCAATCGGCCAAATCACGGGACCCTAACAAAGGGAAGGTCCCTCTCTCTATAATAGTCTCAATTGGGCAAGGTTTATTGCAAGCCCCATCGATGTACTCCTGGAGAGTGTTGGTCCCTGAAAGTAATGCAGTCCTGATAATTTCATATGCATCTACTGGTACCTCATCAATGGGTCGTCCCAAATATGGACGCACCACCATCTCCAATAGCTCCTCCTCCATGGTTGACCCCAAGGTTAGCCACATATCTAGCACTGGCTCACTATGAGCCTCCATCTAGATCTCCCCCAAACAATTATCATGCATGATGTGCATAGCGTCCTACTTAGCCGCCCCATGATCCACCATATGCTGCTAAAGATAAATCATCACAAGTGACTCATCATCCTCAATATCTCTCATCGAGTCCTTTGACTACTGACTCTCAATGTTGGAATAAAAATCTGGTCTGCTATTGTCAACTCCACATGATGGCTGATGATCCCCAGAGGTATCCTCATATGACCCCATGGACTCATCTGAAGAAGAGTCATCGTCCTGGCATACAAAAGGAATGTCCCTCTGCTCTATCACACTTGAAATCCCTTGTCTTTCACCAACTTGTTGTCCACTTAATCCATTTTTCCCAGAGATCCCTTCTATCGTGAATCAAATCGGCCCTACAGCAGCTTTACATCATCACTTCACAGCTTCCTTGACCTGTTTGACCCCATAGCCCAATTTATCTACATCTTGTTATCGAGTTTATGTATTTGATCAGTTTTATCCCTCAAAACAAAAACCAAAAAACTAAAAACATACTTCATAACTAGCCCCCAATATCAAAACACATAGTAAACACAGAGCATCTTTTACATATATAAGAGAGCCCTCCTCACAAGTCCCGAGCTAGGTCCTTGGGCTCTGGCTTCAGTTTGATGTTTTGTTGTCATTGTGGCAAGTAAACTAAAATCAAGAGCTTCCTCAAAGGGAAGGCCCCTCTCTATAATAGGCTCAAGTGGGCAAGGTGTATTGCAAGCCCCATTGATGTTACTCCTGGAGAGTGTTGCTCCCTGAAAGTAATGCAGTCCTGATAATTTCATATGCATCTACTGGTACCTCATCAATGGGTCGTCCCAAATATGGACGCACCACCATCTCCAATAGCTCCTCCTCCATGGTTGACCCCAAGGTTAGCCACATATCTAGCACTGGCTCACTATGAGCCTCCATCTAGATCTCCCCCAAACAATTATCATGCATGATGTGCATAGCGTCCTACTTAGCCGCCCCATGATCCACCATATGCTGCTAAAGATAAATCATCACAAGTGACTCATCATCCTCAATATCTCTCATCGAGTCCTTTGACTACTGACTCTCAATGTTGGAATAAAAATCTGGTCTGCTATTGTCAACTCCACATGATGGCTGATGATCCCCAGAGGTATCCTCATATGACCCCATGGACTCATCTGAAGAAGAGTCATCGTCCTGGCATACAAAAGGAATGTCCCTCTGCTCTATCTATGCCACATCATCTACATCACTCAAGCATGAATGATCAGGCCTCCAAGGCTCTTTTTAGATGAAGCATAGTCTCTTCCTCCTCAAATCGTTGTTGATGCATGAATGCTGAAGAGTAATCCTTTGAACGACACTTCCTCTGCCTTGGATCTATCGATAAAACCCTCATAGCCCTATCCCTGATAAACGTGGTGTCTCCATATGCTCAACAACATCCTCATCAATCATAGGTGAGATGTATCCTAGGGTACACCTAACGCCCCTATCCATAAGTCCCCTTGGATGCCACGCTCCAAGTTCCTGTTCCATCATATCATGGGTCACTGCATACCACCAAGTGTCTCCACACTCCTCATCATGCCACTATATGTTGCAACCTGCCCCTGTACACCATCAAATACTGTCGGTTATGGCTATACCATCCTGTATCAGCATGTCTCCTGCATGGTCCGAAAGATCCACCACTCTGCTAGTAAACCCCCCATGAGGTAGGCTACATCTCCCCATATGCTTTAAAGGATCGGAGCGACTGGACTCCTCACATTAAAATGACATCTTTGCTCTATCTCTCCATAAATCCAAAGTAGCTGTGCCATATACCCATGAGATATCATCGTCTCTATGTATTTCCATGTTTGGTCTCCTGCCGATGGCACCTCCTTTGACCAACTCCTGCCAAAGTAGGCTAATCACCTTGTGACTCCATGCACAATTGTTATGCTGAGATAGCTCCTAAAACACATGTACCCTCTTGTTAAACCATCCTATCACTAGGGATGTCTAGGGCCTTGAGAGAGATTTGAAAGTGTGTGTGTTCTCAAACATCAAACCCGTCGCACAATGACTACCATCACCTACTGACTCTATCATGTGATGGGTAATCCCACTTGGATCCCAACAATAATACGACCCTCGTGTCCCTCTGGTAATCCATCGAATTTGCTGAAATTTGGCCATGGATGTATGTGGGATATATCTAGCTTCCTAGCCTACTCCATGGGGCACAAACTCTGTGCCTCTCGCCATCCAACTTCAAGAAAAGAATCAAATGCAAGAATCCCCAGAGATAGAATAGTCCATCCATCATGCGAGTGTTGTACCCTATTGATGTATGCCTAAAGGGGGTTTCTTTGAAACTCCAATTTTCCCTCTAACTGCACCATTAGGGAATCCAACCATTCCACAATGTGGGAAAAATTTTCTGTTGATTGAGCACAAACCACTCTCATTCCTTCCAGCCCCTCATTCTACTGTAGGATAGCCTCTCGTATTGATGTGGCCTTCACCTTCAAAGCTAGAAGGTCGACCTGAAGTTGATGGACCTACTGTGTGTGACCATCTTCCAATACCTTTGTATCTCCTAACGTCTTCGCAAGGTCTAGCCCAAAGGATTGCTGCACACCCTCCTCCATAGATACTCCAATACGCAATGCATGCTCACTAGTCAGTTGCGTGTGATTTTCATCCAATAATTCTTCCATAAACCTAGAGGCATTTGTACCTATCGGCTCCTAAAAAATGGTGGAGTTGTCTCTCGACACCACATCAACCTGTGATTCACTGCTATCATCAGAGAACTCAGTCACAACCCCAGATACCCCATCCATGGATATCTCAACAATGGGTGGTGTCTCATCAATGAATGTATTCTCAGCTCTCTCCTCTCGAGTATTTATCGTACTCTTTGATGACCCATCAAATGTAGGTAGAAAATTTCTACCCATGGTATGTTACAAGTCATTTCACTACGCGCACCCTCTTCCTCTTTTGTAGCTGTGAGGTCTTTGGTTATGCTTAATCTAGAAAAATTCCTGGAAAGTCATATGTTCTTTGAATCTTTGAGACTGAGATTCATATTCCAGAAAATAATCACTGAGAGCCTCCTCCTCTCGTGGTCCTCCAAACCCATTTCCTATTGTTAGGAAGGTAGGCATAGTGGAGAAATATGAATCTTTCCACATTGCCAGTTTCTCACATGAATGATGTGAATACTGGAACTTTTTCCCTTTTGCAACCCTCTTGGAGTTTTTGTTTGTCTCTTCACTCTCATCTCCTTGATCTCTCTAGCAATATCTTGCATAGTTATGGCAAGATCTTGCGAGATATCCCATAACCTTATTCTTCCATTCAAGTCTCCCTTTATCCTCCTCCACTGGAACACATTTTTCTTTGCTAGATGTGAACTCTGAAACAAGTTGAATCTGTTATTGCAATTGGGAGAATTTTGAAACAAGGCCACCACAGCAAATCTCAGAAAATTGTCTTCAGAGAACCTTCGGTTTCTCTCAATCTAGATTGAATGGGGAGAAACTTCTCATACAGAAATATAACTGGGCCATTCTACACAAACAAATGCCTCCAATTTTCAAGATTCGTCTTCATTTTCCTGAAACATCGAACGCAAATCCATCACTTTTTATCCCAACTAATTTCTGTGTTTTCTGTTTTTTTATCTCTCACATAACCTTTATTTTCTCTCAATCCAGACTGAATTTGGAAAAAAAAGGCTCATAGGGGAAATTGAACAGGTCCATTCAACACACAACCCATGTCTCGGATTTTCTAGATTCATCTTCAAGTGCCTAAAACACCTAACACAATACCATCACTTTTTATTCCAAAAATTTATATATTCTCAGTTTTTGTATCTCCTTGTCTGGTCTGTAATGTATTCTTTATCTTCGCGTGTCATAGAACGATTGTTCCACAGGCTTAGCCAAGTCAATGAGCTCTTATACCACTTTAATATTCCAAATAGGAAAAGACAGTAATACAAAACACAATAAACTGGAAACTACACCAACATGGAAATAAATTGCAAACACCATAAAATAGACAGAACAAATGAGCCATTTTATTAATAATTAGGTGGAATAAAAATACAAAAGTGATCAATAATAGTATCACTCAAGCCAAAAAAAAGTGGGATGGAATGCCCTCAAGCTCCCCCTACTGAAAACAATGCGTAATTGTTGCTCTTCTCGAGACCTGATTGTGCTGCCCTACTAGAAATGTTATAAATGCAACTACTGGTTGAAAAGGGGTGTGTAGATAAGGCTGTTCTAGTGCTCGGAAAATGGCGGGATTTGGAATCCGACCTCTATGGAAAAAAACTAGAAACCAGAAAGGATTTCTGGATTGGATGACCTCAGAAAATCACCCTCCTAGGGTTTGTAATGCATAACTATTGGGTATGCAGATCTATGGGCTGAACTGAAAAATATAATAGTTTTAAGTACTCCCAAGCCCAAATATTGAAGGGCTGATCCATTCAATGGATTCCAAGAATAAATGCTATGGAATTTCACCCTCATCTGATAAAATTTGTTACTCTACTGCGTAAGCCACTAAATGACTACGCAACACTAGAGGGTCTGCAAATGGCCTGAATGCCGGATGATGAGATCAACTCACATGGACAACAAGAATTCTCTCCCCAGTAGGCACTTGAAGTCCCCCGAGGATGAGGTTGGTATATCCACTCGAAGACACCCTCGTGCTAAAAAACACTGCAAACTCAGTTAAACAACCCAAGCATGCTCAAGTTGTGAATGACAAGAAAATAATAATAATATAGAATGCCCTCTATGTCTGCCCTCACCTTCCTTTTATGCTTATGAGCCGTTACACCCTTGGCCCCACACAATAATGATGTTGAACACTTTGCCAATAACCTCCATAATGACTGCGCTTTCCTCCACTATCTCCACTACATCTATGATTGCGTTGTTGATTTGGTCATCTTGACCCCATCCACATGCACTGACCCATGAGTCACACTAAGAAATGGTTTATTCATCTTGACCTCATCTAGATCCATTGATCCACATTCACATTAAGAAGTGGTTTTAGTCCTACTAAAGGGATTTATGGGTCCCTCTGCCCTATTATTTATCTATTAATTAATGAAGACACAATTTAATATTCTAATTAGCTAAAAGAGAAATTAGGAATATTACAAATCACTACTAGACAATTTTTTTCTCAATCCCTCCTGAACATGATTTCATGAGGTATCTTCAAAACACTATTTGAGATACACTCCCCCTGAGATATTTCTCTTGAATTCATATTTCCTCTTAGGCCATAATGACTTTTTTTTCTCATAGAAGTCACATGATTATATTTTTCCTTTCCCTGCCATTACTTAGTGATCTTCCTTATTTTGTCTTCATTTCTTTTTGACTCATAGTTTTGATTGCTTGAAGTGGCTTTCATCTTGTGTTTAGAGTACTTTAGTGTACATGGGGGCCTACAGTCATTCACTTTGTGTCGAATGTTTCTACATAAATAGCACCTTATTTGAGGAAGGTATGTTGGAAATGGTATGTGGATTCTTATGGTCTTCATTGAATACAATTAATATTCAACAACTTTATGTCCATATTCATTGCATAGATAACAATAGTCATGGAAATGATTTGTGTACTTGGTGAATGAATGTCCTTTATTTTTTCTTTGTTGAGGGAGTCTTCTCATTTTCTACATCTTTTGCTAATTAAACATGATTTTCTTGGTCTTACATTATGCCGCAACATGTCCTCATTCATGACAAGAAAAAAACTTGATAATTTTCTAGGAGCATAAAATATCATTTGAGATCTCTCAAATTTGTTCCACTCATTTTCTGGAGAGAATTATCTTCTTGCAGTGAGCCCTTTCTTCATCTCACTCATTTTATTTTTAAGTTTTTGCTCTATTTTTTTTCTTCTTTATTAATAATTTTACGTGTCCCTTATACTATAGGTTCTTTTAGGAAAGTTTCATTATTTTCTTTAATTTCTTCCTTTTTTGAGTTGTTCATGGAGGCTAGTTCCTCCTCTAGCTACTTACACAACTTGTTCTTTTCATCTAATCGTATTATATAGCTGGAATAATCTCATGTTATAATATTTCAAATTTCACCTCTTTCTCCTTCAGATGTTTTCTCATTACCTCTTCTATTATTCTTTCTTCTTCAAGTTGTGTCTTCAAATAAAAATTTCATCCTTGTACTTATGCTCTCTCTCATCACATATTTATACAATTTTCTTTATATATTTTTTTTAATTCTTCAATATTTCCATTTCAGTTAAGGCTATATAAGCCATGCTTGGAATTTTCTTCATCTCTATTTTATTCATGGAAATAAGATCCATTCACACTAGTGGAGACCTCATTTGACTGAATAATTTCCATTTGACATGAATTTTTATTTTTCTTCTTTATCTTCTCCTTCTTGATAGTGCTGCTACTAGAGTCTCCTTCATGCACGAGATGGAATATATCCCACATTTATTTTTCAGAATTTAAGTCTATTACAGTATCAAGATACTTATTATGAATATTATTAAACATGCAACATTGTGTTTTAGCATTCCACTGTTGTTCTTGAAAACAGGAGAGTCTTTTCCGTAACCATCACACATAAGCTTCCATACACCAGGTCAATAAGCCATCAATTCATATTATACCTTATATCTCCATTCATTAAAGTATTTTGCACTCAAAATAGGTACACTTTTATAGTCCATGACGCAATTAGACCCACCTTCAAGTTTTTAGGCTTTAACAAAAGAAAAATACTATGATACCAATTTATGAAAGCTTGACTAAACTGAGATGGGTGTGAATTAGTTTAGTCAATTCATGGATATTAAAATTATTTTCTTTAAAAATATTAACTTAAACATTACATGAGTATTTTAACAAATAATGACCAGAAAATTGAATATGTGAATAACTAGTAATAGGCAGCCCAATACATCACATCAACACATAATAACAATGAAAATGGACAATAGATATAAGTGGAAACCCGTAAGGTAGAAAACCATGATTTTATTATTGTTATGATGCAAAGGCAAGCTCATACTCCTTATTACATCTGATTTTATATAGGCTCCAGCCTACAAGAGGCTGCTACCTCAAAATTCTGCAAGCTACAACATCCAAGGAAGCTCCAACTCTCATATTTTTTCTGTAGGCTACAACCCACATGAGGCTCCTACCTAAACCAACTCCAACTAAACATTTATAAAGACATAACTTGAGAGGATACCACAATGCCCTCTAACAAAATGAAAAAATATATTGATTTACCTGGTCATCAATTCTGTATACTTCAATATGTATTTCTACCTCTTCTCCCCTTCAATTCTACTTCACATTCGCTTCATATGTCGCAGGTAACTAATGCATATTATTTTTGATATTTGGTAGCATCAGAAGTGCTCCAAGTCTCAAATTTTGTGAGGAGGCTTAGAAACATGTATTACAAAGAACCCAAAAATCGTTTTTGGAAATTCCACTCGGGACATGTTTTATTAAAATAATTTATTATTTTAAGGGTGACCCTAATTCTAAACTTAGGGAAATTAAATAATTGAAGGGAATTAATAAAAAAGAGTGTGAATATTCTAGAAAACATGGCTCAAGTCAAGTTATGATGTTAGTCATTGATTAGATATTTAATTGTGGTCGTTGATATCTCAACGAGAAGATTATAAAAGAAGACTCGACTGTAATTTGGAAGACACACCAGTGCAGATACTCAGTTTCCCAAGTAAAATTGATTTTATTAGTGGTTGATGTTCATAAATAGAAAATCAATCCAGAGGGAGAGTTTCAGGTGGAGGAGAGACAAAGAGAGTTCAACATCAATCTGGGGTATAGGAGCAGGTGATACAATGGTAGGAAGGGACAACACAGTGGTTGGAAGGAAAAACATAGAAGACATCACAGAGGTGACATAGATCTGCGTAGTCTTCACGTAGATCTAGCTTGGGGGTGACGCAGGAGGCCCAGGGGAGCCATACCAGGGTCATTTCTCATCAAAAAATTGTGAGGAATTTCTCCAGTGTTATCATAAATAGTTTCTCTTTATTACTGCTGATTATAAATTGTACAAGAATATTTTGCTGAAGAATAATAGAAACTCTCATCTACTACACCGGTTTTCCCACATTGGGTTTTTTTAGGGACAATTGTCCGAAATATCTATTTCATTCTTGTGCTAGCTGTTGGGTCATAAATCTGACTATTTTAAAGGTAGCCTCAATGCTCTTCATTAATCATCAACCCAGGGCAAGTCTTGTTATTTTAAGAGTGTAAGCACAATATATGCAAGTGACATCAGAGGTTGACTACTCTAAATTTTCATAAGGAAGATTGTCTAATTCTTGAAGTTCAATCAAATCAACTTGGAAGTGAATTATGAAATTCTTCTAACTCTTCAAGGGAGCTAACTCTGTTATAAGCCTATGCAAAAATAACTACTTAAGACTAAAAAGGATAATACTGCAATTGAGCAACACACTTTGATGAATTGAACAACAACCTGAATGAATTGAACAACAATTCTAATAAAGTTGAAAAACAATCAATTATTATAGATTTTGTAATGGAATTCTCTTTTAATCAACTAATAACATCCTTCTAAATTAAACATCAACCAAACGCTCACAATGATGATGAAAAGATCAAACGTCAACTATATGCAGAATTGAATAGCAATCATGTTGGAACTAACCTAACAGTTTTAAAAGCATTGAATTCAGATAAAAGAACATGAATGGTAAACTAGTCTATTAAAAATGAAGATATAATATCTCATGCTTGCAATTAACCAATTCAAACGATATATTTTGAAACACAATGGATAACTTAGGAACACCAATTCTATAAATTAATGTAAAAAAAATAAGTAGTAGAAGAATCCCTAGGGCTGGGCCCAAAGCCACTAGAAGCCTATTGCTAAGGAATACTAAGAAGTTGTCTATTCCAAAAACGCCAAATTCTTCATTAATCCACTGAGCAACACATTAGTACAAAACTTGATGATTTTGTCCGAATACGTTTATTACAAAAAGATTAAATTACAGGAACTCTTTTTCTTGTTCATTATTTGGCCTTTTATAGCTTAAAGGCTAATTTAGGAGTGTTGATGGATCTTTATCATTATGGTACCCTACTGCTTCATGGTTATCGATGGAGTACTCCAAGCATGGCCGCACCTCTCCATCTTTCGCCGATTCGTAAGAGCCGATATGATTATGTCTGCCTTCCTTGTCTACTGTCTTTCAGTCATCCAGTCAATAATTTGGCTATTTTTCTTCCCTATCAATAAAGGCAGTGAAAAATTATTTTTTACGTTATCAAACACTCCCTTTATCACTAATCCATTATGCCTCACTTTTGCATTATTTTCCTTTACTTTATTTCTAAGATGAAGGGAAAATATATAAACCTGCATGACAAATCCTGGTAAAGATGGGCGTGAAACATACATTTTTCTTAGCCCAACATACTCCTCTTCTTATATTTTTTCAATTACTCGTGCAAATAAATGGTTGAGGTGTAGCTAGGTTAAGGAATATGTAGGGTATACCTCTTCTTTGTAAAGTTTGAAGCCATGCCTCTATTTGATCTTTGCAAATGATGCGTTGGTGTGCCCCTCTGTTAACTCATAATCGTGATGATAGTTTTCAGGGAGGTACCAGATGAGGGGGCATCTATATCTGCATCCTATCCATGTAGGACCCATATTCAAAATTAGGTTGGTGTACAAAAGGAACCTGGAAGTAGAAACTTTGAAGTTCCAATAAACAAATGGCACTTTGTTCTTCACACTATTTGTAGAGTCTAGCCATCTCTATTTGGCTGCTGCTAATGCTTCTTCCTGAATATCTTGGAAGTATGCCCGCCCATTATTCTCAATATCTTTGTGAATCAATCCAATTTGGATATCACTCCCTTCCGCTGTGTGAATTTCTTATGTTGGGTAAATAGGTATATGGGTTTAGTAGGTTCCCCTCTGACCCATAGGTCTAGGCCATGCTCTCTTTTTTTAAATGTGTTGTAGGCCATAGCCCAACGAGTTTGGTTTTTAGAAAAAGATAGTTATGCCTGGAATTCAACATCCCCTATGAAGAGGCTGGGATTACTATCCATGTCCTCCTCTAGAAAGAAATTGTGTAAATATAATTCACACAAAAGATGTTGGACCTACTCATCCTATTCATTCCAACCCTGGAAAAATTCCTCAATGGTTTTAAAAGTGGTGGGCTTCCCTGCCCTAAAAACCTTGACTTTCAGCGATAAATATTGTTCCACTAAGAATAAATCATAGTTAGTGGCTAGTGCCCTACAAGTTAATACATCTGAGTAAAGAGAGAAAACCATAATGGTTTTCTCTTTATTTTGTTCCACTTGCTCCTGTGTTTCCTTTAATTTTGTCCTTTCTTCCCTAATTTGGGAAAATGTTTCGTCCTCGGTTGCAGAAAGGTCTTTAAACCACTTAAGTAGTGCCTGATGTTCCTGTAAGGGTACTACTTCCTTTCTGCACTAGGCCAATTCGTCCTAGACTTGAATTAATTCATTGTGCAACTTTTGATTGGCAGCCTTTTCTACTAGGGGAGTGTAGGTAGGTGTCACTTTTTCTTGAGTCCCATTATCTTCTGTAAGTTCCAAATTGTTCTGCAGAGAGGCTTTGACAGTGTGTACCAACTCTGTTTGTACCGAGGCTTCAGCCTTATTCATTAACTTAGTCTGTACAGAAATTTCAGCAGTGTCTAACATTTGGGCAACAAAATCTGTTTGGGTTAACATGGTACCCAATTTATTCTTAGGCTTCTGAGCCTTGTTTTCTTATTTCAATTATTTCATCAGATATTTTATCATTTTTCTCAATCTCTTACACTTCCTACTCATTTTCCTTAACTTAATCTCAACGGATTTTTCTTTTGGCACAGTTTTTGTAGGAGAAGGAGGAGCAGTGGCTTCAATTTCGGAAATGGTTGTGCCAGTTCTAAGGTTATCAGCAATGGTGTTTTCTTCAGGTGTCCAAGATTTTATTTCAACATTAATGTCTTGGCCGGGTGAAATAGTATTTCCTTCAGGCATTAGGGGGACTATTTCAATGCTTGTATTTTGTTCTAATATAACAGTGTCTCCTGACTGGCTTTCAAATTCAGCTACTCCTTCTGTCCGGTATTCCCTACTCATCCATTCATTATCAGAGGGGGGTAAGACCCTCAAAGCTTGCAATTCTTCATGGTGAGGTAAGCTTTCAGTGTGGCCAGAGTTGCTGGCAATGGAAGACTAGTTCAATAGGTTACCCTGCCCCTCACATTGTTCAGATGGGCTTCCAATTTCATGATATGCCCTCATTTTCTCAATAACTTGAGCCATTCCTTCTTCGTAGTCTTGTAGGGATATATTTTGAGGGCTTGAAGGTGGTGTATGGGATGGTCTTGCCTCATCTAAAAATTCATAGGTGTATTTCCATAGTTGCAGCCTTTCGAACCATCTTCGCTTCCCTGGTTCTGAGGTCAAAACATGGGCCCTCTTCCCTCTTTCTCTCCTGGGTATGTTTATTCTAGGGAGTTAAATCTCTGCTCTGATAGGGTTTTCTTCACGGGAAGGCAGGGAAAGATTAAAAAATTTGTCCCAATTTATCTGGTGTTTTTCTAGCTCATGGATGATCATCAATTTAATCAGGCCATGGTGGATGACATCTCCTAAGGGCTTTTTGGATTTTTTAATTCAAACAAAAGTATTGTAAAATACATAATTTAGAAAGAAGGCAAGTTAACTAAAATTTTTCGCTTGGGAACATCTAATAGTTTAAGTTGGCAGGACTTTACCACATCCTGGCATTCATCGCATGTGATATATATTTGAATGAAAATTGCCAATTCTTGCCAGAGCTACTGCAAGGATGTATGATTAATACCCTTCCCTTTTTGTTCTAATGGTTCGCCAGGGTCCTGGTATACTGAGATTGCTTCTTGTAGAAATAAATGTTTTTCGTTCCATATTTCTCCCTCTATTGGTAATCTGGATATTTCAGCGATGGTTTCCTCGGCAACTGGTATGATTCTTCCTTTGACTGTGGTGTTCCCTTCCCGCAGGTTTCGCAGGAACTCAACTGCTATCTCTTTGTTAAACCCATGAAACCTTTGTGCATATGGAATCCAGCCAACTTACTAGAGAATTGTGCGAGCTGATTCTGAGACTTGGAAGGTTGTGGTTTCATTGTGGAGAGAATTTCCCCCCATGGCTAATGTGTTATTTGAATTGGTTTCTTATTTTTTCTGCGTCTCCATTGGCCCTATTGGTTAAAACAAAACACTTCATGTGTTTTTTCACATACATTATTAAAATGCAATGATCTCTTAGTCTCATCAGTGTATCCGAAGGGAATTGCATGGGTAATTCACATGCTTATTCATTATGGATATTTGTACCCCCTTCGTCAAAAGAAGGGCATCCATGACCTTAAGCTCAAGAGAAACAAAAATATTGCAACAATCCTGAATGCACATGAACAATGGTCAGAAATTGGTAATTATCAAAATTGTATGAGAGAAGGGCGTCCTTGACCTTGGAGCTCAAGAAAAGAGGAAATATTGCAACTATCATGAATGCATACGAGGAAAACGTCATAAGTTGATAATTATCTCAACCATACGTCAGGTGGAAATGATCGAAGAAAGGGAGAGAAGTGAAATGGAAATTATAATGACACGGTATCCTATTTTGATGGTGTAGCATGATGGAAGCACGTGAAATGAGATATTATTATTGGTGCCACCATCCCTTAATTCAAACATGAAAAGATAATTCATTCATAGTTAATTATGTGGGTAGATAGTGATAACAGTTATTCAAGTAGTGCCTTTATCTCAGAAATGAATTACTAGAAAATAAGGCATATAAAAATAATTGGATATTGTTAGAAAAATACTTCCTTACCACAAGTAGAGCCACTACTACCAATAGGCATTCATAGCATCGACAAGGTTGCTATTTTTACCTAGAAATGAGCCAAAATACTTTATGTAAAAGTAGACATTTTTCTTATTTTATGGAGAGATCACTATGCTGGTGTGGTGGACAGATAGTCAAAGTGCCACTCACTGGGATTGTAACAGGGTGGTCAGGCTGGCTCATGATGAGACCTATTTTTATTCAAGAAGTTTGAGTTTTCAAGAAGGTCACTACCCTCGTGTGTTAGCCACTATGGGCATGTCACATGTTAAACCCTTATGATCATGGTAAGCTGGCTCGTGATGAGACCCCCTATTCTCTCTTAAAAATTTTCATATAGACATAATATTTTCTTTTTGATATGTAGGAATTTTTATTATTTTATGGAGATTCCACTGTGCTGGTGTGGTGGCCAGATAATCATAGTGCCATTCACGGGGATTGTAACAGAGTGATCAGGCTGAATCGTGATGAGACCTCTTTTCCTTCAAGAAGTTTGAGCTGTTGAGAAGGTCACTACCCTATTGTGTTTTCCATGGTGGGCATGTCACCTATTAAACCCTTATGATCATGGTAGGCTGGCTTGTGATGAGACCCCCTATTCTCTCTTAAAAATTTGCACATAGACATAATATTTACTTGATCTTTATAAATGAAGGGAGGCTCATTAACTCCTTAAGAGTTAGGGATGGTGTGGGAAGTAAAAATAGTTTCAATACAATTAATACTCTTTATTCCTATATCCTCATGTCAAGAAGAATTACTATTTGAAAGTGTTGAAAGTTATACCAGCATAATACTATGAAAATGAACTGTGTGATAATATGTTTGAACAGGAGATCCCCAGCCACTTCATTGCATAGATAATACCATGTCAGCTTTTGGAGTAAATATTTCCATCGAATTTTCAAAGGATCACCATATTAGTAATACCATTGTTTTTCACCTCTTCATGCACCAATTCCCTTCAAAAATATATTTTATGGCAAGGATGTGTAAAGGGGAGTGGATATTCGAAAAGAGATCATCACAAAAAAATAAAAAACATGCTTGGAAAATAAATCAGTTCTTCCATTCGATTGAACAGCAAAAATAAAATCACACAAAGACACAGCTTTTCAATTGAATTGAACAACATCTATTCAATTCGATTGAACAATGATTGTTCAATTGGATTGAACAACAGTCCTTCAAAGGTTTCAAAAAAAAATAAACACACAAAACAGAGTTGTTCAATTGAATTTAACAAAAATTATTCAATTTGATTGAACAACATTTGTTCAACTAGATTGAAAAACAACCGTTCAAAGGTTTGAACAGCAAAATAAACACACAAAACATGGTCGTTCAATGGAATTGAACAACAACTGTTTAATTTGATTGAACAACAATTTTACAATTGGATTTAACAACATTCGTTAAAAGGTTTGAACATAAAAATAAACAAACAAAAACATGGCCGTTCAATTGAATTGAACAACAGTTGTTCAATTCGATTGAACAACAGTTGTTCAATTGAATTGAACAGTAGCTATTCAAATATTTGAACAACAAACACAAAATAAATAACAAGAGAAAGAAAATGCAACTGTGATCATAAAGAAGAGATGGAATGTAAAACAATAAAAAAACTATAAATTGCAGGAGACATATGTACAATATTTAGAAGAGGAAATAACATATTTTCATGAACTTAAAGCTGCGGGGCCATCACCCCCTACAACAAAAATTTGGATGATGGGATCATCATGTACCTGCTGGAAGAAAGACTCTTTTGTAAGTGGTTTATGTTAGAGTCACACTCGATGTCCATTAACTTGGAAGGTGGATCTAGAACCATCTATGGTATTCAAGGTGATGGTACCATTGCTGTATACTTCCTAAATTTCGTATGGGCCGAGCCACCTTATTTATAACCTACTCAGGAAGTCTTGGAATCTAGAGTCGTAGAGAAATGCCCAATCTCCTTTCTAGAATGTATTCTTTTTTATGAGGTTTTCATGCCACTTAGCTTGTTGTTGTTGAATAATTTCAATGTGATACAGAGCCAGTAGTCGTGTTTCATCCAATTCATTTATTTGCTAGAGTCTTCTAATTTTGACCTCCGTCAAATCTAGCCCCACTTCCTAAGATATTATTAGAGTCTTTATTTTGAATTCGATAGGAAAAATTGGTTCCCTTCCAAATACCAAATGGTATAGATAATATCCTGTGGTTTTTGGCCATGTCGTGTGGTAAGCCCACAAGGCCTATGGTAGTCCAGTAGCCCAATCCCGACCATGTGTTGAGACTATTTTAGTGAGAATTGTCTCAAGGACTTGGTTGGTGCTTTCAACCTATTTGTTTGCCTATGGGTGGTAAGCGTAGGTGAATCTATGGGTGATATGGTGGTTCTTCAGAGTGTTCATAATTTTATTCCACACAAACTATGCCCCTCCATCTGTTATCACTTCCCAGGGTAAGCCATATCACACAAATAGCTCAAAAAGAAAATTGATCACAGATTCTTCTATAGCTCTTGATAGGGCCACTGTTTCTACCCACTTCATTATGTAATCTGTGGCCACCAGTATGTAGGTATTCTAATTTTATGGAGGGTTGAATGGTCCTACGAAGTCTAGTGCCCATTATTTGAAAGGTTCCACTACTAACTGCGGCTGTAATGGAATTTCGTCAAATTGGCCAGGGCAGCCCATTCTTTGGCAACTATCGCAAGCTTGGTTATATTTCTTGGCATATTTAAAAAATGTAAGCCAACAATAACCCATTTTCAATACTCTGTGCCCCATCCTACGGTCTGCAAAATGGCCACCACATGGCTCATCATGATAGGCCCTTAGGATGTCATAAATCTCATCTTCTCGGATGCATCTATGTATATGCATATCAGCTCCTATATTAAAAAGATATCCGCTGATCCAGGAGAATCTAGCACTGCGCTGAACAATTATCTTTCCTTCCTTTGATCTCAAGTGTCTTAGCATCTTTCCTACTGCTAGATAATTTGCTACATCTGTGTACCATGGCATTTTTACTGCTACATCAAAAAAATTCTCATCAGGGAATTGATCGCCCACTGCCAGTGGGTCATCTAACTTTGGAACTCTAGATAGGAAATCTACAACTACGTTCTCCTTCCTTGGGTGGTCTTTGATAATTATGTCAAACTCCTATAAAAGAAACAACGAACGAGTCACTCTTCCATTTGTAATAGGTTTATTGTCTAAATATCTAATGGTAGAGTGATTGGTATACATGAATACTTGATAGCCAGTTATATAATGTCTAAATTTCTTAATAGCATAAATGACAGCCAAGAACTCCTTTTTAGTCATTGTATAGTTTAATTCAACAGGAGTGAGGCTTTTGCTGATATAATAAAAAACATAGGGCTTTTTATCTTCTTCTTGACTGAGCATGGCCCCTATCGTTGTGTCAGATGCATTTTAGGAAATGTGAAAGGGCAGATCCCAGTTGCAGCTGCGTAAGATTGGTGTAGTCGAGACGAGTTCCTTTAAATCTAAAAAAGCAGTGTCACATTTATCAAACCAATGGAATTCAACATTTCTATTTAATTCATACAAGGGTGCAACAATTTGTGAGAAATTCTTTATAAACCTATGGTAGTGCCCTGCATACCCAAGGAAACTACATAGCTCTATCTGAGTACAAGGTGTGGTTAATAAAAGGATTACCTCTATCTTTGTCGAATCTACCTGTATTCTAGCTGCAGAGATGTAGTGCCCTAGGATTACTCCTTCGGTCATCATCATGTGACATTTCTCATTGCTCAAACACAATTTGGTAGCAATACATTGTTCTAATACTTTTTCTATTATTCCCAATGCTTGATCAAAATATTCTCCATATGGGGTAAATTTGTCCATGTAATTCCAAGTCCTTTATTTATTAAATCAGAAAAAATGTTGAATATGGCTCTTTGAAACATTGGAAGGGAATTTCATAAACTGAATGGTAATACCCTGTAGGCAAATGTACCCCATAGGTACGTAAAGGTCATTTTATCCTTGTCTTAACGGGCTATCTGGATTTTATTGTAACCACTGAAACCATCAAGGAAAGAGAAGAACCACTTTCCTACTAATGTATCAAGGACCTGATCAATGAAAGGGAGGGGGAAGTGGTATTTCTGTGTTTCTTTATTCAGTTCTCTGTAATTCACATAGATTCTCCACTTCCAATTTTTCTTAGGAACGACTACTGAAGGAGATACCCATTTTTTGTCTAAAATAGGATAAATGAAGTTTACATCTAGCAGCTTTTTCAACTCATACTTTACAATGTATTAATGATGTAGGTTTAACCTCCACTGAGGCCGCCGAGTAGGCCGAGCATCCTTCTCATTATAAACGTGATGCGTGTATAGCTAAGGATCTATACCCTTCATGTATGGGTAGTCCCAAGCAAATGCTCCCTCATATTTCTATAAAACCTTAATGAGATTTTGTTGTTGGTTACTATCCATACTACCATTGATATTTAAAAATTTTCCTGGCTCAATTTCAATTGGTATGCTATTGCAAACAACAGTCCTAGGTATGTGTTGACTATCAATTTATACCAAGGGGTATTTCTATGCTTCATCATCAAGAACTGCCTTTAAAATTTGGCATTTAAATTTCTCAGAAGAAAATGGCTGATTCATGAAGTTATTAATTACATAATATTCAATTTGATCTTTTAATTCAAGCGCTTCAACTATTGTCAGTGGTGAACAGATGTTTTTCTCCAAGTATGTATGTGGCTGTTTGTGAATATTTACAGTGGGAAAACTTGGTCTCGAAGGCGAGTATATGACAATATTTTTTATGGCATCACCTTTAGCAATGTTCATGGTGCCTGCTCGACAACCTATGTAAGCATCGGATGTTGCTAACCAAGGTCGTCCTAGTATCAGGGGGTTTCCATCCAACCTACCTTTTGGGGTAGTAACTAAAAAGTCTGTCGGATACTCCCATAATTCAATGGAAACCAGGATGTCCTGTAATATTCCTTCTTGTTTGATAACAGATCTGTCAGCAAGTTCCAGTAAGGTAGATGTGGGTTCTAACATTTTTATGCCTAACTTCTCACAATTTTCTATGGTTAAGATGTTGATGGTCGCCTGATATGAAAATGGAACTATTTGTAAATGTTGTGCAAAGTATCCATTTCCATTTAATTAAGTGTGCAAAGTATTTTCCATGTATTGCAGGTTAAACAAAGTGTTTTTGGTAATTTTCTCTAAGTCTATGTGTGAGGAAATGTTAATTAAGTTTACTGTTTAACATATTATATCATAAATACACAGCAAGAGAAATTCACCATAGCATAACACAACAAACTGATGAGGCAATTCACCCCTCCTGGGCTACAACTACCACGTCCAAGGCTCCGAATGGGCATGTCCTTTCTCTATTAAGTTTCTAAAAATGGTTATACAATGAAATATATGGCTAAAAAGATAAAAAAAAGTTGTGAATTTGACTTTAGAAGACAGAAATAAGCTAAAAATGGCTTTTGTTTCACCTCAAACAGTGAAGTACAACCCAATATAGCTCCATCTTCCCGATGGCCCTCGTGGCCCTTTCCTCTTTCCTAAAGAAAAAATGGCTGAAGAACACCTATGTTCACTCTGCAAACTGTCCCAAACACTCTAGAAGATCAAAGAAACCCAAAATTGACTAAAATTTCATCCTGTTTTGTCGAAAATGGAGAAAGTTATGACCAAAACAAATTTTGCCCAGTGGCACTAAAAAACCTCCTCCAAAACTGGAGGAACTCCAATTAACTTCGAAAAAAATGGAAAAATGACTTAAAAGGAAAAATTGTGTGCTAATTTTGGGGGCAACAATAAATGTGACTATCAGTTCACTGGCACATTCACATGCAGAAAACCAGGAAATGGTTAGCGCTGGCGGTTAATGTTTTAAGGACCGCGGTCATGGTCATAGTCTGCGGGTCACGTGGCTAGGGGGATAGCACCCAAGTGCTTAAGCAAGAAATTTTCGTCGGTTGTATGGGGCTTAGCTCATGGTTATGGCTCGTGGTCGCAAGCCTTATTCCTTAGCTCTGAGGGCTTAATCCCTAACTTCGCCCGTTCACAACTTTAAACGACAACCCAACTCAAATGACTGCCCATTATCCAATGACCCGAACACATTCACGCTGACCTAACTATGGTTTACAGGTGCCCGACTTGAATTTACATTCAGAGTGACCCACATCCATTCAAGTCAGGTCGGGTCGGCCCACAACCAACTTAACTTGCCTTTTATGCATTTTAACCAATTAGGCCTGGGGCCACATGGCAACCTTCAGGCAAGCTACGTGGCACCCACTGATAGGCCCTATAAAAACCATATAAAATTGAAATTTTTGCCATAATAATTTTTTTTTACAAAATTTGACAAAATCATAGTCAAAAGTCCTATTTTTGAAGGTCATTGTGCATTTTCAAACTTTATTAACTTTCACATATGACATCGGATTTGAGTCCTGTTCACGGTGCTAGAATCACAGTGACGACGCCTTTCCGGTCATTTAGATTGCAACCAATTCTAAGAAGTTCCATTTTTGAGCATTTTTTCGACTTGGACATGATCTCCTGATCACATCTCCTTATTGGGAAGCTTTTGGACCCCAAAAGCCTTCAATTACCTGTTAAGAATATGAGGGTACATATCCTCACATTTTCCACCTCCATCCATTTTTCCTTACTCGGTTTGCTGCCCTTTAGACCAACCCAAACATAATCGACATTTCCCCTCCTCGAAGTGTGTGTTCTTCTATCAATGATAGCATCCTCTTTCAGCTCATCCAAAAATTCTTGCGAGAAATCCTTTATGGATGGAAACTGAATGTCACTTTCATAATCAGTAATTAAAGGAGGTTCATACAAACGTAAATTTTCCACATTCACAATGGAATACATTTTCATATATCAAGGCAAATCTATTTGAAAAGCATTATTTCGAACTTGTTTAAGGATCTTGAATGGACCATAACTAATAGGCTTCAGCTTTTTACCTTCTCCTTGCATTCTTTCCTTACTAATATGCAGCCATACCTCATCTCCTTCTTGAAACTTATGATGAATTCGGTGTTTGTCATGCCTCTCCTTGTACTTGCCTTGACGTTTTTCAAGCTGTTCTTGAACCTGCTGATGTATGAGCTGAATTATTTCAATGAACATGTGAGCTTTGTCAATGTCACTATGCCCATCAATGGCAACATCCTTCTCAAGAATGAAATCTAAAGGTGAATTGGGCAAATACCCAAAACAAGCTTCAAAAGGTGAAGTATTTGTAGAAGAGTGCTTGGCCTGGTTGTAAGCATGTTGAATGTAATGAAAATTATCATACCAAAGCTTGGGATGCTTGCTGCAATAACCTCTCAAAATATGTACAATGGTTCTATTCACTACCTCTGTTTGGCCATCTGTTTGCAGATGGAAAGAAGTACTCTTCTTCAACTTGGTGTCCGTCATCTTCCATAAATTGGACCAAAAATTCCCAACAAATCTAGAATCCCTGTCACTAAAAATAGAAGTAGGCAAGCCATAATGAACCCATACATGTTGAAAATATAAATCGGCAGTTTTTTCAGTAGTTATAGATTTCTTACATGGCATAAGAATACACATCTTGCTGAATCTATCAACTACTACATAAAGATAATCATGTTGCTTTCTAGATAATGGTAGACCTCCAACAAAATCCATAGAAACACTTTCCCATGGTCTAGATGGTACCGAAAATGGAATATATAAACCAAGATTCCTATTGCTATGCTTGCTTGTAGCACATAATGAACAACCTCTAATGAAACATGAAACAATATCTACCACGCAAGGTCAATAACAATACCTCTATAAATGTGCCACCGTTTTTCTTACCCCGAAATGTCTAGCAATAAGAGAAGAATGAGCTTCTCTCATGACACTTAGTCTCTCCCCCTGTGGTATACATAACTTGCCCAAATGAAACAACAAATTATTATGCAAGTGATAATCATTCTTCTCAACATGATTCCCTTCACTCAAGTTAGCATACACATCCTTAAAATCAACATCTGATGCATACTGTTCTATGTAGCTCTCATGTACAATAGAATCATTCTTAAGTAAATTAGTAGCACTAATAATAGGCCTTGAAAGCATATCAAAAACTTTATTGAAAATACCTTTCTTGTACCTTATTGCCAAGTGAAATTGTTGTAGGAAACCCATCCATTTGAAATGTTGTGACTGCTGCAATTTACTTTGCAACTGCAAGTACTGTAAAGGGTTATGGTCGGTATGAACAACTTTTTATTTCCCCATCAAATAGTGTTTCCACTTTTTTACGCTCTTTACCAATGCATACAACTCCTTAACATATGTAGGATAATTCACAACAATACCTTTAAATGTCTCAGAATGAAATGTGATAGGCTTACCATGTTGTAGGAGAACTTCACCCATGGCGTAATCACTGGCGTCGGTTTGAATCTCGAATGGCTGTCTCAAGTCCGGTAATGCAACGAATGGAGATGAACTTATCTTCTCTTTCAAAGACTAGAAAGATTTCTGTTGCTTGCCTCCCCATTGGAAATCATGCTTCACACTTGTCACTACATGCATAGGAGCTACTATGGCAGAGAAGTTAGAAATAAACTTCCTCCAATACTGAGTTGGACCCAAAAAAATTCCTATCTCTGTAATGGATTTGGGAGTAGGACAATTCACAATGGCTTCTACTTTATAAGGATAAATTCTCAAAGCACCTCTTCCTACTATGTGTCCCAAATAAACCAAAGAAGTCTTTCCAAATTCACACTTTGAGATTTTAAGAAATAAATGATTTTTCTTCAAAACATCAAGTAATTTCTTAACATGCATGACATGCTCTTATCTATTCTTGCTGAAAATTAAGATGTCATATAAGTAGAAAATAAATAAATCATCAAGAAAAGGACGTACGACATCATCCATTACCCTCATGAAAGTTGCAGGTGCATTGCATAAACCAAATGGCATAACAAGCCACTCAAAGAGTCCCTGTTTGGTTTTAAATGTTGTCTTCCAAATGTCACTTTCTGCAATTCTAACTTGATGATAACCACTATGTAAGTCTAACTTAGTGAAATATTTAGCATCTTTCATCTGATCTAACAAATCATATATTCTTGGAAGTGGGTAACGATTATTTACCCTTATCTTGTTCAATGCCCTAAAGTCCACACACATGCGCCAAGTTCCATATTTCTTTGGAATCAACAATATTGGTGACCCACATGGCGAAGTGCTTGGTCTTATAAACCTTTGTCCAAAAAGTCTTTAATTTTCCTCTTTATTTCAGCATTCTCCATGATAGACATGTGGTACATGCCTATGTTAGGAAGAGGACAATCTTGTTGTAACTGGATTTCATGTTGAATCTCCCTTTTAGGAGGCAAACCTGTTGGTTCCTAAAACATGTCATGATGTGCATCAAATACATCATATAAATCTGATTTAAGCTTGGAATCACAATTTTCAAATGACTCATGATTCACATCAACCTTGGGCTTAACCATAAGAAGTACAAAACTCTTACTAGAATTCACTAGTCTTTTTACCTGTCCTGCATTTACCATCACTATATTTGTCTTCTTGCGATGTGCTCTGACAAGAAAATCCTTGCCATATTTAAAGAGATGATACTTATTTTAATGGCAAAGAAATATTGCTTTCCTGTCAAATAAGTAAGGACTTCCCAAAACAATTCCTGATATATCAAGCGGTACTACATCAAGTTCAACTATTTCAATAAAGTGTGTAGTAATTACAAATCACAATATGCACTTCCTTGAGACTTGTAAGTTTGCATCCTTGCATATCCACCCAAGTGGATAAGGCTTTGGATGTGTAATGGTCTCAAGTTTAAGCTGTTTGACTAAGTCTTCAGAAATGAGATTTTCTTGTGACCCACTGTCAAACAGTGTATCAATGTTTGTAAGTTTTGAGACTACCCTCACATGGAACAATTCAATTCTTTCTTCCTCATTTGGAGCTTGTACATGACAATTTGAAGTACTAGTGCTTGGCTTAGTTTCAGTTTCCTTTCCCTTCATACTCTTCAAACCCATGGCTGCAATTTTGGTTTCATCACCTGAATCATCCCCTAAGTCTTGTGGTGTAGTTGTAGTAGCTGCAGTTTTATTCTTTCCTTTGTTTTTGTTAAACTGAGTTATTTTCTCAGCATGAAGTTTCCAATAGCTTTTATCTTCATGGCATTCTCTTGAACAGTGTTTACATATCACTTTCTCACCCTCTTGTTTGACAGATGCATTATTTTTGCCTTTTCTCTTAGAGGTTTTATCTTTGTTTTCCCCTTTAAAAGTCTTGTTTTTACCCTCATCAAAAGTGTTTTTCCTTCTAGCCTCTAAATTCATAGCTTGTACACAAACTTCATCTAGACTAGTAGGAATGAACATAAGGATAGTATGTCTAAGGCAGTTGTGCAAACCACTTATATATTTCAACAAAGTATCTTGACTTTGTAAGTCTATCCCTAATAAGAGTGCTCTTCTCCTAAACTCTTGGGTGTAGTCTTGTACATTTTGTCCCTTAAGTTGTTTGAAGTTTTGTCAGTTCATCATAGCCTTTTGTAAATGAGCTAATGGATAAAATTGATTTTTAATTGCAGTAATAAATTTAGTCCATGATAAAGTGATCTTACCATGTTTTTTAATTTCATCCTTGGTCTTGGCTTCCCACCATACCAATGCTACTCCATCCATTCTCAAAGAGGCTAACCGTATCTTGGTGTCGTCATCATGAAGGTTTAGTATCCTTATGTAAACTTCCAACTGTCTTATCCAATTATCAAGTTTCTCTACATTGACCTCACCATTAAACATAGGCAACTCAAATTTAACATCAAGCTTTAAAAATGGACTTTTACCAGTGGTTTTAAACTTGTGAGATTGATTCACTGAAGTAAAGGATGGTGATGTAGAGGAACAGGATGAAGATGGGAATGGTGGATCACCATTTCCTCCGTGTCCTTTCTTGACTTGTCATCACTTTTATTTCCTCCTGAAGAACCCTCTCCTTCTTTCTGGTGTTTAGAACCTTCTCCAACAAGCCTATCATTCCTTTCTTGGTAGAGTATCCTCACCATCTCTGTCATGTCCAAGAAATCCTTTCAGAACACTCGTTCCTCTTCTTTGGGATCAATGTCTTCAAGAGCTTCTCCTTATCTTGAAGACATGCTTGAAGCTTCTTCAATGGCTCTTGGAGGTGGCTCTCTGGCCCTTCTTGGTTGAGGATTACTTTGTGCACTAACCAAGTGTCCTTCACCTCTCTTGATTTTAAGCCGAGTAAGCATCAAAACTTTCAAACAATCAACTATATCTTTGCACAAGAACAAATGCAGAGTAAAACTCTAGCTCTGATACCATCTTATATGAAAATGGAACTATTTGTAAATGCTATGAAAAGTATCCATTTCCATTTAATTAAGTGTGCAAAGTATTCTCCATGTCTTGCAGGTTAAAGAAAGTGTTTTTGGAAATTATTTCTGAGTTTATGTGTGAGGAAATGTTAATTAAGTCTACTGTTTAACATATTATATCAGAAATACATAGCAAGATATATTCACCATAGCATAACACAACAAACTGAAGAGGCAGTTCACCCCTCCTAGGCTATATCTGTCGGGTCCAAGGCTCCCAATGGGCATGTCCTTGCTCTATTAAGTTTCTCAAAATAATTATACACTGAAATATATGCTTAAATAGGGAAAAAAAGATGTGAATTTGACTTCAGAAGACATAAATAAGCTAAAAATGGCTTTTGTTTCACCTCAAATAGTGAAGTACAACCCAAGATAGCTCCATCTTCCTGATGGCCCTCGTGGCCCTTTCTTCTTCATTGAAGAAAAAATGGCTAAATAACACCTCTGTTCTCTCTGAAATCTATTCCAAACACTCCAGAAGGTCGAAGAAACCCAAAATTGACTAAAATTTCATCCTGTTTGGTCGAAAATGGAGAAATTTATGACCAAAACAAATGTTTCCCAGTGGGACTAGAAAACCTCCTCCAAAACTGGAGGAACTCCAGTTAACTTCGACAAAAATGGAAGAATGGCTTAAAAGGTAGAACTGATTGCTAATTTTTGGGATAGAAATAATTATGACTGTCAGTTCACTGCCATGTTCTCATGCAGAAAACCCATAAATCGTTAGCGCTGGCGGTTAATGTTTTAAATACCGCACTCATGGTCATAGTCTGTGGGTCATGGGTCTAGGGGGCTAGCACCCGAGTGCTTAACCTAGAACTTTCCACAGGTTGTATGGGGCTTAGCCCATGGTTATGGTGCATGTTCGTGAGCCTTACTCCTTAGCACTGAGGGCTTAATCCCTAACTCTTCCAATTCACAAGTTGAAACGATGACCTGACTCAAACGACTGCCCTTTATCCGATGAGCCGAACACATTCACGCCAACCCGAATGCAGTTTATAGGTGCCCGACCTGAATTTACTTTCAGAGTGACCCACATCTGTTCAGGTCAGGTTGGGTCGGCCCACAACCAACTTAACTTACCTTTTGCGCATTTTAACCAATTAGGCCTAGGGCCATGTGGTAGCCTCCGAGTAGGCCACATGGAACCCACTGATAGGCCCTATAAAAACCATATAAAATTGAAATTTTTTCCATAATAATTGTTTTTAAAAATTTGACAAAATCATAGTCAAAAGTCTTGTTTTTGAAGGTCATTGGGCGTTTCCAAACTTTAGTAACCTTCACATACGACTTTGGATTTGAGTCCCATTCACGACACTAGAATCACAACGACGAAGCCTTTCCAGTCGTTTAGATTGCAACCAATTCTGCGCAGTTCCATTTTTGAGCATTTTTTTGACTTGGACATGATCTCCTGATCACCGCCCCTAAATCAACCAATGTTTTTGAAAAGGAATGTCTAGAGGTTTGTACAGTAACTATGGGGTTCCATCGATCCTCATATTTTACTTGTGTTTCTTTACCCAAGAGTAAGTCTAAAAATTCTCCCACCACATGAACAGTTGGTACGGTTTTTACTTTCCTCACCTGTTTTTTCTCGCACAGCTCTTTAATTATCTTGGCATAGATAGGAACGTCTTGTATAGCCTATAGAAGAGAAATTTTAATGCAAAGGTTTTTTAATTCACCTAAGAGATCAAAATTTAAATATACTAGTGGTTTAGTCATGTTAATCTCTTAGGGAATTGAGGGGAGGCCATAATAAGTTTTTCAGTGTCTTTTTGGTCAAATTTCTCCCTCCCCTACTTTACCTTTGTTTCTGTTATAGTTGATTGTTTAGGTTCTGTCATAATTTCAGACTCAAGTTGTGGCAAGGTCTTATCTTCTTTAAGTGAAATCACACGTCCTGATCTCAGCCTAAGTTTATTGCATTGCTTCTGTTCAGTTTTGGGGTTTGAGTTTTCGACAATCTGGATTAGCTAAACCGGTTTGTTATTAGGATTAGGATTGGGCTGAGTTGGCATTTGAGGATGCATGATAGGCTGAGGATTGTGTTGGATTGGGTATGGAGTTGGTAACGTAGGTTGATTATAAGCTACTATCCCCATTGGTAGATTGGTAATTTCCGAAATTCGTTGCGGTTTTGAGACAATTTGTATTCTGAGAGGTGGAGGAAGGCCACTGGGACTGATATGGATTATTTTGGTAGTAAGGGGGAGAAAAAGGAAAAATTGACCAAATTTTACTTGAAGAGGGTTGTGTTGGCCAAGGAGGCATGGAAAATTATTGGGATGGCCAAGAAGAAAAAGGTGATTGGGTCTGCCATGTTGTTGCAGGGTTCTGTTGATTAAATTATGGAGAAGAAAAGAACTGAGGTGGGTCTTGTGACATACTTGGTTGTGTTTTCCACTGTCGACGCTGATTCATTAGGTAGATTGGTTCTATCTCTTCTTCTGCCTCTTTGAAGACTGATTTTAACCCCGAAAGTGAAGGGAAATGATCATTGGCGTGGTCCTCGGTACAAATAGTGCATCTCTGGACCATGCCTAATGGACATTCTCATTGGTTGTGCTTCTTCTGACATCATGGAAAAAAAAATGGCAACGTTTTTTTCTTCTATAACTTGCTTTGCCTTGGCTTGTAGGACATCTAGTTGCATTGTCAAGGTGCCCAAGATATCAGTTTTAAAATCTTCTAAAAGATTACCAAATTCTACTCTGGTCACGTTGCCACTAGAATGTTTATAATTACTTGTAGCTAAGTCTTGCCCAGTTGACCTACTTCGCGTACTACCTCGAGAACACCTGATGCATAATGCAATAATGTTATCATATTCTTCTTGATATATGTCCATTTTCCCATTATATTGATTGTTTCGACCTATTCTTCTTTCATTCCCTTGATCATTGTCGCTTTTAAGATATCTTTAGATAGTGTAGTATATGGAGATCTTTGCAAATTATATTGAAATCTTTCAATGTATTCTTCTAATGGTTCATTGTCTCTTGCAAACATATTGAATATTTCATCTTTTATTTCTTGAGTCTGACAGTAATCTTGATATTTGTTAAGGAAATTTTTTTTCATTTGATCCCAACTATTAATAGTTCCTCCACTGAGCCCCATAAACCAACGTAATGTTGTCCCTTTCAAAGTAGAGGGAAATAGTTTCAATTTCTGAGGGTCAGTGGTGTAGTCATATCCCCTACATAAGACATCAAATTCAAATAAGAATGCATCCAGATGTTTCGAGGTCAGCCCATGGAAGGTGGGGATGTTTTGTAATGGAATGGATTTCATAGGGGCATTTGCGGCCGGATCAATAAAGGGATACTCCAGTGTTGATTTCTGCCTCTGGTTTTGGTTGTTTTCTATTTGATAAAAAATATGCCAATAATATTTAGGGATTTCTTGTTCTGGAGGAGTAATTTGATTGGAATTAGGGAGTGTATTTGGAGGAAGCCTTACAACACTTCCCCAATCTGGGATACTGGGTGTATCTGCCTTAGTCACTCTCTCAGGGGATTCAGGCTCTAGATTTTTTACTTGTACTGCACTGATTTTTTCTTCCCCTCCTTCCTGCAAATTGCAGGAATTTCCCTGTCTTGAAGGGTCAGGATTTACATGCTCAGCAATATGAAGGCTTTGCTCATACCCTTCTGTTTTAATGTGAATCTCGGCATCGGCTACAGATGGTGAGGTTGCTGCTTGAGGGAATTGTTACACTGATTTTTGGTCATTTAACCTGTTACTATTGGATGGACCAAAGTACACCATGTAAGACCAATTTTACCTAAGTAAAATTTCTTTCACTATGAAAAATAAGTTAGTAATCCTTAATTTATTAAGTTATTTATGGTCTAAATAGGAAACCCCATGAGGAAATATTGAATAAATCCATATTTATTTGATTTTCCTCAAGGAATAATTAGTTAAACAACATCTTAATTAATATTCCTGGTCATATTTAACCCAAAATAGGAAAAATAATTTGATAAATCATTATTTATCTTATTCTTTTCTAGGAATAATTATTTAAACCTTATTTAAATAAGATTCCTTGTTAAATTTGACTAAATCATTTATAAATAATTGAATAAATAATTATTTATTTAATTATTATTCAACCACATCCGTAAAATAATAAATAAATAAATAATTTATTTATTATTTACAAATAAAGGGATTTGACCAAATTCAAATTCTTTTTCCCTCCAACAAATATAATAAAATATTCCATAAAAGTTGGATCTAGATTTGGTTAATAATATTTTAATTATGCACCAATACCTAGACTAACTCAATATTTTGTTATAAATAGAAGGGTTTTTCCATTCACTCACTACCTTTTGTTGCCTAAATATCACTCTGGATCTATATTCAGTCTAACTTTGATCCAACATCATTGTCATATTTTGCTACCATTTTTCTTGTGAGCTCGCTTTGAGTTCCATTTTTTGTCTGGGTTTTCTACACCATCAAGAGAGAGAGAGATCTTAGATGTGAATTTTTTAGGACATACAAGAACACATCCCATTGAGGGGGACTAGTAACATCTTTCTATGTTCCCTTCCTAGGTGTCAAAAATACAAAAATTCTTTAAAAACATTTTTGTCTTGCCTATTGGATGAATGGAGCAACTCTTGCTTTTATATAATGCTTAATGTATTTTACTATATAGATGTGGATTTTTTAGCATTTATCTAGATCAAATAACTGTAGATCTAAGGAAATTGGCAGCCATCTTTGATGTTAGGGTTGTTTGTTATGCACAGCTAAAGTGAGCTTTTTTTATATACTTGCAATTAGAATTCATCCTAACAACTGGCGACTCCAGAAGGTTTTATGATTATGACCTCTGTAATTTTTGAGATCTGTGCATGACCAGCTGCATCAAACCCTTGGATTTTTCTTTAGCTTCTCGTTTTGATTTTATTGATGTTATTTTTAACCTACAAAACCTAAAACAATAAAATTTTTAACTTTCGTGTGTTTGCAGACCTACTGCACAAGTGACAGGTATCAGCTGCAGCTGAGGTGACACTTTTTTTCTGAAACCTGCTCTCGAGAGTGCCGGAAGTACAGGTCACAAATTTTGGGCCAAAAGTTGCGACCTGAACCTCCAGGATGCAGAAAAGATCCTCAAACCTTCAACCTCTGCAGAAAACAGGTCAGAAACTGCGACCTGTACTTTTTACGAGAATTTTTCTGAGATTTTTCTGGGTTTTTCTAGGCTACTGTTTAGGGTTATCTAACCTCCATCTCCACCCATTTTGGACCTGTAATTTTTTTGTTTTACTTGTTGAAGTAGGAACCTAGCCCACTAGGGCTTTAGTATGCTTTCACCTTTCTAGGAGGAGTTTAGCTGAAGTAGGCTGTTTGAAATTTTTGTGTGTTCAGTAATTTTTCAGACCTGATCCTATACCTTCAGATCCTTTTGAGATTTGTTATTCATCCATCCAAAACACCTATTTTAAGTTTTTTTGGTCCTCCTCTATGGTCTTCTCCATTTCCCTTCAGGTTGTAGCCTTTCGTCACCTCATTTGCATCACTTTTCCCTCTAGTTTTTTTATGTTTTCTGCACCTATTTCCAACAGATCTGACCTTTAGATCATTGTACCTCTCAAATTTAGATCCATTGGCTATTTTGGCGTATTTTGACTAGATTTTTGCCCACCCACAGACTAGTTGTTGAGAAGCCCGCCTCCTTGGGTTTAGATTGATGCATCTTCAGCTGTTTATTTTCTCTTATATTCATTCTATTTTGCCGTTATTTGCAGACTTATTTACAATTATAAAACATACTTTTTATTTTTCTCTACAAAATTCTAGGTTTAAAAAATAAAATTAACACACTTAACACACACACCATAAGTGAAGAGCCCCCGGTTAACACCATTAGGCAAGGACTATAACATTGTAATCAATTGATCTTGCACCTCTCTACCCTTGTTTCGACATTGTAATCATTTGATCTTGAACCCCCTTGCCCTTTTTGGTCTCTCTTCCTTTTGTGATCCATGTTTTTTCTTCCATCATTGCGTCCCCAAGGCATTTATCCCAAAGACTTCATGGCCTTCATCCTCAGTTTCCATTAGGAAGACTTACTCCTCCGTGTAGGATTGGAGTTAGGCCTCCACTGAGTCCCCATTCCAACTCCACTTCTGGTTCATTGGTTTCCCATTCTAGTTCCATCTCCAATTCTCCTCTTGTCACCTTCACCATGTCTAGTTCAGAACCTAACTTTGGTGGTAGCCCCGGCCCTAATACTGGGAATACTACCAGTGGGACCACAACAGGAACTATCTCAGTTGCTCCCCTACTAACTTATATGGTAGGCCTCAGTCTTCCCGATTTTAACCAGTTGATCAATGACCCCATACACCATGACCCTAGTTGGCCTGCTATGCCAACCAAGCTCCCTTCCGACATCCCCAAGTTTGAAGGTATTGCTGGAGAAGATCCTACAAACCATGTTAGATCTTTCCATATGAGGTGTTTGTCTAATTCCATCATCGATGACTCTATCTGTCTTCGGTTGTTCCAATGTATGCTTACTGGAGAAGCTTATAAGTGGTATGTTGACCAGGCCTCATACTCTCATACTACTTTTGCAACCCTTGCCCAGGATTTTTTGTCTTACTTCCAGCTTACCCTCCGTTATGACACTGGTACCGAACTTTTGACCTCTTTCTGTCAATCGTCTACGACCTGCCTATCTGATCATGTCCATGAATGGTGGAGAAGAAAGAGCCTATTTTGAACCCCTTCCTTCGAAGACCGTGTCACATCTCATTTCCCTCAGACCAAAGAAGCTTCTCTCTAGATTGCATTGAAATATGACCTGATCTACGAACATTCTGGCTATGTTTATACCGTCTTACATGATCTCCCTAAACCCGGTGGTGCCAACACACTAGGGGCATCCCATGCTACCGACGGTATCATTGGAACCCTTTGAGACCGAAGAAGCTCCTCTCTAGATTGCATTAAAATATGACCTAATCTACGCACAGTCTGGTTATGTTTATACCTTCTTACCTGATATCCCTAGACTCGGTGGTACCAATGCACTGGGGGCATCCCATGCCACTGATGGTATTGTTGAAGCCCTTTCACATCCATACACTCATCCTCCCATGAGTTATGGTTTCCCTCAGGGAGGGGCCAGCTCATCCAGTACTTTTCCCCCTACCGGTAGCATGTATCTAGGATACGGAATGCCTCCTCCTTTTTCCCAACCTATTTACCACAAATTTTCCCAACCTCCTTATTAGTCGTATCCACATCTTGGTGCTCCAGCTCCTCCAACATTAGGACCCTTGCCTCTATTTCCTTCTCAACACCTGCAACAGTAGCCACTGCCCCCTAGGGGCAGGTGTGTGCATAGCAGGGAACGACTAATCCTTCTACTTCCAAAAAGAAGAGGAAAGGTACCCAAAATAAATATTCTCCTAGTAATCTAGGACCTAATCCCCAAGGAAATGAACCTAACACCACTAACCAGCAATAGAGCACTCAACCCAAGCAGGACTGGCATGTTTGCATGAATAAGCCTTGTTCATGCTGCAGTGTTTATGGTCATTACACCCACGATTGTCCTCTTTTACCTCATATGCATTATATGTGGGAGACCTGAGCAGCATTGTGTAGACAACAAGCCCCCCCTTCGGTTCCTCCCAATGCAGCACCTATCCAACCGGCTGTGTTTACCAATCCTTTCCCTCAGCAAGGATTTATGGCTACCCAACCACCTAAAGGTCAGGCGGCCACTCAATTTCCTCCATCTGGTACCACCGATTACCAGATTCTTATGATGAACTCTAACCAACCCATTACTGTTGACCTCAACCTTCAGAATCAATCCTGTTAGGACAACACGCCTCCCGCTACATCTGCCCCCGAGCCCCCTTCTTTAGTTTCCAGAGAGCCTCTTTCGACAACCAATGGTACTTTACAGATCCCTTAGCTTAAGGAATAGGTTCATACAAAGATCCCGAAGCGACCATTAAGCCGAAACTCTAATTCTGGTGAAGCTTCCCATTCATATAGTATATTAGATGATTTGGCGAATCTCCTACTGCCATCTCAATACTGGAACTTCTCTAGTCGTGCCCTTCACAACGAAAATCTATACTAACTTCCATGGGTGTTGTGGATCCTTTAGATGATCATTTGATCATATTCAATGTTGACCAGTCAGAACATCCTCCCCTTCCTTCTTTCGTTGCCTTCCAAATCCCCGTTAAGTTCCAGAATGCCAACGTCTCTCATTGTATCATTGATGAGGGGGCATCCACCTATGTGATGTCTGCTTCAATTTGGAACCAACTTAGATCTTCTGAGTTGGACCCTTCAACTATCACCCTCCAAGCATGGGATGGCCACTCTTCCCATCCCATTGGCCTATTCCATAATTTTCCTATTACTCTTGTGGGAAAGACTGTTTGCGTTGACGTAGAAGTCATCGATCCCCCCTTCGATTACAACATTATATTAAATTGTAGCTACACTTATGCGATATCTACTCTCCCATACACAGTTCACCGTAAGATGTCCTTTCCTCACAATAGAAATATAGTCACCATTGACCACTTAACATATTATGAACCGAAGTCTCAGACCTCCCCTAATTCCATCATCGTTTCAGTGGCCAATCAGCAAACCGTCGAACCTTCGACCAGTGTCTCACCCAGAGTCTACAAAGAATCCTCTTTTCTTGGTTATCTCATTGGTATTCCTCCTCCTATCTCTGATCCTAGCTCATCGAACGTTTTCATGATGTAATCATCTCGAGCTTCGCTCAAGTGGGCCGCTTCGTCTAGTTAGCAACCCTGCCCTCTTCAACTTGTTGCTAGCACTTCTTCCCAGCCTTCAGGACCCCCTCCTCAAGGCCCCTCATCTGCAGCTAGTATCCATGAGCCTCTCTACCCTCCCGAAATGGTTCCTCCTAGCCTTAACCATCTCGGAGCTATCCTGCCTAGTCATTACCCCTCCGATCAGATACCATTCCTAGCTCCTCCTCCTCGAGTGTTTTTGGTACTTTTTATGGCTACCTTATCCCTTCCTAACCTAAACCTGGGGATCCCAATCTAGTAAATTGATCCCCCAGTCACTATCCCGCCTGGTCAGCCCAAACTTTGTCTTTCTTTGACCCCGGTTCAACCAGTCCCCATGACCCCTCACTCTGCTACCGTGCCTCAGACACTTCAACATGAACCTACTCATGTTGCGACAGCTTTGGGTAAAGGGGGAAAGCCCACTTGATAATTCACTTTGGCGGCTGAGGTTTGTGAAAATTGTTCCTCCTCAGCCTCCAAAGTGTACCCCCCCCCCCCCCGTGTGCTTTGTGTGATGTTGTTTGTCATGCCACCCATAATTGTCCTGAATTTCCTCGTCTTAGGCCCTTGGTAAACGAAGCATTTATTGAGTCTGATATGACAGAATTTCATGTTACTTTACCTGATTTCCATGGCCATTATACTTACCACTATCCCCGCCTTAAAGAGTACCGCTCCTCTTTGGAAGCGGTTCTCCAATTCGAGGCCAAGAGAAACGAGTCCACCGATCCATTATTTGCGCGTTTTTCTTTAGAAGAACCAGAGGACACATCCACTCTCATATAAATTCCTCCTTTGGATGTCGAAATAACAGAGTCTTCGGCCACTATCCACTACCTTTCATCATCTATGAGACCCATGGTGGAAGACTGCCCTCGGACTTCCCCTTCTGTTTCGCTTGACCTCCCTTCAGTGATCATCTTAGGCTCAACATCGCTAGATCCTTCATCTACTTGTTTTTCTGTCACCCCTTGTGATGATGTGCATGTGAACCTCTCTTCTCATGATGACGAGTCAGGTAGCTTTGCTGTGTCAGGTGGTATTTCTTCCACTAGTCACCCCATCTTCTTTTACGATGACTACATTATGGAAGTATTCACCACCCGTGACTTTATATATCCCCTCTTACATCGAACCCATGCATTCGAACCACATACACCTTGTTTCCATTACATTGACACCCAATGTTTGGGTAAGGGGGCACCCATATTTGAAAGACCAGGAGAAGAAATTCTCCAAAACTCTCCTAGTGTATCTGGTTATGTCGACTCTAGTACCCTTATTCTTCCCCATTTAGAAGAACATCTAGAGTCTCATATTACTTAGGATAACTCTAGGGATGATACCCCTCATCATTCCTTCATCTTACATCAGGAACCTAGTCCCCTAGACGTTATTTTTTACCAACCTGTGTGTTTTCTAGTTGAGCACTAGTTCATTATATCTGAATCCACTCTTTGGGATAGTGACACCATGTATGCCAACCCAGAAACTACAAAATTGCTAAGAAGCAGGTTGTAGAGAAAGATTTTGCTTGCCGGTACACAGGTTCTTACCTCTCATTTTCAATACCCAATTATTTCATAGCAAAAGGAAAAAGAAATAAGGGATGTCACTCTTAAACACTCTACCAGCAGCGGCGCCAAAATGTTGGGTCATGAATGTGAATCTTTTAAAGGTAACCTCAATGCTCTTCATTAATCATCAACCCAGGGCAAGCCTTGTTATTTGAAGAGTCTAAGCACAATATATGCAAGTGACATCAGAGGTTGACTACTCTAAATTGTCATAAGAAAGATTGTCTAATTCTTGAAGTTCAATCAAATCAACTTGGAAGTGAATTATGAAATGCTTCTGACTATTCAAGGGAGGAAAATTTGTTATAAGCCTATGCAAAAATAAATACTTAAGACTAAAAGGGATAATACTGCAATTGAACAAGACACTTTAATGAATTTAACAACAACCTGAACGAATTTGTAATATCCCAAAAAGGGGAAGCAACAATATATGAACATAAAACTGGAAATATAAGTGAATAACATTACACCAAAATGTATGAAAATCATGGAGCCATTTTATTATGTAAATTAGCAGCAAATAAGTACAATATAAGTGGTCACAACTCAAATAATTAAGCTAAACAAGCCTCCCATGAATACATATGCCAAAATGAAATGCTGCTACATAGCACAATACCCAAGAACAACTACAGTGCAGTTATAGGTGGTACACTGCTACTGGAAATGGGCAATAATATAGATCTGGAAATATATGGCTCATACAATGCTAGGAGTAAATATCTAAGCTCTTAAGCACATTTTCAAGACATCCTGGGAAGGATTTCCTGAAATGTGCAAAAGTACAAAAATGTCGGAATGCGGCCCTAGGACAAAATAGCAGCTGAAACTCAATAATTGGATGAATATGGATGTATATGATACATATGATGAATGGATCTCCTCCAATATATCCTTCAAGTGAAAGGAATATCCAATCACTAAATATCTCAACCTTTGATCAAACACTCAACCCCTCACTGCAATTGCTCACTGAAATAACGTAGTCCAAGAGGGATACTACACTGTAGAAGATTGGGAATAGGTTGGCCAAGTTCCAAGATGTGAAATATGCTCCAGAATCTTCCTCACTGATATCCTAAAGGGAAGAATGCTTCCTCCTCTGAAAAACTAGCTCTGGAAGTGGGTTTCTCAACCCTCCACTGCAACACCCTGCAACACAACACAATCCTCTACAGAAACTATGTTGTAGCTGAAGACTGAAGCTTAGCCTTAAGCCTGAGTGTGGAAAATTAAGTGCAAGCTCCCCCAAGAGGCCTCTCAAGAAAGGATATGGGATTATTGCTCGAGAACACCCGGTGCTAAATAACACAGCAATCTCAACTAAACATCTGAAGAATGCACAATAGTCATGCAGACCATAAAATCAATAACCAATAACATGCCTCACTATGGCTGCCTTGTCCTCCTTATAAACAAGTGTGAGACTTATTACCTTTGGTCCCACTCATTAGGGTTTCCTCCATCATGGAATCCTCCTCCCACTATCACTGCACTGTCTCTATTGATGAGCTACTCCATCCATACCAGCGCTATTGACTTGGTCAAACTTGACCTTGTCCACATGTATTTTCCCTTGTCCACACATGAGGGTGCTAGATCCAGCTATTATTATGATCCCCTTTCACATCAAGAGGGATTTTATGCTTGTTAAAGATATTTATGGGCCTCCTTACCCATTTATTCATCTATACAGGTGTTGGAAACAAAATTAATATTCCCATTAGCTGCATGCTAATTTAGGAATATTACAGTCCTCCCCTCCCAAATGCTGATTTTCCTCAAGAAACTGCAAGGATAGAACTAAAGAGCCTCCTCTCCTCCTCCTGTAGCATCCCCATAAAATAAACTTCTCCAAGGAATAAGATTTTGTCTCATCAATAAATCTCCATATTGCCCCTCCCAAGTATGCAAGTTAGCTTTTGGTGGCCATCCCAAATAGCTATCATCGTGAAGAAGTAAAATTCCCATGGAGGAAAAAATGTGTTGTCTAGAGGTCCTCTCAAGGCATGGAATCTGAAATACATTTGGAACTATCATTCCCATGTGAAACCTCCATCCCCAAGCTATCATCCATACAAAATGAGTCACCTCCCAACATGGTAACTCCTGAAAACTTCCCTCCACCTGAAGCTACTGAAGAATAGGTGGGCTTCATAATTGAACATGATGGGTCAAACTGCCCATCCCATGCTATATCACTCTCCACTTATGGTAAGTGTAGATCTACTGCTGAATTTTGGTTGCAATGATGTTACCTTCATGAATCAAAAAGGAAGTTGGATCTTTAAAGATCCACTCTTTGATTATTGCCCATACTACCCCATATAAAGTGGATATGACATGATCATCCTATGGGATCCAAATGAGAGAGGTACTGTAGATTTCTCATGGTGATGGAAAGTACCATCAGTCTCCCAAGTAATCACAGTGCAGTTTTTCTAACTGTTGTGTCAGAAAATAACATGGAAAGCTATATCTTAACAAACTGCTAGTTGTGTATGTTATCACATCTACTAGGGAATATTAAATGGATTTGGGTATCAAATAAGCATATATAAAATGATAAAACACTTTACCAAGGCCATAGAGGATATGGATGTCTCCATCATAGTAGTTGGCCCAAAATTGACCATGAAACCCAATAAGAGGCTTGCCCTCTTGTCGAGAAATGCAGTGTATAGAAATGGTAAGAACATGCAAATACTATGTTAGATAATCAATAAATGCTAAAACAAAATTCTTACCATGTACTAAGAGTAATATGAGGATAAGATCCATGAACAAGCCCTCCATAGTGTTATGACATACTACCATGAAGAGGAATGAATCATATACTGCATGAGGATATTTCTTCTTATGCTTGGAAATCCAAGTCAAGAAGAGAATATCATAGTAATAGATGTCTCTATCCACTACTTCATCACTCTCACATCCTCCTTGTGCACCAAGTGCATCATATGTGAAGTGATCCTGGAAACACTTCATCAATAAACCCAAGCTCCCAAGTGACAATGTTGTTGGTCTCTGCAATAAGGCTCTTGTCACCTCATAGCTCCATTCTTTGACATGTCCAATGTCAAAGTCATCTACCATAATGTTTCTGCATATGGGAGATCCCTTCGAAAGTGGAAGTACCTCCTGATCTTCCAAGGCTAAAGAGTAGCCCCTTTGCACCATGATAATGCCATCACCTACTCCTACAACATCATGCCAAGCATGGGAGAGGATCAACCCATACTCTCTCAAGAAAAACCAAGGTAACAACATCTCTTGCTGCTCCCTTATCTCTCCCTCATAAAATTCATGGAGTAACATCATGATGGTTGACTTGTAGAATGCACCATAAAACCAAATATTCTGCTGCCATAATATATGGGTGCCATGCAATGCCTCAATCCATAACATACCTTTTGAAAAAGGGTATGTCACATGATGGCCAAATTATTTTAAGAGTAGCCAGCGTAGCCTTGCATCCTGTTGCCCTGTGTCATAGATCTGCAAGGGGCTTTCGAGCCTCTGGCTCATCCACATCACCCATCCAACCAATGGTGAGTGTCTATCATCATGCCCAACATTTACATGCTTCCAATGAAGAATATCCTCATAGTAATGGGAGATAAGAGGCATCTCATCAACCATCTTCCTGTCCTCTGTTACACATGTGGAATAGTCATTGGAATGTCCCACTGGTGGCTGGGCCCCCAACTCATCATTTCTACTCAAGGATAGCGTTGCTGATATCCATGATGGTGCACCTTTTGTTTCAAGAAAATGTTCACTGCTAAACATATAGTAGTGCAATGCATTTCCTAGGACAATGCTCATCCCATCCTCCACAAATCTACACTCCAACCCCAAGAGTTGTGTGCAGCTCAAGAATGAGTGACCAAGAGGAATGTTTTTCTCTTCCTTGAGTCTATCAAGGCCCCTCAGCATACTGATAGTGTGCTACTCCAGATCAACAGTGTATCTTGACCCTAGGTCATGCAATGGGATACAACCCTCCATAAGATCTACTGAAATAACAAGAAATGGAAACTTAGGCATACATTGGTGAAGCTTGCGATCATTTTGTATGGCTGAAAGTGTTCCTTCCTCCAATGTGATGGTTCCCCCAACTGCTAGTGTTTTTGGCTGCTCCTCCATAGTTACATCAGTGCTGGTACAAGTCTCCTCAAGTGGTGGTGAGGGCTTTTCCTCCTCTGATTTCTCCTTGCCAAATTTTTAATCACCCTTTGAGTAAATTATACAAAATTAGTCACTCTTGCATGACTCAAATAGCTGAACCACCAAGTGTTTGCTTCACCCTCAAGGTGTAGCGCTGCAATATCTACAACCTCTCTTTCAACCACTATATGTAGTAGGAATAATTCATCTAGCTTTCTTTCCCAAGCCCTCACTGTACATGTGATGACCCATCAAAAGTAGACAATAGAAATCTACTGCCCTGACCTCCTACTGCTGCAAGGTTTCCTTTCTTCCTAAGGCTGGATGAAGTGTGGGAGAGTTAGAATCTCCTTGAAAGCTACAGGTTGAGATTTATATTCAACAAGGTATTCACTTAGAATCTCATGATCCATGTGTCCTCCATCTCCATGCATTTTTTCTCCTTTTTCAAAAGAAAAGGGCATAGTTCCATTTCTTCTTTCCACTCTTCTTTAATTGACCTCCTTGGTGAGGTCCTTCTTGGCTCTAAAAATAAATGAGATAAAACTCATTATCTCCATCATTCTGATATTTCTTTTCTTCTTCTTATTCTCCTGATAGAATAATGGTTGAGATCCACAGGTTGAGCCAAGATTAAGCTCTCATACCACTGTAATATCCCAAAAAGGGGAAGCAGCAATATCTGAACATAAAATTGGAAATAGTAGTCAATAACATTACACCAAAATGTATGAAAACCATGGGGCCATTTTATTATTTAAATCAGCAGCAAATAAGTACAATATAAGTGGGCACAACTCAAATAATCAAGGCAAACAAGCCTCCCATGAATACATATGCCAAAATGAAATGCTGCTACATAGAAGAATACCCAAGAACAAGTACAACATAGTTATAGATGGTACACTGCTAGTGAGAATGTGAAATAATATAGATCTGCAAATATATGGCTCATACAATGCCAGGAGTAAATATCTAAGCTCCCAAACACATTTTCAAGACAACCTGGGAAGGATTTTCTGAAATGTGAAAAAGTACAAAAATGCCGGAATGCAACCCTAGCACTGAATAGCATCTACAACTCAAGAAATAGATGAAGGTAGATATAGATGATACATATGATGAATGGATCTCCTCTAATAGATCCTTCAGGAGAAAGGCTGATCCAATCACTGAAGATCTCACCCTCTGATCAAACACTGCAACCCCTCACTGAAATAACGCAGTCCAAGAGGGATATTACACTGTAGAAGATGGGGAATAGGTTGGGCAAGTGCCAAGATGTGAAATATGCTCCATAATATTACTCACTGATCTCCCAAAGAGAAGAATGCTTCCTCCTCTAAAAAACTAGCTCTGGAAGTGGGTTTCTCAACCCTCCACTACAACAACTTGCAACACAACACAATCCTCTGCAGAAACTGCACTATAGTTGAAGAATGAAGCTTGGCCTTAAGCTTGAGTGTGGAAAATGAAGTGCAAGCTCCCCCAAGAGGCTTCTCAAGAAAGGAGATGGGATTCTTGCTTAGGAACACCCAGTGCTAAACATCACAACAATCTCAAAAAAACAAGTAAAGAATGCACAATAGTCATGCAAACCATAAAATCAATAATCAATAACATGCCTCACTACGGCTCCCTTGCCCTCCTTATAAACAAGTGTGAGCCTTCTTACCTTGGGTCCCACTCATTAGGGTTTCCTCCATCATGGAATCTTCCTCCTACTATCACTATGATGTCTCTATTGATGAGCTACTCCATCCATACCAGTGTTGTTGACTTGGTCAAACTTTACCTTGTCCACATGTATTTTCCCCTGTTCACACACAAGGGTGCTAGATCTAGCTATTATTACGATCCCTTTTCAAATCAAGAGGGATTTTATGCCTATTCAAGATATATATGGGCCTCCTTACCCATTTATTCATATATCTAGGTGTTGGAAACAAAATTAATATTCCCATTAGTTGCATGCTAATTTAGGAATATTATAGAATTGAACAACAATTCTAATAATGTTGAAGATAAATCAATTATTCTAGATTTTTCAATGGAATTCTCTTTTAATCAATTAATAACATCCTTCTGAATTAAACATCAACCAAACACTCACAATGATGATGAAAATATCAAACGTCAACTATATGCAGAATTGAAGAACATTCCTGTTGGAACTAACCTAACAATTATAAAAGCATTGAATTCAGATAAAATATCATGAATGGTAAAATTGTCTATTAAAAAGGAAGATATAACATCTCATGCTTGCAATGAACCAATTCAAATGATATATTATGAAACACAAGGGATAACTTGGGATCACAAATTTTGTAAATAAATGTAAAGCACAAAAGTAGCAAAAGAACCCCCAGGGATGGGCCCAAATCCACTAGAAGCCTACTGCTAAGGAATACTCAGAAGTTGTCTATTCCAAAAACACCAGATTATTCATTAATCCACCGAGAAACACATTAGTACAAAAATTGATGATTTTGTCCAAATACATTTATTATAGAAAGATTAAATTACATGAACTATTTTTCTTGTTCATTCTTCGGCCTTTTATAGCTTAAAGGTGAATTCAGGAGTAGTAATGGATATTTCTCATTATGGGACCCTGTTGCTTCATGGCTATTGATTGAGTACTCCAAGCATGGTTGTACCTCTCCATCTTCTGTTGATTCGTAAGAGTTGATATGATTATGCCTGCCTTCCTTGTCTTCTGTTTTTCGGTCATCTGGTCAACAGTTTGGTTGTTTTGCTTCCCTATCAATAAAGGCAATGAAAAATCAATTTTTATGTTATCAAACACTCCCTTTATCACTAATCCATTCTTCCTCACTTTTGCATTATTTTCCTTTACTTTATTTCTAAGATGAAGGAAAAATATATAAAAGTGCAAGACAAATCGTGGTAAAGATGAGGGTGAAACATACCTTTTTCTTGACCCAACACTAGCATTTAATTGTTGATTTTCTCGGTAATTGTGAAGTCTACATTTGAATTTATGCTATGATATTCTAACACAAAGGAAATAGTTAAGTATAACTTGTTCTGCCGTCGAGTTAGGTAAAGTGTGTTTCTTTACTATGTACATTTCTAAATTATAATCAGACAGTCATGATATGTAGTGATCCGACGGTTCACTCTCTCCTCGGTATTACCAACACTTGATCCATGGCTTAGCACCCAATTGGTCCATGATCTCTATTTAAAGAGCACGGAGGACCATTTTTCCGGTAACTATTTATGAGAGAAGCTTATGTAAATTTTATTTCTTTATATTAATAAGTTTCCTAAAGTGGCCACGTTGGCTCAAGTCGTGGATTGTTTCCCTCTTCGATGGTTTTAACCACGTCAAATACCGGTGTACTTATTAGTGATATTTTTGTGAGCAGTGACCTTAGTTGTTTGATCCAAGGAACTTACACTATAAATTCCTACATGGTAATAGATCTATTTTGAGGTTCACATCTGTTGTTGATCCAAATCCGAAGCCGATTTGAATGCATGCGATTTATGCTTTCCAGATCTACTGTTTCAGACAATTTTTAGGACGTGAGAACTACTATTTTGTGTCTGGAGCCTTTGTTACAGTGAGGAACCCCTTTTGTTTCATGCAAAAAAATTTCTGGTTGGCCAAGTAATGTCATTTTAGATTTGGAGGTATACAGAATTTTTTAAAGTTTTATTTATTTATCCCTCTGTTTATTTCGGTTTATAGCCGTTTTTTATTACCGAATCTATACCCTCTTCTCTTCCTATGGTCTTTTCTCTATGTTGTGTGTGATTTGGAAAACCAGAAACATCAAGACGTGATTTTTATGCTACGCATGCTCTTTCCTGGCATCTTTGTACGATCTCAAGAAATCAGAAATAGCGAGAAAATATATATAGTTTTCTGGACAGACTAACCGAAAATCTAATGTTTTTCTGTAAGGGTTGTATTCTTTTTGGTTGGTAGATTGTTTTTTTTGCAAGAATAAGTGCACAGAAAAAAAAAACCTTCCTCCTTTCAAACAATTACAGAATCCTTTTACTAGCTCACTTAGTGTAAAGTTACTTAGTCACTTGGTTCAAGTCTCTTTGTCAAACATATTTTTCTAAAAAGCTTTTTGTTAAGTTACATTTTCTTACAAAATTTTTTGGCAAGTTGCCTTAAAAAAAAATAAAAAATTTATTTAAAAGGTACATGTAAAAGTAACATTGTAAAACCAACTCTCACTTATTTATAAAAGTGGGTCACATAAATTTTTTTTTTTTAAGAGAGCTAATTATATCAAATTTTGAAGGGGGGGGGGTGGGGGGGGTGTGTGGATTTTTTTTTCAAGTACAACTTCATCATCAAATTTCAACCTATCACGTAACTATTCAGCATCTACTACAACTTTTCTTAAAAAATGCATAACTTCTTCATCCATAAGTTTTTTTTTAGAGTCGTTTTTTTTAACTAGCCTAATTTTTGAGATCTTTCCATTGGAGCAATTAGTTTCAACCTTTACAGCTTCAATTTTTAAAAATGGAAAGTTTATGCCTAGTTATTATCAATAGTACCAATTATTTCCAATGGCTATCATAAATGATAGACTTACATAGAAGTAAAGGGCTTTATAGAATAGCCTCAGGAAAAGAATCTAAAACTACCGATGGAGATGAAAAGGATAAATGGGAAAATAAAGAAGATCAAGAACGAGGTTTCATAGGAATGTCCATTGCTCAAGATCTTAGATTTCATATCCAAGAAATTGACTCCCCTCATGAAGCTATGAAAAATCTAAATATTTTTTTTGGCATTCAAAATGAAATCAGATCCCACCAACATGAAAATGAGTTGCTGACTTTGAACCCCAATAATTTCTCCTCTATTAAAGATTTTTTGTCCAAATTCAAGACCCTTAGACTTCTTTTAGAAGGTTGTAAGGTCAAAAAATAATATGGTAGTCTTATATATTCCATTCTTGCTAAGCTAAGCCCTGCATACTTTGAATATGTTTCCACCTTCCATTCCACTAGAGAAGCCCTCATTTCTCAAGGGACAACCTACAATTCCCCTTCTTTTGATGCCTTTTGCGATTGGTTGATAGGTGAACAAGAAAAAATATTACACCTTGGTCTTATTAATGTTGGAAACTCTTCTAAGAAAACCTTAGCAGCCCAGCAACAACCATATGCAAAGAATCCTAAGAGGAAGCATCCTAAAAAGAATGGTCCTAAACCAAACAAGGGTCTTAAGCAATTTCAGCCACTATTTAAAAAATAAACTTAACAAAATAATAAGGAAAATAAAAACAAAGGGAAGAAGACATATATACATTTCAACTTTTTTAATTATGTTGCCCACATAGAGTCAATTTTTTTTAAGAATATGGAAGCCTTGGAAGCAGCAATGAAGAAGCACAACATCCATTTGGAGAACTCTTCAACTTCACATTCACAAATGGAACTTTCTGAATGTGGTTTTCAAGCATCAAGATTTGGTTATCCATTAAATGTATCTTCTTCTTCTCATTATCATGAGTGGCTCATTCATTCTGGAGCCTTTTACCACGTCACCAAAAATAAAGCCTTGTTTTCTTCTTTAAATGATTATAACACCAAAAACATCTATGTTAGTGATGATAGATCTCTTAGTGTTTTAGGGTCTGGAACTATTCATCCAGAGAATGTTCAGTTTAATTATGTATTATGTGTCCCTACCTTGTCGTGAAATCTTCTATCTATTTACCAGATAACTCATTCAAGCGAGGGGAAAACCGTAGAATTCTAACCTCATGATGTTATAATTAAGGACCTAAGAGATCCTAGACATATTTTAGCTACTATCATTGCTGATGATTCCACAAGGTTGTATAATTTTGACAAATTTGGGTCATCATGTCTTCCCTTTACATTTGTTTCTCATAATGATGACGTGAGAAAACTTTGGCATGAGCGATTTGGTCACTTAAACTATCGCTCTCTTCAAACTCTATGTAAGGAAAATATGGTGACAGGTCTTCCTATTGTATCTTGCCAAGATGGTGTTTGTGCTGGTTGTGTACTCAGAAAACATCATCAGGAAATTTTTTGGTGTCCGAGTGTGAATAAAATATTCAACCCTTTTTCCACGTTAATTTATCAATCCGAATGAGTACATTATTTCAAGGTAATGCACAAGGTATATGCAGGAGAAATTTCATAATCCAATACTAATCATAGGTTTAACAACTGAAATAAACAAGAACTACTATGGGAGTAATTAAAGATAAATTGAAAAATTATAAAAACATTCACAACAATTGAAGAAACATACCAGAACAATAGTTAAAATAAGAAAAATAAATGTGAAAACAACAATACAGAAATAATGTAGCACCTGGTCAGAAGAGTGGGCCCAACTCTTTGACCAGGGTTGCGGTAGACTCACAGCTTATGGATGGAATGAAAAAATAGCTTGCATTCAATTAATTAACAGTATTATGTTACAAACTTTATCTCTTGCATGCTAACCCCATTCTCAGCCCCAAGACCCTTTTTATACAATTATTTCGAAAACCCTCCTTTCGATCTGACAAATAATATTTACAAATATACAATTGTTGTAACGGCCAAACTAGTTGCCGAGAGAAAACCAAGAAAGGTCTGGAATAGATCCAGAGTAGGTCTGGATCTGTTATGCTGTTACGTCATATCAAAATGGCGCTAAGAACCCATAGTTTCTTCCGTGATTTGCAGATGCAACCCTTTGACTATCAGATCTGTGGAAATAACAGAATTAATACTCGCGTAGGTAAAATCTCCATGACTATTATTTCATAAATAAAAAATTCCATATAAGGCAGTGGAAGGGGGTTTACCTTGTGCGTTTAGAGCATTTAATGACACAAAGAGATGAAAGAGTGGGTGAAAATAGAAGAGAAAAGTATGCAGATTTGGTACCTAACATCTCTCCCCAAATCGTCTATTTGCATGTCCTCGTGTAGCTCGTCACTCTTTCTAATGCTCATGCAAAATTGGGTGCTGCAAAAGGTTTCTGATTTTTTACATCTGATGACGAAATTATCGATCTCCTTTGAAAACTACTAAGAGCTTCATCCTGAAAAGCTACTACTTATCTAACATAGAGGTAAGCACACCACTTCTGGGTTTCCAACATATGTTCCTTATGTCCCTTAATCTATAAAAAGGTAAAGTTCTTGTTATAAATATTCACTGCCTGACCATGATGCCTCCTTATCATAAGTTGCCTTGTAACTTGAGTTTCTTCAAAAGTATCATAGGCCTTCTTCCACTTAACCTGGTTGATAGTGTAGGAGGTGAAGGCTATTGGGTGAATATGCCCCACGAATGGAACGAGATTGAAGGTATGATCATCATTCAATAAATAATCATGCATGTAAAGTTCACACATCAAGTGCTGACCCAAGATATTATCAATTTTTGAAATGAGGAGGAACTGTATCGGATCCTCAATATCATGGCTGATTTCCTTATAAATAATTTCCAAGTAGAAGAAAAAGAACTTTTCATGAAGAAATAAAGCATAGCTATGGGCAGGAAGTCTATAGGCCATTACCTGCTGCACCAAGAAAACAACAACTAATAGGACCAGTCTGTGTGGAAACAGAGGAAACCTTGACCTTAGGTTTTACCGCCTTCCATTTATTTACTTTTACCTTTTTCTTCAACCGAGATACTTGCTTTCTCAGCTTCCGAACTTCCTTCTTCAACTGCATGGTCTCGTTAAACTGAAGTTGATACCTTCTCTTGAGATGTGGTCTCCTACTTTCACATTTTTCTATCCATTCTTGCTTAATAATGAATTCATCTCCCAACCTTGCAATAGGTTTAGGAGGCGGTGGGCCGATGTTAATGACATCAACTAGCTTTTCTACTAGTTCTTGTTTACTTGGTTCCCTTTCTTCAGGAGCACTCTCCTCTTCTTCTTTCCTTAATTTAGGAAATTCTGTCACCTGGTCACTAGTTTCATCATCCATTCTCTGCTCTGGTGTTTCCAGGGATTCCCTTCTTCATTTTGAGCTTTAGGATGCCCTTGCTGAGAATCATTAATCGATGGACTGATATCAGTCACATCTTTCCCTCAATTGACAAACTTCAGTATTGGCGAGACAACGATCTCTTTTATTAATCGTTGGGGAGAACGAAACCCCCTTGCTCCTCTTAACATCATGGAATGAAAAGGAGAATGGAGAATATCTTTTACCTTATTTGTGTTAGTTGTGTTTGCCACCTCTAATTCATTTTCTTCATCACCCTCATTTCTTAATTTGGCCGAGCCTCCTTCATGCATGGCTTCTTTGTCTGCAGTCGACACTGGTTCTTTTGGAGTAGTGTCAACCTCGAGGGTCGTCCCTTATTTGTTTTCCTCTCCTAACTGAGTTGGGGATGATTCTTGTGTGACACCCCTACCTATTTCAATATCCATATCCATTTGGATAGGTGATAATTTTTCTTGCGTAACAACATCACTTGAAAATCCTCTTGCTAGTGTCCCTTCTCCCTGTGCTCTGTTAATGAAAGTCTATGTTTGTTGGATTGGACCAACTTCATCCCCTATCTCCATGATTCCTTCATCAATAGGTTCCATAGGAAAATCTATTTCTTGTGTGACAACATTGACTTTATCACCAACTATTTCTTCCATTTCCATTCCTTCTGGTTTTTCCTCTTCTTCCTCCATTTCCTCCGGTTCTTCCTCTTCTTCTGAATCAATTAGGGGTACTGGTTCTTCCTCCATTTCCTCCAGCTCTTCATCTTCTGCTGAATTAAACATAGATAACGGTTGTTCCTCCATTTCCTCCAGCTCTTCCTCTTCTATTGAATTGACCGGAAGTACTGGTTCTTCCTCCATTTCCTCCAACTCTTCCTCTTCTACTGAATTATCCGGAGGTGTTGTTCCTTCTTCCCTAGCAGAGATGATAGCTACTACTTCCTCTTCTGATAGTTCATAGAGCTCAACCCAGGGAACTTCAAACGGGTCTATTGGATGCATAACCAACAAATGAACCAGCCTGTGATTGGAGAGGATTTCCAGCACCTGGCACGAACGACGAGCGGACTGCACCATGTGCTGAACCTATTTCAATTTTAAAAAATGCATGTTTAAAGAGTGAACCTATGCTTGTGGGAATTGAATATGGGCCAGGATTTTGAAATGGTATTTGAACAAAGTTTCAAATCGTCCTTCACAGGTTATACATTTCATCAAAAAGCCTGCCACCTCATTCCATGGATACAATAAATATTTATGGTCATACCTGTTATTGCCTAAATCCACCTCAGGCTGAGAAAGGCAGAGTCTAGGGTAACATCAAACCACGCTTAATCTGGTAGCTAGCCCTACTAGATCGGGAGAGGGCTCTCTCCTTGTTAATCTCAGCGAAGAATTGATCAATAAGGCTTGAGATGACTGAATAAAGGCTAATTTTAGGCTAGGTATATATGTAAAGAGGTTGAATTTGATTTTGAAGGTTTTTGTTGGATCAAAGGGAAAGGCAGATTTTGGGTTCGGGGATGAGGCCTAGTTTTTTGCAGAGTTCTAAATGGGGCAAGGAAGGAAATTATTTTTATGCTTTGAATTGAATGAATGGATAGCTTAGACTGGTGAGGAGTTGAAGAGGGCAAGATGCTTTCAAGAATCCTCTTCAAACAGATGAAAACATGGAAAATTAAACAAAACTCAAGGCAGAGCAAAGCAATCTAATGAATTCCACCTTTATAACTTGTTTGTTTAATTTAAGAAGAAATGAGAAGGATAATGATACATATGAAACATCAGTAAACTTACAATCACAGAGAGAAACACACCATCAAAACATAGAGCCACATGGATCCCAAAGAGTGCTGCAAACCCTGGTCTATTCCTTTGCCAAAATTGCAGAGATGAAATGTACAATGAAGTGCCAAGCAATCCCAAGTGTCCAACCCTGAAAATGACTGAAGAATTACAAGATATAGACAAGACTAACTCATTCCCATGCCTCTAGGGGTCAAGATCACCATTCTAGGAGTTGTTTCAACAAGATCTAATCTAAGAACTAGAAAATAGGCAATGAAATAGCTTGCCTCTATAAGATAGGAAACTGATTCATTCAATTACATTTCACTTTTTGGTGAATGAATCTACTTGGATGAGTAAAAATGTGCCAAAATTACATCAAATTCATGAAATTACATCAAGTTACATCAAGAGTTTCACATTTGGAGATAAAAAATTTAAACTGGCCAAAACTAGGCGAAAATCTAAGCTGCTGAGTGAAAAAGGAGCCAAAATTCCCAATGCGTCGTGCCTGAAATCTCTATGCGTCATGCCACTTTGAGGCTGATTTTGAGGGCCTTCCTAGAGTCCAAATTGAGTGTAGGATAGCTCGTTGGAAATCCCTACCAGTCTACTTTCCAACCCAAGTGGAATTTCTGAATTTGGTTTCAATTTGCACCTCCAAAAATCAAATCTCCCAACACTGCTTCCTGTGTGTCCAAAAAGTGGTAGAAAGGCCATTTTAAAGGTGTTTTTGACCCTTCAGGAAACCAAAAAATTGTCAAAATATTTAGGTAATGGGTAGGCATGCATAAATTTTGATGAAAAATCGATAAATATCAAGTTTTATTCAAGAGGAGATGCCAATTATAAGCGCACGCCAAGTGGCGCTACGCGTCGGGCAGGAAAATCCGTGTTAAGGCCAAAAAATTCAAAATTGACAAAATGTTTCCCAAATTTCTTGAAATTTGGGCTGAATTTCCACCATCAAGCACTATTCTGGACCAAAGAATCTTCAGCCAAAATTTGGAGTCTATCATTCCTTTTGCGACGCTTTAATGCCCTTTGTAACTTTGCCTTCATGATTATGAGCGCCATGGATGAGTGGGACTGATGAGGGGAGGGCTTGATGCTAGTTGTAGGATTTTAGGGAATGAAAGGGTTTAGGGGATGACATATAGGGTTTTGGATGACAATTAGTGTTTTGGGGATATTTGACTAGGGTTTGGGATAGTGGGATTAGGGATTTAGGGTTAGTTGATTAGGGATATGGAAAATGTGGAATGGGTAGATGAGAATGTAAAGAGAGGGAGAAAATGATTGAGGGAATGAAGGAGCGAGGGAGTGAAAAATGGCTAGGATTGAAATTGGTAGTGAAACATGCAATTTGCAAACCCTATGCAACTGCTTTTGGAAAGAAATGTAAAGAGGCAGGGTTTTGATTTTTTCTCATTAAATCACCATAAGCACCAAGAGAAATTCATTCATTGGTCATGGAGGGATGTTAACTTATTTTGGAAATGAAGAATTTAGAAATTTGAGAGCTTTGGTGGAATATTTTAATGGATTTCAAGATTTTTAGCCCAATGCGTAGCGCCATCTCAATGCGTAGCGCCAGTTACAAAATTACACTACAAACCACTGCCCAATGCGTAGCGCCATCTCAATGCGCAGAGCCTTTTTTCAGGAGGATTTTAGAGGCCTTCTCGGTGTCAAAATTTTTCATGAGATAGCTCTTTGGAAATATTATTGAGTCTACTTTCCACCCCAACTAGAATTTTTCAATTTGGAGTTCATTTACTCTATAAAAAATAAAATCTCCCAAGACTGGTCAAAATGTGCAAAATGAGGCTGCCTCAAGGCAGAGTGCTGTTGCAGTCAAATTTTGAAGGTTTTCCTCAACTCCAAATTGAGCTCATGACATCTCATTGGAAATAGCTTTGTGTATAGTTATCATTTGACTCATCAAGCAAGTTATTTGGCCAAACAAGCTAGGCAAAAATCTTTATTTTCCCAAGGTCACTTCAGAGGTGCATCGATTCTCCTGAGGCAACTGTATTTTTGACATTTATATAAAACCATGGCACCTGTGTAAAAATTGAAGGATTTTTTTCTTCCTTGGCCTGTTGTGGACAAAAACCTTTCTCATTTTTCCCAAATTCATCTTTTCTTGCTCAGAAACATCATTGGAGTAAAACCTATCCCGATGTGTGGAACAAGGGATTTGTCGAAATGAAGCGAAATGAAGGGGATAAGGGGCTTCTAAATTATTGAGAATATTTTTGGAAGTAGGGAGGGATGTTAGGAAGCAGGGGAAAGTATAATTTCATAGATTGATTGAGGGGAAGGGGTCCAAAAGGGAAAAACACAGGCCTAGCCTAGAAAATTGCCAAGTTGTAGCAAGAAACTAGGGTTTGTGAAAAAATGAGGAATTTGGGGGATCTCAGTAATGGAAAGTGTTTAATAAGGTACATTAAGGATAGGGAAATTGTATGAACATCAGGATACAAGTTTTGCTGATGATTTGACCATCCAAGAGAGATTACCTTCAAAAGCCTAGGAGAGGGAAATGAACCTTACCTAGGCACAACTGAAGCATGAAAAAGGTGTAAAATGACCCATTTGAACTTGAAATGATGATGACAACCCTCTGAATGATATTACACTCAGCTAAATGGTGACATGGACCGACATTTGGACAACTTTGAAAGGAGTGAAAGCAAACCCTAGACCTAATACTTAGTGACCAAATTTTTCTTGAAGACTCACTGAAATGACAAAATTTGACCTTGACACCTTAAAATAACCTTGTAAGAGCATGTTTGATCATTGGAGGAAGGCTGTAAAGGCTGACACTAACATTGGCTCCAATGGGGACGGTAGCTCCTTGGAGGTGCCAAGAACTACATATCTTTGGAAAGTAGACAAGTGCCTTCATTCATTGGGCAATGGAATCAAAAACTCAAGCTGAAATGCATGGCTGAAAAATGATGAGTTGACGACCCAAATTGACTCACACTCAACTAAAAACTGACTCGATAATTAAACACAGCCGACAAAATGGAAAATATGCTCAATATGAAGCTTATTCAATATAACCTACTCTAACAGTTTCATTCATCACCTGATCAAGTGGAATGAAACAACCAATGCAACCAAGTAAGTATTCCAGCTGTTGTTTGAATTCTCCGCAAGGAACATCAAGAGAGAACTACTGAAAGGAAACTCCCATGAAAACTTGGAAACAGATCCGTTGAATACTATGGATTCTCTATCCGCTTTCAAAAACACTGCATAAGGATCTTGAAATTCATGCAAACTGGGACTTAGCTCATCCAATGGATTACTTCTTTTCTCCTCATACCAGAAATGTAAACTTTGTTTTGAGCTTTGTGATGAGACTCCTGCTAAAAATGATAAAGAGACCGGCTGCCGAATCAAGTTTGTATCAATACTTTTGTCAAGTTCACATGTAGTCAATGGAGAAAAAATTTGACTGCAGACATCATCCAACACATCAGCTATTGGATCGTGAAAAACTTGAAAAGACTGCTGCAAACCATTTTATATTGGTTTCGATGAGATTACATGATTTCCTACAGGCTTCTAATTTGAATATTTACCATGCAACTTACCCTTCAAAAACTGAAATGATTCAAAACAAAATGGTACGGAGTCATCTTGTATCATTTGATCATATGTGCCAGCTTCCATGGCTTCATCTACAACTTGACAATCAATGGCATTCGGGGGATGAAAATCTAGATATGAGAAGTCTTGAACAAGGTTTTTATTGTCCTCAAGATGGTCTAGATCAAGACTTGTTGAAAGTTTATTTCTGATTGCATGGAATTTGTCTCTGATGAAATGAAACGAATCAAAACAAAAAAGCAAAGATCCTTCACTTACTTCAAAATTTGCTGCACTTTCCTTGTCATTTCCATAGCTGATATGTGATGGCTGAACATTGTATTCAAACTGATGAAAGTGAACTTCCTCCTTCCACAAACTAGCTGCTGATTTGGCTGCAAGATTAGCTTCTGTTTGGAGAACATAATCATCATCATAGTGATCAAACTAAGGAAAATCATCAGTATAAAACACATCATCAAGCATACATCTCAAATCAACAGATCTCTCTTCTCCAAGATGATCTACTAAACAATCATTATCATATCTATGAAAAATGGGATAAGAAACAAAATGTTTTGGATCAACAACTTGTTCTTCTTCAATCATCGAGCCATGGGCTTGAACATTATACTCATTCCTTGTGGTGATATTTTGCGTCATCTCTTCCACTGCACTTATCAAAATGTCAAGCTTTACCTCTAGAGATGTCGATTTCTCCGGATCTATGTTTTTCATCTCTTCTTCCTTCAACTTTTCCCTTCGGATCCGCAAATGAGCCTCTACATTTACTGCATTGTTCTGCATCTCTTCAAGTGTTGCAATATTCCTTTCTCTCAACTGAAACTCCATTTCCAGATCAAAGGCACCAATTGGTGTTCAAGAGGCAAGATCCAGGAGAGGCCTTATATCAGCTGACGCTCGAAAAGATAATAAAGTCTCTGGTTAAAATGCCAACTAAAACTATTCTCTATACGGCGATGTTTCAATTTGGTTATACTCTTCTAGAATCAGGAAAGGGTATCATACGATCACCCACCTATAGAAACTTTAGCGGGCTTCTGCTGCGCGATAACAAGATCTATTCAAGCATCGGTGTGTTTGAACCAGCTCTTATACAGCCCGACGAAGAAAAGCTAATATTGACATCTCTTCATCAACTTCAAAGGTGAAAAGACTCAAGTGGGAACATGTCTCTGTGATGTTGTCACATTCACCATCAAATCTTGGTAAGAATGGGTGATGATTTTACTTTTGAAGCATGTGTGTAAATTAACCGGAGGGTGAAATAGGAGACTTGTATAAGTATTTGTTTTACCTGAGTACAGAATTCTTAAAAATCTTTTAAAATTAATCTTAGATATGAGGTTCATCAGTTTGAAGATGGTCATCACAAGATTCAAAAGAAAGGTCTTGATCAAGCTCAAAAGCATGCAAATATTTGGTATTTACAATCTTCAAAGGGAAAGAGTCAACTGTAGGCCGAGGGTCTTTTCTCAAATACAATATAATTTTCAAAGCCTTCTTGACATTCTCAGGAAAAGAGAAGAAATAATTTATGACAAAGAACAAAATGTCTTGGATGCAATTCCAACTTGAATACCTAATCTTTCCATATTGTCCTTACATGTTTCTACTGGTTAGGTTCATCCTCCAGTGGAGTCCTTGGATCTGATCTCGAAACTTATTTAGAGTCGCCAGGTGAATGATTTCAGCCTTCCGGTATCTGATCGTTGTCCACCATCAACAATCAGATCTGAAATTTATTAGATCTTACTGAGGAAACCAGATGTTCAATTCATAAACTAGACCGAAGATTGATTGAAGCAACATTTATCTACTTTCGCTAATGCAAAGCAAGATCGTTTCGAAGGCTACCTGGCTAACTTCAGGCTCCGTCTGTAGTTTATAAAGAAAAAAAAAACTTTCTCTTCCCCAGTATGGTAGCCACTATGTTATTTCCTAAATCCACCTCAGGCTGAGAAAGGCAGAGTCTAGGGTAACATCAAACCACTCTTAATCTGGTAGCTAGCCCTACCAGATCGGGAGAGGGCTCTCTCCTTGTCAATATCAATGGAGAATTGATCAATAAGGCTTGAGATGACTGAATAAAGGCTGATTTTAGGCTAGGTATATATGTAAAGAGGTTGAATTTGATTTTGAAGGTTTTTTTTGGATCAAAGGGAAAGGCAGATTTTGGGTTCAGGGATGAGGCCTAGTTTTTTACAGAGTTCTAAATGGGGCAAGGAAGGCAATTATTTTGATGCTTTGAATTGAATGAATGGATAGCTCAGACTGGTGAGGAGTTGAATAGGGAAAGAGTCTTTCAAGAATCCTCTTCAAACAGATGAAAACATAGAAAATTAAACAAAACTCAAGGCAGAGCAAAGCAATCTAATGAGTTCGACCTTTATAACTTGTTTGTTTAATTTAAGAAGAAATGAGAAGGATAATGATACATATGAAACATCAGTAAAATTACAATCACAGAGAGAAACACACCATCAAAACATAGAGCCACATGGATCCCAAAGAGTGCTGCAAACCCTGGTGTATTCCTTTGCCAAAATTGCAGAGATGAAATGTACAATGAAGTGCCAAGCAATCCCAGTTGTCCAACCCTGAAAATGACTGAAGAATTACAAGATATAGACAAGCCTAACTCATTCCCATGCCTCTAGGGGTCGAGATCACCATTCTAGCAGCTGTTTCAACAATATCTAAACTAAGAACTGGAAAATAGGCAATGAAATAACTTGCCTCTATAAGATAGGAAACTGATTCATTCAGTTACATTTCACTTTTTGGTGAATAAATCTACTTGGATGAGTAAAAATGTGCCAAAATTACATCAAAGTCATGAAATTACATCAAGTTACATCAATGGTTTCACATTTGGAGATAAAAAAATTAAACTGGCCAAAACTAGGCGAAAATCGGTGCTGCTGAGTGAAAAAGGAGCCAAAATTCCCAATGCGCCGCGCCTGAAATCTATATGCGTCGCGCCACTTTGAGGCTGATTTTGAGGGCCTTCCCAGAGTCCAAATTGAGTTCAGGATATCTCGTTGGAAATATCTGCCAGTCTAATTTCCAACCCAAGTGGAATTTCTGAATTTGGTTTCAATTTGCGCCTCCAAAAATAAAATCTCCCAACACTGCTTCCTGTGTGTCCAAAAAGTGGCAGAAAGGCCATTTTTAAGGTGTTTTTGACCCTTCAGGCAACCAAAAAACTTGTCAAAATCTTTAGGTAATGGGTAGGCATGCATAAATTTTGATGAAAAATACAGAAATATCAATTTTTCTTCAAGAGGAGCTGCCAATTATAAGCGCGCGCCAAGTGGCGCTACGCGTCGGGCAGGAAAATCTATGTTAAGGCCAAAAAATTCAAAATTGACAAAATTTGTTTCCCAAATTTCTTGAAATTTGGGCTGACTTTCCACCATCAAGCACTATTCTGGGCCAAAGAAGCTTCGGCCAAAATTTGGAGTCTATCATGCCTTTTGCGACGCTTTAATGCCCTCTGTAACTTTTCCTTCATGTTTTTGAGTGCCATGGATGAGTGGGACTGATGAGGGGAGGGTTTGATGCTAGTTGTAGGATTTTATGGAATTCAAGGGTTTAGGGGATGAAATCTAGGGTTTTGGATGAAAATTAGTGTTTTGGGGATATTTGACTAGGGTTTGGGATAATGGGATTAGGGATTTAGGGTTAGTTGATTAGGGATATGGGAAATGTGGAATGGGTAGATGAGAATGTAAAGAGAGGGAGAAAATTATTGAGGGAATGAAGGAGTGAGGGAGTGAGAAATGGCTAGGAGTGGAATTGGCAGTGAAACATGCAATTTTCAAACCCTATGCAACTGCTTTTGGCAAGAAATGTAAAGAGGTAGGGTTTTTATTTTTTCTCATTAAATCACCATAAGCACCAAGAGAAATTCATTCATTGGTCATGGAGGGATGTTAAATTATTTGGGAAATGAAGAATTTAGAAATTTGAGAGCTTTGGTGGAATATTTGAATGGATTTCAAGGTTTTTAGCGCAATGTGTAGTTCCATCTCAATGCCTAGCGCCAGTTACAAAATTACACTGCAAACCACTGCCCAATGCATAGGGCCTTTTTGCAGGACGCCTTTGGTGGCCTTCCTTGTGTCCAAATTGGGCGTGAGATAGCTTTTTGGAAAGCTTATTGGGTCTAATTTCCATCCCAACTATAATTTTTCAATTTTGAGTTCATTTACCCTATAAAAAATCAAATCTCCCAAGACTAGTCAAAATGTGCAAAATGAGGCTGCCTCAAGGCAGAGTGCTGTTGCAGTGAACTTTTGAAGGTTTTCCTCAACTCAAAATTGAGCTCATGATATCTCATTGGAACTATATTTTTTTCTAGTTATCATTTGACTCATCAAGCAAGTCATTTGGGCAAACAATCTAGGAGGAATCTTGATTTTCCCAAGGTCACTTCAGAGGTGCATCAATTCTCCTGAGGCAACTCTATTTTTTACATTTCTCTAAAACCATGAAACCTGTGTAAAAAGTGAAGGAAATTTTTCTTCCTTGGCCTGTTTTGGACAAAAACCTCTCTCAGTTTTCCCAAATTCATCTTTTCTTGCTCAGAAACATCATTGGAGTAAAACCTATCCCGATGTGTGGAACAAGGGATTTGTCGAAATGAAGTGAAATGAAGGGGATAAGGGGATTCTAAATTCTTGAAATTTTACGATAGGAGGATGTTAGGAGCGGAAAGTATAATTTCTATATTAGTTGGAGAATGAAGAAGAGATCCAAGGGCAAAACACAGGCCTAGCCTAGAAAATTGCCAAGTTGTAGCAAGAAACTAGGGTTTGTGCAAAAATGAGGAATTTGGGGGATCTCAGTAATGGGAAGTTTTTAATAAGGTACATTACGAATAGGGAAAGTGTATGAACATAAGGATACAAGTTTTTCTGATGATTTGACCATCCAAGAGAAATTACCTTCAAAAGCCTAGGAGAGGGAAATGAACCTTACCTAGGCACAACTGAAGCATGGACAAGGTGTAAAATCACCCATTGGAACTTGACATGATAATGAAAACCCTATGAATGATAGTACACTCAGCTGAATGGCGACATGGACTGACATTTGGACAAATTTGAAAGGAGTGAAAGCAAACCCTAGACCTAATACTTAGTGACCAAATGTTTCTTGAAGACTCACTGAAATGAAAAAATTTGACCTTGACACCTTAAGATCACCTTGTAAGAGCATGTTTGATCATTGGAGGAAGGATGCAAAGGCTGACACTAACAATACCCTCTCCCATAATTGACAACACTTTCTCCTACCTGCAAAAATAGTTCAGGAAATTCCAGTAGGGGAATTCTCCAAGAAAACCACTATTGTCCTTGCTATGTTAGCCCACTAACTTCTGCGATGGCTTCTTCTATTATGGGAATTTATACTCCTCGGACCTGAGAGCAGTTCCCATCCAAATTTAGCGCAAAATCCATTTTGATTCCTTTGTAAGATCCTTGTAATCTATTAAAATAGATAACCCATCCTACATTGACAAAAACTTGCCACACATCTGCATTGCTATGGAAAAAAGTTGTATCTTTAGGTTCATGCTGCATAGCCAGTCTACCCATCCTATAGAGACTATAAAAACACTCTGGATGCAGTATTCCATTTGAAGGAGTGACGACTACCAAATTTGGCAAGAAACAAATGGTGAAAAATGAAATGGAATAACGGGAAATACAGAAGGATATTTCTTGGGAAATGAAGAAAATCATGGTAGATTATGGTAAGTTCGATGAATGAGATGGTAATTATTTTGCATTATTTGGAAAGGATTGATCGATTGGAAACATGTGTATGTTTCTAATCCAAAAAAATGTTAATATTTATGCGAAATATCATGAGAATCATGGAGCATACCAACAACATGTGGTTTTAATAATTACTTTCAAATAATCGTTGATGTGATGTGATTATGTTGTCGTTTACTTATGACAACACCCCCCCGAACTTAAAAGTAGCCATCTACGGCATCAATGCCTTGTTTGGAAAAATACTAAGAGGGGGTGTCAATCAGTATTTATAGCTTAATTAAAAATTTTACTTTTTCTTTACTGATTTCTATATGCGACTTTAATGAACCCAACTAGAGTATGTACATGGATATCTTTAAGAAAAATTGTGTATGACCAGAGATCTTATTATGCAGATAATTTTTTACTTAAATCAGTGCGTCATTCATTCATCATATTTTTAGTTAGCAGTAAGCATGTGCATTAGGAACATAATAAATCATCACACATAAGAAATACACATGAATATCATGATTTCAAGGTGGAAAACAAATTCGGGAGAAAACCACTGCTACTATCATCTCTGTCTTCAATATTTATTATATGGAAGACTTCTTACAATATTGTACTAATGCAGGCTCATATTAGTACGCGGGCATCTACCTGCAGAAGGCTGCAACCTTCTCTCATTCTCCAACTACTACTGGAAGGGAGCTCCAACCCCCTGATCTCATTTACCAGCCACTACTGGAAGGGAGCTTCAACCCCCTCATCAGAACACTAGCTTCTACTGGCAGGAAGCTTATACTTCCATACTCAAGGCTTCAGTGTTCAGAACCACTGTAGACCATGTTTCATCAATTTTCACACTACATCCCACATCTTCAACACAAAACTTTATAAATATCAACACCAATAAACTTAACCCAAAAACCTCAATCAGAACAATGAGATCACTGTAACCATAAAACAGTAATAAACCCAAATTTCATAATCAGTATGTAGAATCAATCTCAACCCTGATAATTCATTATCTTAAAATACATACTCCACTTTACTGATTCCGCGTGTATACATGCTTTCCTTCACACCAACCTGTGTATATATCTGATAATACTGAATTTACAGAATATGATCAATCTCAGAACCAAATCTGAGGTTTTCTAACATATATATTTTTAGTAATGTAGAACCCTTATTCAGTCAGTGATCATTAAACATATTTACTCACTCATTGATCAGATTTGTACATATTCAACTTAGCAGCACATGCAGTATTCAAACAACCCAGATCTACATGAAGACCTCATTGATAGATAATAGAAATACAACAACAATAAATAGATAACATCTCCAACAAGCTTCAAAAAACCCTGACTTCCATACGCGTTTTGGCTGAGTCAAAGCTGCGTGTATACGCGCTTTCACTGTGATGAACTAGCATATATATATGTAAATTTTTTTACTACAAAAAGATGTAGATCTATAAACTTACCCAGATTTCTTTACTTCACTTCAGCAAACATGCGCCAGGTCACATATCCAAAGATCTCATAATTAGATCATGCAAGTACATAGTCATTTCAGGTCTAGAGATTTTGATCCATCATTGTATCCAAGGTTGCATCATAGATTCAGAACTACCAATAAAATAGAGTTCATCCCATGTATGTATTCTTCAGAGAGAAGTACTCAGTAACAACTCTTACACATGCACGCCCTGAACTATGATCTTATTCTCCTTATATAGATTTATTATTTACCAATACCATGAGCCAAAACCAAACAAATGTCGATGGTATTCTTGGATAAAATCAAATAGATGATACACCACTCAATACTGTGGGCTAATACCATGGTAAAGCCCCTTGGTATCAAAATTTTAGAGCGCAAAAGGCATACACGACTTTTCTTCTTCGTACCCGTTTGTATACGTGACTTCTCTTCATAATAACTGTGAATATACTAATTCTGGATGTATATGTGGGTTTCCTATATACCAAGTAGTGTATGTACGTGGGTTCCCTTCATAAAACCTACGTATACATTGTGACATATTATATTTATCATTTCTTTTATCCTAACTAGATTTCCTTTCTCTGTCACTTATGAACTGACCTATAGATACATCATTTTTACATCTTTAACAAATAGGTTTCTTATCAAAAGGAAACTAATAAAGTAGGTTTCCATAAATGAAAACTTCATCAAGTAGGTTTCCATCATGGAAAACATATTGCATCATATTGCCAACAATCTCCCCCTTTGGACTTGATGGAAACCATGATGGTCTTTGATCACCACAACAGATAGATACATTAATCATAACCAAAATTCAAACACCAAGATACTCTCCCCCTTTGAAATCAAGGGTAAAGGGTGGATCAATACCAAAACAAGGTTTCTTTTCCCTTGTAGAAATAAGAGTTCTATAGATCTGATATGCACTAAATTTACAATGCTCCCCCTGAGTTCATGCAGAATCTTTAGAAAGATTTTTCAATGAAGTACATGACTCTATAACTCAACCAAGTATGAACTTTCCTATCACCAAGGAATCATACTTACATTAATTATCCAACCAATTGGAATTACATATTTGACTCAACTTCCCAACCAAGTGGGTTTACAATGTAATATCCCCAAATTGGGATTTCTAGCAAGGCATGCTTGAGAAACGCATTTTTCAGGAATGTATACTTCAGAAAATAGTATTAGCCTTTTGATATCTTATATCTGAGTATCTATGTCCTAAATCCAAAAGTAAATCAGAAACCAAGCAAACTAGGTGAGGTAAACAAGCCTCTCACACCTAGAATGGATGGGAAAATGCCCAATAATGGGACTACAACAAGATGTAAACACAATAATATGGTATAAAGACTCTATTCACTCATGAAATGTGTCAAGAAACAAATTATCATCAGATGTTACAACAACAACTTCTTCTGCATTTTTAAGATCCAAAAAGTGGGGAAAAGCAGCATATTAAACCCCAAAAGGGGTAATTTCAGAGATCTGTGTAAAAATAAAAGGAAAATTATGCTTGGATCCATTATAATATGTTATAGGGGACTCACATATCCAATTTCAGCCAAAAAAAATCATTCTAGCTATGTTAAACATGTGTCCCCATTCCGGTATAGCTCAAAAAGGCCCAATCCCCAAGACTTAACTCAACAAAAATTAATTGAAGCTTATGCAACGTGATTTTCTGAAGGGTTTAGACAAAATAAGTCATGAACATCATATTAGGATTTTATTACATGAAAGCATGAAAAAAAATGGAGATTAAGCTCCTTTTATACATCACAAAGAATAACTTGGCAAGGGTTTCATGAGATCCACTGCCTAAAAGTGCAGATCTATAGATATAGAACTGAAAAATGCAGTATACTAAAGCATTAGCTTAAAAATTAGATTTAGATAAATAAATTACATAAAAAATTAGATCTACAATAGATCCATATGTAGAAATATCTTTATTATACATCCCCCTTAGGGTTCTCAGCATTACAAGAAAGAACATGAGTAGATCTGAGTTTTACTGCAGAAGATCTACAGTATGATTCAGAAAATCTGAATTGAACATAACAGTAAATATATCAGATATGAAATATACATGGATTAGATGGCTAATCCATGGATCACCACAGTGAAGGAAGAATCCATACACCAGAGATCTCTCCTCCAAATGATTGCCGAAATACCCTGCAACTCTACAACTGAAAATAACGTAGTCCAAGAGGAAAAACTGCACTGTAAACTTGAAGCACAAATTGGCCTGATTCCAAGATCAAGATCTGAAGCCCAAACTACTAATACACTCTTTCAGGAGATTAAAAGACACACTCACTGAGAAGAAGCACTAGTATAATCTAGATCTAAGCAGATCTAGTCTCCACTTGCTGCAGCTCACTGAAACAAGTAAACCCCAACAGGATTTATGCTGTCTAAGGGAGACAGAGCTTGGCCAAATGCCTGATAGTGGAAGAGTAGTACAATGCCCTCCAAGAGCTACTCAATGGAAGGAGAGAGAATCCCTAAACAGGAAATCCTCACAATTATCATCTAAACAGCTAAGAGAATGAGATATGTCTAAATAGACAATATATTTTGAAAATATAATATCATCAACAACCTTCTCTTGAGCCTTCCCCTTCCTTTTATAAGATGAGAGCTTTGTCAAACCCTAAACCACCTTGATGAATTATCTCCTTTCACATGAGGGCCTCCTTCTAGAACTGTGTTGTCCCTCCATGAGGTACATTGTATCTAGACAGTGCTTTGATTTGGTCCAGCTGACCCAGTCAATCTCCTCAACCCTTGTTCACATGCAAGTGTATTTTATTGAAACAACCCTGATTTTCATCTATTCACATTGGGCATTGATTTATTTGGATGTTTTTAGGAGTTTTTTTGTTCTCCTTTACATTTTATTCATCAAGTAAGAAAATTAACACAAAATAAAATATTCCTATTAGCTTGGGCTAATTAGGAATATTACAGTCCTCCCCTCCAAAAATTTTTCTTGTCCTCAAGCAACTGCAAGGTTAGAACTAAAATGGATGGGGAAAGCATCTTCTCCCAAGCAATCACCCAAACCAAATGAGTCACCTCCCAACATGGTAACTCCAGAAAATTTTCTTCCACCTTAGGTACCTGCAAAAAAGGTGGGCTGAAAAACTGAACATAGTAGACAAAATTGCTTACCCGATGCTGTCCTCCTCTCCACTTAAGATAAGTGTAGAGTTCTTGTTGATCTTGGGCTGCAATGATATTGCCCTCAAGAGGCAACATGAAGATTAGATCTGTAAAGATCCTTCCTCCAATGATGTAAAAATAGTTGGACCAAAACATCCCACATGTGATGGATAGGAGAGCATCATCATATGGCATCCCATCACACATTTAGCCCACCTCCAAGAGAAAAAAATATTTGGCTATGGTGGCCACAAATCCTCCCATGTTCCTCTTAGAAAATGTACTACAGAAAATGTGGGAATATCCTTCCCAAAAGGACACATTCAAACCATGTGCCTCACTCAACATCATGTCTCCCATCAAGATAAAAACAACACCAGCAAGTGGGATCATGATTGGCATCACAACAGGGGAGTCACTGATGGTTTCATAAAGTGATGGAAGGTACCAACAATCTCCCAAGTGGTAACAACACAGTCTTTCAAACTGATGCTTCAGAAAAATACATGGAAGATTGTTTCTTGATACATGGTTAATCATATGAATTAGTTGAAAATACATGTAATGACAAAACATCTGCCCAAGGCCACATAAGAGATGGTTGCCTCCATCATATGGTTTGGCCCAACATTAGTCATGGATCAAAATCAAGAGCTTGATTACTTTTTGAGCAATTCACTGCTAAGAGATGGTAAGAGCATGAAAATATTGTGTTGCACAAATAAAGCTCTCACCATATGTTGGAAGTAAGAAGACAAATGGGTCCATGAATGGATCCTCCATAGTAGTTTGGCACACTCCCTTGAAGAGAAATGGACCAACTGCTACCTTCAAATCCTTTCCATCATGCTTAGAAACCTAAGACAAGAAGAGTACACCATAGTAATAGATGTCCCCATCTACTACCCCATATTCCTTACCTCCTCTTTGCCCATCAAGTGCATCAGGTGTGAAGTGATACTGGGGATACTCCATCAATAAACCCCAACTCCAATGTGACAATGCTGTTGGCCTATGCAAATAGGCTCCCTCCAACTCATGGCTCCAATCTTTGACATGCAGAATGTCAAAGGCATCTCCCATAATGCTGCTATATGTAAGAATTCTCTCCCATGGGGAAAGTACTTCTTGAACATCTAGGCCAAGGAGTAGCCCCTTTTCACTGTGATAGTGCCATCTTCTACTCCTGCAACATAATGAAAACTGTGAGAGCAAACCTGCCCTTGTTCTCCCAAGAAAATCCCAAGCAACAAAATCTTTGACTGCCTCCTCATACTTCCATCATCCAAATCATGTAGTGAAAACATGGTGATTTACATGAAGAATGTTATGTCAACACAATGTGTCCATACTCCTTGGTTCCCCATGATGCAAGTATCTTGCCACATACCCTTGGAAAGAAGATGATGGCCAAATTCCTTCAAGAGTAACCAACGCAGCCATGCCTCCTGCTGCTTGGTATCATAGATCTGCAAGTAGCTCACCATCTTCTTGCTCTCCATCCACATCCACTCAACCCATTGTGGATGTCTCCTTCCATCCTCCATCTTGGTACTCCTCCCATGAAGGCTACCATCATCCCAAATCAGATTTCTGCTCTTGCATTTCATGGGATGTTGAAATGAAATTTTCTCAAGGATCAATTTGACCCCATAAGGATCCAAATAGGTGGTATGAAAAAACCTCCCATCATGATGTGGATGGCTCAAGAAGTGTCCAACACACACATGAGAGATGTTATCCATCCGAAGATGTCCTCCATCATCTATCTGTTCCTCCTTGAATCCATGAAGAGCCAAGTGTGAGAAGGAAAGAGCCTCCTCATACTTTTGAAGAAAGTTGCACTCCATGAAATATTGAAGTGCACCTTTCATGGGATCTCTCGATGAGACCTCCTCCTCATGCATGGTCTTCCAAAACCAGTGAGGCCTTAGAACTGCTGCAGGTAGAAGTTTCTCTTTGAGCTGGGGAGTGCTCATTGAGAAAGTGTTATCTGGAAAGGAGAAAGGATTTCTCACTTCAAGATGTCTACTATCTACCGTTTCTTCCTCCTTTGCTTCATGAATGAATCTATCGGGTGAATGCTTCCATAAGGCATGGGTCCTATTTTCTTCATCATTGCCTTTGCACAGCGCAGTGCAACTCTGTTTCTCTAGATCAGTAGCATGCAAAGATGTAGGTCCCTCTTCCTCTAGCTGAATGAGCTGAGGTAAAGCTAAAGTCTCCTTGGAGGCTTTATATTTAGCTTTGTATTCACTTAGAATCTCAAATTCCAAGTTTCCTGTATGTCTCTTTTCTTCTCCTCTCTGAGAATAGGAAGTGCATGGCTCTTCCTCTTCTTGAAACCCTCTAGAAGTTCCACTGCAACTCTTCATCTGCTTAACCTCCTAGGGGAGGTCCTTGTTGGATCTGAAAAATGATGAGAGAAATCTCATATTCTTCATCATTCTGATATTATTTTATGTTCTTGGGCTGAGACTCACAGGCTGAGCCAAGAAAGATGCTCTGATACCACTGTAATATGCCCAAATTGGGATTGCTAGCAAGGCATGACTGAAAAATGAATTTCTCAGGAATGTATGCTTCAGAAAAAAATATTAGCCTTTGGATCCCTTAGATCTGATTATCTAAGTCCTAAATCAAAAAGTAAATCATAAACCAAGCAAACTAGGTGAGGAAAACAAGCGTCTCACACCTAGAATGGAAGGGAAAATGCCCAATAATGGGACTCCAGCAAGATGTAAACACAATAATAGGTCAGAAGCACTCTATTAAATCATGAAATTTTTCAAGAAACACATTATCATCAGTTGATGTTACAGGATCAACTTCTTCTCCATTTTTAACATCCAAAAAGTGGGGAAAAGCAGCAAATTAAGCCCTAAAAAGGATAATTTCATATATTTGAGTAAAAAAAAGGGAAAATTATGGTTGGATACCTTATAATATGTTATAGGGGTCTCACATATCAAATTTCAGCCAAAAAAAATCATTCTAGCTATGTTAAATAGGTCTCCCCATCCCGGTATAGCTCAAAAAAACCCAATCCCCAAGACTTAACTCAACAGAAAGTAACTGAAGCTTATGTAGCATGATTTTTGGAAGGGTTTAGACAAAATAATTCATGAACATCAGATCAGGAGTTTATTACATGAAAGCATGAAGAAAAATGGAGATTAAGATCCTTTATACATCACAAAAAATAACTCGGCAAGGGTTTCATGAGATCCACTGCATAAAAGTGCAGATCTGCAGATCTAGATCCGAAAAACATAGTCTACTACAGTAGTAGCTTACAACTTAGATCTATAGCAATATATTACATAAATAATTATATCTACAATAGATCCATATGTAGAAATGTCTTTATTATACATCCCCCTTGGGGTTCTCAGCATTACATGAAAGAACATGAGTAGATCTAAGTTTTACTGTAGCAGATCTGCAGTATGATTTAGAAAATTTGAAGTGAACATAACAATAAATATATCAGATATGAAATATACATGGATTAGATGACTAATCCATGGATCACCACGGTGAAGGAAGAATCTATACACCATAGATCTCTCCTCCAAATGATTGTCGGAATACCCTGCAACTCTGTAACTGAAAATAATGCAGTCCAAGAGAACAAAATGCGCTATAAACTTGAAGCAAAAATTGGCCTGATGCCAAGATCAAGATCTGAAGCCCAAACTTCTAACACACTCTTCCAGGAGGTTAAAAGACATACTCACTGAGAAGAGGCACTAGTATAATCTAGATCTAAGCAGATCTAGTCTCCACTTGCTGCAACTCACTGAAGCAAGTAAACCCAAAAATGATTTATGTTGTCTAAGGGAAATGGAGCTTGAAAAAATGCCTGATAGTGGAAGAGAGTACAATTCCCTCCAAGAGCTACTCAATGGAAGGAGAGAGAATCCCTAAACAGGAAATCCTCACAATTCTCTACTAAACAACCAAGAGAATGAGATATGTCTAAACAGAAAATATATTATGAAAATATAATATCATCAACAACCTTCTCTTGAGCCTTCCCCTTCCTTTTATAAGATGAGAGCTTTGGCAAACCCTAAACCACCTTGAATCTTGATAAATTATCTCCTTTCACATGGGGGCCTCCTTCTAGAACTGCGTTGTCCCTCCATGAGGTACATTGTATCTAGACAGTGCTGTGATTTGGTCCTGTTGACCCAGTCAATCTCCTCAACCCTTGTTCATATGCAAGTGTATTTTATTGAAACAGACTTGATTTTCCTTTGTTCACATTGGGCATTGATTTATTTGGATTTTTTTAGGAGTTTTTATGTTGTCCTTTACATTTTATTCATCAATTAAGAAAATTAACACAAAATGAAATATTCCTATTAGCTTAGGCTAATTAGGAATATTACATAAAAATTTGAACAAGTACTTACATGACTGAATATAACTATTTTACATCATAGATCTCAACATGATATTTTCATCAAATTATAGATATGAAATTTTATAACTACGACCAAAGAATCTCAAACAGGAGATCATAATACAAGAACCAATCACAACGGCAACAATGCATCCTTTTCAACAAGGCAGGTGCTCCCCCTAAACTTGTGCATCCTGAACACCCTCAACAAACAATTCCTCAAAGCATCTTTATCAAGGAGATAAATATCAAAGAAAAGTACAGTAAGATGCATAATGAATAACAACAGAGATTACCCAACAACACCATAGACTATTCTGAAAGCTGACCCAAAGAATTTCTATCAACAAAAATCATACGCGGTTTTATGCACAAAAACTCACGTATATACGTGATTCGCCTTTATGAAACCAGCGTACCAAATTTAATCTTACGATATTAAGCAGATTTGATAAGAGAGGCAAATACAACTCGCATCTTCTGTCTGAGATATTCAAATGCTTCCCTGGGAAGAGTTTTAGTAAATATATCTGCAACTTGTTCTTTGGAGGGACATACTCCAATTTAACCTTTTGTTCAAGCACTTGTTCACGTAGGAAGTGATATTTGATAGGAATGTGCTTGGTCTTGGAATTCATAACAAGATTTTTCAAGATACTAATGGCACTTGTATTATCACATAGAATGGAGATGGGAGGTGAACATTTTATTTGAATATCTTGTAATTTCTGTATCATCCAAAGAAGTTGTGTGCAACATTATGCAGCAGCCACATATTTTTCTTCCGCTGTAGATAAGGCACTAGAAATTTGTTTCTTTCTGAACCAAGATACTAATCGGGGCACCATATAGAATGCACCACCACTAGTGCTTTTTCTATCATCAACATTTCCTACCCAATCCACATCTGTGTAAGCATGAAGAGTGAGATCAACATTATTTGGATACCATAGACCAAATTATTGAGTCCCATGTAGATATTTGAATATTATTTTTACAGCCTGAAGGTGAGACTCTTTTGGGTTAGCTTGGAATCGTCCAACAATCCCAAATTCATGCATAATGTCTGGTCTTGTCCCAGTTAGATAAAGAAGACTTCAAATCATGGATCTATACTATTGTTAATTCACCATGGGAGAATCATCATCAGAACTGAGGTTACATCTAGTTACCATTGGAGTACTCATAGGTTTACAGTCTTCCATCCCATACTTCTTCAGAATTTTCTTGAGATATTTTTCTTGTGATAAATATACCATATGTTTCTTTTTGCACTTTTATGCCAATAAAATATGTTATTTCCCCATGTAATGAAATTTCAAATTATTGCTACATAACAGAAGAAAATTTATGACTCATGGAATCTTCATTACTTCAAAAAATGATCTCATCAACATACACAACAATAATCAATAGTTTATCATATTCAATTTTTGTGTATAAGTTACTGTTATCAGATCCCTTTGTGAAACCTTGTTGTTGAAGATATTTTTCAAGACAATAGTATCATGCTCGAGGAGCCTTTTTGAGACCATATAAAGCCTTTTTAAGTTTGCAAACAAGTTTTTCATCATTTCCAAAAATGAATACTTCTAGTTGTTCTATATAAACTTCTTCTTCTAGATCACCATTGAGGAAAAAAGATTTTACATCGATTTGATAAAATGAATTATTGAAAACTTGAAAAAGAAAGAAACATTCATATGGCTTCAAGTCTGGCTAGAGGAGAAAATATTTCTTCAATGTCTATACCTTCTTGTTGAGCATACCCTTTAAAAACAAGTCTAGATTTGTTTCTAATAACATTTCCATTTTAATTTAACTTGTCTTTGAATATCCATTTTGTTCCAATAACATTTTTATCATGAGGTCTTGGAACCATTTCCGAAGTATGATTCTTTTCAATCTGATCAAGTTCTTCATTCATGGTTTGAACCCAAAGTTGTTCTTTACTAGCTTGATTTACATTTTGTGGTTCAATAGTGGATAAGAATGCTAGATAGCTAGGGGATACTACAAGAGTTCTTCTTGTTTGGACACCTAATCCCTTTTCTCCCAGAATTTGGGATTTTGGATGATTCTTTTGAACACACCTAGATGGAGATTTTTCAAATATATATTCTTCTGGTGCTTCATTGGGTTCTCCTTCTATATTGTTGCTATTTGATGAGAGAAAATATACATCATTATCATCTTCATTTGTTATTGTTATTTCACATTTAGGAGCTGTGAGAGGCTCATAAATTACAACATCAATACATTCAAAAATATTCTGAAGTCTTTTATTGTAACATTTATATGCTTTACTTCTAGAAGAGTATCCAAGAAATATTCCTTCATCTTCTCTAGGCTCAAACTTACCAAGTTTTTCATCATTGTTCTTGATATAAAAATTTCTTCCAAAAACTCCAAAATGCTTAACAGTGGGAAGATTACCATACCAGAACTCATAAGGAGATTTATCACTGTTCACACAAACATGAGCCTTGTTGAGAATATTTACTGCAGTATGTGCTACTTCTCCCCAAAAGGTATTGGGATTTCTAGATTCATCAAGCATAGCACAAGCCATTTGTTGAACTGTTATATTCATTCTTTCTACAATGCCATTTTGTTGTGGGGTTCCAACTACAGAAAACTGTCTTTTTATGCCATGATGTTCACAGAAATCAAAGAATTCATCTGATATATATTCTCCTCCCCCGTCAAATCTAAGACATTGGATTTTTAGATCTAATTCATTATCAACCAAATCTTTGAAGATCCTAAAGTTTTTAAATGATTCATCTTTATGTTTTAGTAAACCAGTCCAACATATTCTAGAGAAGTCATCAACAAATAAAATATAGTATTATTCTCCACGTGGTGACCTTTTCCTTATAGGACCACATAGGTCAGTATGTATAAGTTCAAGAGGCTTACTTGCTAGTCCTTCCTTGGCATTGAATCGAACCCTGTTTTGGTTACAAAATTGGCATGATTTGCATATGGTAATTTTAGGCAGAGTGAGTCTTCTAGATTTTCTTATTTGAGAGAAGCTCAAATGTCCCAATCTTCTGTGCCATAGACAATTTTCTATAGTTTTACCTAAGTATAATTTCTCTTGGCCACCTTTGAATATATACATATTTCATGGTGTTCTAGTTCCTTTTATCACTATTTTTCCCATGTCAAGTTCATGTACTACACATTATTTTGAACTAAAGATAACTTCATTTCCTTGATCACACATTTGGCTTGCACTCAACAAGTTATTATTTAACCCATCCACATACATAACATTGTTAGCTTTAACCTTTTCTTTTAAAAACACAGAACCTTTACCATTAATGATAGCAGGAGATTCATTTCCAAAAGTAACATTATTTTATTTCTTTAATGAATTATATGAAAGAAGTTTATTTTTATCACCTATCATGTGTTTTGAGCATCTGCTATCAATGTACCATTGATTTTATTCTCCTTCTACAAATAACGATGTGCCATAACTTTCAACCTATGAGTCCTTCTTTCTCCATACCTTGGAGTTTGCGGGTATATGTTATTTTGGCTGAAGTTTTCTCTTGCATTCAGATTCTTCATGTCCAGAGTATTGCAAAAGAAAATTCAATTTTGCCTTGAAGAGGACAAAATTTGTTGTAAGTATTCTTCTTTACTCCAGTCTCATTTCTTTTCTTTCTAGCTTCTCTGGTCATGATGGGTGTATGCAACAAATTGTACAACTTTATGGCCAAAATTATGACATGAGAAACATTTTCCATTAAAGAAGAAATTTTTGTGATCATGAAACCTTATATATATGTTTACCTGCTGATTGATATTTTTTTTATTGTTCTTCCTTGAATTGAAGTGGTCATGCCTTACCTAGGTGGTCTATTTGTTCTTTTGCTGAGTGACAAAATGTTGCTGGCTAGCTTTAACTGCATTTAGATAGCTTGGTGCTGAATATTGAGAGGATTCTCCAATATATCCAAGACCTGTCTTTACAAGGGGAGAGCATTGTACCTTGATAATTTCATCTAAGGTTTCAGATCCTTTAGAAAATCTAAGATTTAAAGTTTTCACTTTCTCAATTTCCTTTCTTAGACTTACTATATGACATTCTAATTTTTCATTGTGCTTCTCCTTTTCTATAAGCTGATTCTTTAGAGTATCTATGGAATTTTTTTTTTCTTCCAAACATATTTTGAGATTATTTATTTCTTCAAGAAAATCATTTTATTCTAATGCATGCATAAAAGTATCTTTAACCTCACTAGATTCTTTTTCAAAAGCCATGAGCAGTCTAATATCTTGGTCAGATTCTCCTTCTTCACTATTTGATAGACCATCACTATCTTCATGAGTATAATAGCTTTTTATATTGATAAGTTGTTTCTTATTTCCTTTTTCCACTTCCTTTCCCTTTTCATGGTTATCTTTATGGGGAAATTTAGCAGCATAATGACCAACTCTTCCACAAGAAAAAAATTTAAAAGGAAGCTTACCTTTGAACCTTCCAGTGCCAAATTGTAGCTTCTTTACAAAATTTATCTCATCTTTTTCTGAAACGTACCTTGATCCTTCTTGTTCTTCTTCTTCCTTTCCTTTTGTAGCAACTCTAAAGACAACTTATTTGACTTCAGATGGACCTCCTTTCCTCATTTCACATGCAGTTAGAATCCCATGAAGTTGAACAATAGTAGGAATTTGTAGATCCTGATTCTCTTCAATAGTAGACACTTTTGACTCGAATATCTCAGTTAGAGATCTTAAAACCTTTTCTACTAGAGTAGTGTCAGTTATGGTTTCACCCAGATTTCTCATATGATTTACAATATCATCTAGACATAAAAAGAAACTGGCAATACTTTCCTCATTATGCATTCTGAGTTTTTCATATTGAATTCTGAGAGTTTGGAGTTTAGCACTTTTTACCTTGGCATCACCTTCATAGATCAGAATTATTTTTTCCCATATCTCCTTTGTTGTATTCAACAACATGAATTTGAAAAATTATGATTTATTCAAACTTCCCAATAATGCATTGACCACCTTTTCATTGGTTTCATAGTTCTTTCTTGTGGTTGGATCTGCTGGAACTAAAGCTAGATAATGATAACCTCCTTCAACTATAGCCCATACATCTTATCCAATAGACTAAAGATATGATCTTGTCCTTGTCTTCTAGAAGATTAAATTGTTTTCGTTGAAGAGAGGAGGTCTGATAGATATTGTCTTGTCTTGATTACTCATCTTAGCTGATATTCCTTCTAGCAATTAAGCTTCTTCAGAAGAACCTGATCTAATACAAATTGTTGGGAAAAATACTGAGCGGGGGGGTGAATTATTATTTATAACTTACTTAAAAATTTTATTTTTTCCTTACTGATTTCTATACGCGACTTTAATGAACCCAACTAGCGTATATATGCAGATATCTTTAAGAAAACTTGCGTATGACTGGAGATCTTATTATGTAGATAATTCTTTACTTAAACCAATGCATCATTCATTCATCAGATGTTTAGTAAGTAATAAGCATGTGTAGTAAGAACATAATAGATCATCACATATAAGCAACACACATGAAGACTGGGATTTTAAGGTGGAAACCCAATTTGGGAGAAAACCACCGCTGCTTTCGTCTCTGTCTTAAATATTTATTATATGGAAAATTGCTTACAATATTGTATTGATGCAGAATCATATTAGTACACAAGAATCTACCTACAGAAGGCTGCAACCTTCTCTCGTTCTCCAGCTGCTACTAGAAGGGAGCTCCAACCCCCTGATCTTGTTTACCAACCACTACTGGAAGGGAGCTCCAACCCCCTAATCAGAACACTAGCTTCTATTGGTAGGAAGATTCTACTTCCATACTGAAGGCTTCAACCCTTGGAACCACTACAGACCACGTTTCATCAATTTTCACAATGGATCACAAAGCTTCAACACAACACTTTATAAAGATCAACACCAATAAAATTAACCCAAAAAATTCAATCAAAACAATGAAATCATTGTAACCAGAACATAGTAATAAACCTAGATTTCAGAATTAGTATGTAGAATCAATCTCAACCCTAATCATTCATTATCCTAAAATACATATGCTACTTCACTTTACTAATTCCCCGTGTATACATGCTTTCCTTCACACCAACCTACGTATAGATCTGAGAATACATAATTTACAGAATATGATCAGTCTCAGAACCAGATATCAGGCATTCAGACAGATATCTTTTCAGTAATGCAGAACCCTTATTCAGTTAGTGATCATTAAACATATTTACTCACTCATTGATCATATTTTTACATATTCAACTTAGCAGCATATGCAATATTCAAAAAACCCATATCTACATGAAGAATTCATTGACAGACAACAAAAATTAACAAATAACCTCTCTAACAAGCTTTAGAAAACCCTGACTTTCATACGCATTTTGGCCGAGGCAAAAGCACATGTATACGTGCATTCAATACGACGAAATAGCGTATAGATCTGTAAATTTTATTACTACAGAAAGATGCAGATCTATAAACTTACCCAGATTCCTTTACTTCACTTCAAAAAACATGTGCCAGGTCACAGGTCCAAAGATATCATAATTAGATCATGCAAGTACATAGTCATTTCAGGTCTAGAGATACTGATCCATCATTGTATCCAAGGGTGCATCATAGATTCAAATCTACCAATAAAACAGAGTTAATCCCATGTAGATATACTTCAGAGAGAAGTACTCAATAACAACCCTTACACATGCACACCCTCCATTATCATATTCTTCTACTTATATAGATTTAGCCTTTACCAATACCATGAGCCAAAACCACACAACTGCCGATGGTATTCTTGGAAAGAATCAAATAGATGACACACCGCTCAATACTGTGGGATAATACCATGGAAAATCCCCTTGGTATCATGATTTTAGAGTGCAAAAGGAATACGCGACTTTGCTTCTTCGCACCCACGTGTATACACGAATTCTCTTCATAATAACTATGAATATACTAATTATGTATGTATATGCAGGTTTCCTGTATAGCAAGTAGCATATGTATGCAGGTTCCCTTCATCAAACCTGTGTATACATTGTGACATATTATATTTATCATTTCTCTGATCCTAACTGGATTTACTTTCTTTGTCACTTCTAAACTGACCTGTAGATACATCATTTTTACATCTTTAACAAATAGGCTTCTTATCAAAAGCCAACTAACCATGTAGCCTTCCATCAAGGACAACTTCATCAAGTAGGTTTCCATCAAGGACAACATATTGCATCATATTGGCAACGTTATCCATGGAATATTTAATTACATCCATAAGAGTCAAATGGAGACGTACCTGGCAACCTACCTGAGGGAAGCGATAGTTGGCAAAATAATGGCTAAGTAATGATGGTAACGAAGTAACATCATTAAGGAGTTGTAGCATCACGGGGTAGCAGCATCCGAGGAATAACAACGTCATGGGTAGCGACATCTAGAGTAACATCATCGCAGAGTAACATCATCACGAGTAGCATCATCTAAGAAGTAACAACATCTGATACTTAAAAAATTTCCTACTCTGCAGCATTGCACCTCATTAGTAGCTCTTGCAAAAAGACAACAAGTGAATTGTAACAGTATTTACTATATATATATATATATATATATATATATATATATATATATATATATATATATATATATTATTTATTTATTTAGTTATTTATTATTATTATTTTTAGAACAAGGATGCAGAGGAGGAATTCTCTGCACTGATAACCTTCAGACTAGATTTCTCAGAGAGATGTTTAATGAAGCCATCCTTAGAGGCTGGATGATGATACAATCTCATACTATGTCCATTTTCTATGAAAGAAGCACGTGTATCATCAATTGTGATAAGTCTGACTATTCCTTTTCCAAATACAGCATCCACCTCATAAGGCCCCATCCAGCGAGTGCAAAGCTTTCTTTTAAAATCCTTAAAACAAGATTCATAAAGTAATTCCCAATATCCTCTATGAAACATCTTGATTTTAATAAACTTATCATTCCATTTCATCCTCTGTTGCTGAATAGTAGTAGTCATTTTTGGACAACCATTGAACAGATTTCATCTAATTCTTTAAGTTGATCCACCCTATGTTTGTGGGCATCTGACAGGTCCAACCCTACTTCAAGAGTTGTTTTGGGCATACTGATTTCAAATTATATTGGGCACAATAGGGATTTCCCATCAACCAACTCAAATGGTGAAAATCCAGTTGTGTTCCACCATGTTTTCCTGTATGCCCAAATAACTTCAGGAAACTTTTGAGCGTAATCCTGACGATGGTGTGCCATAGTCTTTCTCAAGATATTCTCCAATACCTTCTTTGTACTTTCCACTTTTCCATTCGCTTGGGGGTGGTATGGAGATGTCACCCTGTGCTTGACCCCATATTTATGCATAAACCTTGCTATCATGTGTGACGTGAATTGTGCTCCTCCATCTGAAACAATCTACCTTAGAGTAGCATAACAAGAAAAAGTTCCTTCAAATATAAAATCTAAAACCACATGTTCTGTTTCTTTCGCAACAGCCTTGGCTTCTACCCACTTAGTTACATAATCGGTGAAAACCAAAATGTGAACCTTTTGCTAGGAATTTGGGTTAAAGGGTCCAAAAAATTGATAGCCCACTTCTCAAAAGGTTTGAGGACTGCCTAGGGCTGCAAAGGAATTTCGTCGGATTGACTAGGCTGCCCCATGCATTGGAAACTATCGCACCTTCGAACATAATTCCATGCATCCTGGAAGATAGAAGGCCAGTAATATACCATGTGTAACACCTTATGGCATGTTCTTTTATCTGCAAAATTCTCTCCACAAGGGCATCATGGGTAGCCTTCAGCACTTCGTAGATATCATCCTCAGGTACACAGCGCCAAACCTTCTTATCGGCTCCTGTATGAAAGAGGTATCCTTCCATCCAGGAATATCGGGCATTGTGATGAATAATTTTTCGCTGTTCCTTGTATGAAAAATGATGGGGCACCTTCCCTGTAGCAAGATAGTTAGCAATATCTGTGTATCACGGAGGATTAGTAGAAATTGAAAAAATATGCTCGTCGGGAAGATTATCTTCTATAGGTGTGCATTCATCATTATTATCCATTCTCGACAGAAAATCAGCAACTACGTTAACTTTTCCTAGTTTATCTACTATTGTAATATCCAATTCTTGAAGAAATAAAAACCATCTTGTAATACCACCAGGAGTGATAGATTTATTCATCAAATACCTTATTGCTGCATGATAAATATGTACAAAGGTAGGATACCCGGTGATACAATTTTGGAACTTGTTGATAGCATTGATGACAACCAGGAATTATTTTTCAGTCACCATGTAATTTAACTCAGCAGGAGCCAAATTCTTGGCTACGTAGTAAACTGTATACGGTGTCTTATATACCTATTTTCATAAAACTGGTCCTATTGTTATCTGAGAGGTGTCAGCATGTATATGAAATTGTAATTCCCAATCAGGCCCTTGAAGGACAGGAGCTTGACAAACCATTCCCTTGATCTTCACAAAAGCTGCTTCACAGTCCCGTGTCCACAAAACTTCTGCATCTTTTGTTAGCAATTGAAAAAGTGGATGTGATATTTTAGTGAAATTTTCTATAAAGCATCTATAATAATCAGTGCAACCGATTAAGCTATGTACTTGTGTGGGTGTCTTCGATACGGGAAAGTGCAGTATTAACTCAACTTTGGTTGGATCAATTAGAATTCTAGCGGCCAAGAGCAAATGTCCCAATATGATTCCTTCTTCCCTCATCATATGAATTTTAATTATACTCAGAGACACGTGGGTCCGTTTACGTTTTTCGAGTATTTTTTCCATATTTTCCAATCCTTCTTCGAATGAATTCCCATATGGATTAAATTCATCCATATAGATTTCAACACTATCATTAACTAAATCAGAAAAAATTCCCACAATTTCCCTCTGGAATGTCTCATGTGTGTTACACAGACCAAATGGGAGATCCCTGTATGCAAAGGTCCCCCATGGGCATGTAAAGGTGATTTTATCTTGGTCCTCTGGGGTTATCTGGATTTGGTTATACCTGCTAAACCCCTCTAGGAAGGAGAAAAACTTCTTCCCATCTAGGGTGTCCAGGACTTGGTCAGTGAATGGTCGATGGAAATGGTCTTTCTCAGTTGCTTTGCTTAGCTCCCTATAGTCCATACAGATCCACCATTTACCATTCTTTTTGGGAAAAATAACTAGCAGAGACACTTATTTTCTGTCCGAGATGGGGTAAATAAAATCTACATCCAGTAATTTTTGAATTTTTTCCTTGACAATGTTCTTTAGAGTGGGATTCATTCTTCGTTGGGGCTGTTTCACAGGATGACAATCTTCCTTAATGTAAATATGATGAATAAATAGACTAGCAGGAATTCCCTTCATGTCGGTATTGTTACACCAATTTTTTATTCTAACCTGTTACTATTATATGGACCAAAGTGCACCATGTAAGACCAATTTTACGCTAAGTAAAATTGCTTTCACTATGAAGAATAACTTAGTAATCCTTAATTTATTAAGTTGTTTATGGTCTAAACAGGAAACCCCGTGAGGAAATATTGAATAAATCCATATTTGTTTGATTTTCCTCAAGGAATAATTAGTTAAACATCAGTTTAATTAATATTCCTGGTCATATTTAACCCAAAACAGGAAAATTAATTAGATAAATCATTATTTATCTTATTATTTTCTAGGAATAATTATTTAAACATTATTTAAATAATATTCCTTGTTAAATTTGACTAAATCATTTATAAATAATTGAATAAATCACTATATATTTAATTATTACTCAACCACATCCTTAAAATAATAAATAAATCATTTATTTATTTATTTTTTACAAATGAAGGGATTTGACCAAAATCAAATTCTTCTTTCCTCCAACAAATATAATAAAATATTCCATAAAAGTTGGATCTAGATTTAGTTAATAATATTTTAATTATGCACCAATATCTAGCCTAACTCAATATTTTGTTATAAATAAAAGGGTTTTTCCATTCACTCACTACCTTTTGTTGCCTAAATATCACTATGGATCTATACTTTTGGTCTGACTTTGATCCTCCATTATCGTCATATTTTGCTACCATTTTTCTCGTGAGCTCCCTTTGAGTTCCATTTTTTGTCTACATTTTCTACACCATCAAGAGAGAGAGATCTTAGATCTAAAGTGTTGAGGACATACAATAACCCATCCCATTGAGGGGGACTGGTAACATCTTTCTATGTTCCCTTCCGAGGTGTCAAAAATACAAAAAATTCTTTAAAAATATTCTTGTCTTGACTATTGGATGCATGGAGCAACTCTTGCTTTTATTTACTACTTAATGTATTTTACTGCATAAATCTAGATTTTGTAGCATTTATCTTGGTAAAATAACTATAGATCTAAAGAAATTGGAATACATATTTTATGTTAGGGCTTTTTTTTGTGCACAACTAAAGTGGACTTTTTTGTACGTTTGCGATTAGAATTCATCCTAACAACTGGTGACTCCACAAGGGTTTACGATTACGACCTCTGTCATTTTTAAGATCCTTGCATGGCCAACTGTTTCAAACCCTAGGATTTTTCTTCAGCTTCTTGTTTTTCTTTTCTTGATGTTGTTTTTAACCATTAAAACCCTAAAATAGTAAAAATTCTAACTTCCGTGTGTTTTCGGGACCTATTGCGTAAGGTGACAAAGACAACCATAGCCGAGACTACAATTTTTCCAAACCTCAAGCCCCGAGAAATGCCGGAAGTGCGAGTCAAACTTTTTGGCTCAAAACCTGCATCCTAAACCTCGAGGATGCAGAAAAAAACCCCAAACCTAAGACCTCTGGAAAAATCAGGTCAGAAACTGCAACCTGGAATTTTTGTGGGAATTTTTTTGAGATTTTTCTGGGTTTCTCTGGGCCTCTGTTCAAGGTTTTTTGACCTCCGTCTCTGCCTTTTTTGGACCTGTACTTTCTATGTTTTACTCGTTGAAGTGGGAACCTAGCCCCCTAGGGCTTCAGTACGCTTCCACCTTTCTAGGAGGAGTTTAGCTGAAGCAGGTCTTCTGAAATTTTAGTGTGTTCAGCCTTTTTGCAGATCTGATCTTGTACCTTCAGATCCATTTCAAATTGGTTATTCATCCATCTAAAACACCTCTTTTTATTTTTGTTTGGTCCTCCTCTAGGGTCCCCTCTATTTCCATTCAAGTTGTAGCCTTTAGCCACCTCATTTGCAGCACTTTTCCCTCTGGTTTTTTTCCATTTTCTGCACCTATTTCTAACAGATCTGACCTTTAGATAATTTTCCCTCCCGAATTTAGATCCATTGGCTATTTGGTGTGTTTTGACTAGATTTTTTCCCACCCATAGACTAGTTGCTGGGAAGCCCGCCTCCTTGGGTTTAGATTGATGCATCTTTAGCTGTTTATTATCTATTATATTCAGTTTACTTTACTGTTATTTTCAGATTTATTTACAGTTATAAAACACATTTTTTCTTTTTTCTCTACACACGTCTAGGTTTAAAAATTAAAATTAACACACTTAACACACACACCCTAAGTGAAGAGTGCCTGGTTTACACCGGCAGGAAAAGACTATAACATTGTAATCATTTGATCCCACACCTCTCTGCCCTTGTTTCGACATTGTAATCATTTGATCCTACACCTCCTTTCCCTTGTTGGTCTCTCTTCCTTTTGTGATCTGTGTTTTTTTTCCATCATTGTGCCCCCAAGGTGTTTATCCCGAAGACTTCTTGGCCTTCATCCTCAGTTTCCGTTAGGAAGACTTACTCCTCCACGTAGGATTCAAGTTAGTCCTCCACCGAGTCCCCATTCTGACTCCGCTTCTGGTTCATTGGGTTCCCCTTCTGGTTCTATCCCCGGTTCTCCCCATGTCACCTTTACCATGTCTAGTTCAGGACCTAACGTTGGTCATAGCCCCAGCCCTAATGCTAGGAATACTACTAATGTGACCGCAACAGAAACTATCTCGACTGCTCCCTTACTCCCTTATATGGCAGGCCTCAGTCTTCCCAATTTTAACCAGTTGATTAATGACCCCATACACCATGACCCTGGTTGGCCTGCTATGCCAACCAAGATCCCTTCCAACATCCCCAAGTTTGAAGGTCTTGTTGGAGAAGATCCTACAAACCATGTTCGATCTTTCCACATGTGGTGTTCGTCTAACTCCATCACCAATGACTCTGTCCGTCTTCAGTTGTTCCAACGTATGCTTATTGGAGAAGCTTTTAAGTGGTATGTTGACCAGACCTCCTCCTCTCATACTACTTTTGTGACTCTTACTCGGGATTTTCTATCTTACTTCCAGCTTCCCCTTCATTATGACACTAGTACCGAACTTTTGACCTCTTTCCCTCAATCGTCTACGACCCACCTATCCGATCGTGTCCAGGAATGGCAGAGAAGAAAGAGCCTATGTCGAGCCCCTACCTTTGAAGACCATTTCTGCATGGACTGGTTCCTTAGATCCCTTTATCCTGCTATCAAAAAAGATGTCGCATCTCATTTCCCTCAAACCGGAGAAGCTACTCTCCAGATTGCGTTAAAATATGACCTGATCTACGCACAGTCTGGTTATGTTTATACCGTCCTACCTGATCTCCCTAGACCCAGTGGTGCCAATACACCAGGGGCATTCCATGCCACTGCAAGTATCATTGGAGCCCTTTCTCATCCATATGCTCATCCTCCCATGGGCTATGATTTCCCTCAGGGAGGAGCTAGCTCCTCCAGCACCTTCCCCCCTCCTGATAGCATGTATCCAGGATATGGCATGCCTCATCCTTTTTCCCAACCTATTTACCAGAATATTTCCCAACCTCGTTATTATCTGTATCCACAGCCTACTGCTTCATCTCCTCCAGCATTAGCACCCCCGCCTCCCTTGCCTTCCCAGCCCCCGCAACAGCAGCCACCGCCCCCTCAGGGGCAGGTATATGGACAGTAGGGCGCGACTAATCCTCCTACTTCCAAAAAGAAGAGGAAAGGAACCAAAAATAAGTATACCCTAGGTAATCCAAGACCTTATCCCCAAGGGAATGCACCTAACACTGCTAACCAGGAATAGGGCACTAAGCCCAAGCAGGACACGCCTATTTGCACGAATAAGCCTTGTTCTTCTTGTGGTGTCTATGGTCATTACACCCATGATTTTCCTCTTTTACCTCAAATGCGTCAGATGTGGGAGACTCAAGAATCATCGAAAGGATAGCAAGCCCCGCCTTTGGTTCCTCCCCAATCTGCACCTATCCATCTGGCTGTGTTTACCAATCCTTTCCCTCAGCAAGGATTCGTGGCTACCGAACCACCTAAAGGTCAGGCAGCCACTCAACCTCCTCCATCTGGTACCTCCGATTACCAGATTCTCATGATTAAATCTGACCAACCTGTTACCGTTGAAATCATCCTTCAGACTCGGTCCCATCAGTACAACAAGCCTCCTGCTACGTTTGCCCTTGATCCCCCTTGTTCAAGTTCAACGAAGCCTCTTTCGATAACCAATGGTCCTTTACAGATCCCTCAGCCTAAGGTAGAGGTTCATACCAAGACCCCCAAGGGAACATTATGCTAAAATGTTTCTTCTAGAAAAACCGCCCATTCGTATAGTATAGTAGATGATTTGGAGCAATCTCCTACTGCCATCTCAATGCTAGAACTCCTCCAGTTGTGCCCTTCACAATGAAAATCTCTACTAAATGCCATGGGCATTGTGGATCCTTCCGATGATCGTTTAATCATCTTCGATGTTGACTGGTTAGAACATCCTCCCCTTCCTGCATCCATTCCCTTCCAAATCCCCGTCAAGATTTGGAATGCCAACGTCTCCCATTGTATCATTGATGATGGGGAATCCACCTGCGTGATGTCTGCTTCAGTTTGGAAGCAACTCGGATCACTTGAGTTGGCCCCTTCCACTATCACCCTTCGAGTGTGGAATGGACACTCTTCCCAGCTCATTGGCCTGTTCCACAATTGTCCTAGTACTCTTGGGGGTAAGACTATTTACATTGACATAGAATTCATTGATGCCCCCTTAGATTACAACATTATATTGGGTCATAGCTACACTTATGCGATGTCTGTTGTCCCATCTGTAGTTCACCGCAAGATGTCCTTTCCTCATAATAGAAAGATAGTCACCATTGGCTAGTTGAAATATTACGAACTGAAGTCTCAGACCTCCCCTAAGTCCATCATTTCTTCCCCGGAGAATAGGAAAACTGTCGAACCTTTGACCAGTGTCTGACCGGGAGTCTACAAGGACTAATATTTTCTTGCCTCTTTCCCTGGTCTTCCTCCTCCTATCTCTGATCCTAGCTCATCGAATGTTTGCATGATGTAATCGTCTCAGGCTTCCATCAAGCGGCCTGCTTCAACTAGTCAGCAACTCCGCCCTCCACAACCTTCTGCTAGCGATTCGACCCAGCCTTCAGGACCCCCTCCTCAAGGCCCCTCATCTACAGTTGGTATCCATGATCTTTTCTACTCTCTCGGCATGGTTCCTCCTAGCATTAACCATCACGAAGCTATCCCTCCTGGCCATTACCCCTCCAATCAGATACCGTTCTTAGCTCCCCCTCTTGGAGTGTTTTTCGTACCTATTATGTATACCTTATCCCTTCCTAACTTAACCCTAGGGACCTCAGTCTGGTACATTGATCCTCCAGTGGCTATCCCGCCTGGTCAGTCCAAACCTTATCTTTCTTTGACCCCAGTTCAACCGATCCCCATGACCCCTCCCTCTGCTACTGTGCCTCAGCCACCTCAACAGGAACCTCCTCTTGTTGTGACAGCTTCAGGTGAAGGGGGAAAAGCTCTCAAGAAGGCACCTAAAGACAAGGCGGCCCAAAAATACCCTGCTCCTCCTCAGCCTCCAAAGCGTACCCCCCCATGTGCTTTGTGTGATGTTGTCGATCATGCCACCCATCATTGTCCCTAATTTCCTTTTATCAAGCCCATGATTAATGTTGCATTCCCTGAGTCTACGATCCCTTAAGCCTCTGTTTATTCTTTGACTACAGCTATGAACCCTAAGACTATTCACACCAACCAACCTTGTGCTTTGTGTGATCTCCATGGCCATTATAGCCACCGTTGTCCCCGCCTCACGCATTACCATGCCTCTTTAGAGGTAGTTCGAGAGTACGAGATTGAACAGAACCAGCCCGCCTCTCCCGCCCTTGTGCAGTATGCTTCGAGCCTATTGGGGGATTTATTCACTCCATTTGACATTACCCCTCATGATTTTGAGATGACGAAGCCTGCGGCCACCATCCTCTACCTATCATCATTCATGAGATCAACGGTGAAAGCTCCCTCTGGGACTTCCCCTTCTGTTTCGCCTAACCTCCCTTTAGTGGTCACCTTAGGCTCAACATCAGTGGATCCTTCATCTACTTGTGTTTCTGTCACCCCTAGTGATGATGCGCATGTAAACCTCTCTTCTCATGATGATGAGTTAGGTAGCTTCACCGCGTCAGGTTGTCTTCCACCAGTCACCCCATCTTCTACTACGATGACGAAATTATGGAAGGAGTTACTACCCCTAATTTTATCTATCCTCCCTTACATCGAACCCATGCATTCGAACAACATACAAATTGTGTCCATTACATTGACACCCAATGTTTGGGTAAGGGGGCACCCATATTTGAGAGACTAGGAGAAGAAATTCTCCACAATTCTCCTAGTGTATCTGGTTGTGTCGACTCTATTACCCTTATTCTTCCCCATTTATAAGAACCTCTAGAGTCCCATATCACTTCAGATCACTCTAGGGATGATACCCCTCATCATTCCTTCATCTTGCATCAACAACCCAGTCCCCTAAAAATTTTTGTTGACCAACCTGTGGGTTTTCTAGAAGAGCACCAGTTCATTATATCCAAATCCACTCTTTGGGATAGTGACACCATGTATGTCAACCCAGAAACGTGAGTCCATTTGCTTCATATATGCAGTACCAATAGATATTGGTAATCCTCCATTCCCTTCTCAAACTACATAACCATAGAGAAAAAAAATGGCGTACCATATAATAAAATGTGTTTAGATTCACTCTTTATAAATACATTTTGGCATGACCATGACATGCTTAGGGGAACCTATGCCCCTCAGCCATAAAAATCCTAGCTCTTAGACAAAAACAGCACTGAAAACCTCTTTCTCTGAGAGGTCGCACTTTTCAGATCATTTCCTGGGATAGGTCATAGTTTTCTGCCCAGTACTTGCTACCCAGGTCAAAAAATAGACCCCCAAAAAATGCGACCCAGCCTGTTCATGAGCTCTGGTTGCCTAAACTAAAATTTTGATCCCCTTAAATGAAAGAGTAGGGTTAGGGCTTTTACCTGCAACTGACGGATCTCGATTCCAAAAATCAGTCTGTTCACTATGATCCCCGCAATATTTAGTGCCTTCTCTCCTCTCTAAATTCACCACAACTACACTTGCAAATGAGTGAATTTGGAGGGAAAATGCCCTATTAAAATAAAAACCCTAGATTTTTATTTTTCCCATTACAGCCAAACCGTAGCTCAGTTTGACAAACTGTCTATACCGTTGGAAAGCTCACACTGAGCTCTGAAATGGGTATGTGTTATTTTTTTGAGATTTGATACTTCACCCTGAAACATGTTTTCCAAGAAGGGTCACTTCACCTCTCCTCAAAATCGAATTTATTCACTTGCAACACTTGTACTTGGGGCACCACTTCGCCTCCATAATTTTCAATGCTCATGTCGATTTTTGTCATGAGTAACCATATTATACTCATGTCTTTATGGTCCCCACCAAACCTTTTCTATGTGGCAACATCATCGAGTCACCCTTGTTTAGAGCATCCGAGTTGAGTCATCATCGTATCGATGGAGTCTATGCTGAGTCCCTTTATATATTGCTATAGTCCTCCATCCTTCATTACTTGGTTCCTCTCTCGTGTCGCACATTGTGGCATTTAGTCCTACTGTCCGATGTCCCCTTTGATATCGTGTCAGTTGTTGGTAGGTCATCCATGCCCTTCATGCTCTAATAAGGGAAGTCGTCAGCCCGCTACTCAGTACCCCCGATTCCATCATCATCCCTGGTGTCAGACTATTAGTCGCTCTACTATTATATTTCATGCTCTAGTTTAGGATTCCTTATTGCCTCACCTATGGTGGACCTCCTTCTGTCGACATCAGCTCATTCATGATAGAAGTCAGGTTTAGAGAGTAGTATACCTTGGTTCCAGCTTCCACTCTTATTTGGTGCCTTAGATCAGGCAAATGGACTCCTTATTGCCCTTTGACTTGACTGTTTCTCAACTCCAGCTCCTTACGGCATGATCAAGATCTGTATACTTGATTGTTTAGTGATGCAGCAGATTGTATCAGTGATTCCTGGGTGTGTGTGAGATGTTTTAGACCTCATGAGGGGGTGGCCCTTCAGGTAGCCCCCCACATGCCTGGATGACCTCATCATTATAGCCTTCGATGCAACTCCATAGATTCTATGGTTTCGGCATCTTCCGCGTGTAGCACCTTTTAGTTTGCATGTATCATTCAGATTTTCAGAGCCCTCTCCTGTTTATAGGGCCTCTTTGGTTGTACCTATATCTCATGTACTCTGATATTATTGTATAAGTCCAGGTTGTTATTCTAGGCATAGTATGTATGTGGGATCCATTATCATGTTTTTATCTGGCTCATGTTCATGCCAGCATGTACTATATAGTTCAGTCCCTTGTTTACCTGACGCATTATTCTTTGTACTTTGTCTCGGAGGGCATAAGTATGCCTCCCCTACGTCATGTAGCATAGGTACTCACTCATAAAAGAGACTTGTCACACTGGTAAGTCTCACCTCCTCAGGGTCTTGTCCTATAGCGCTTTGGTATACCTTATATTTAACTCTCTATGACTTCCCCTTATGTGTCTAGTGATTGAGTTCTTACAACGTACTTTGGTAATACGATTAGCTCCTAATGCTCACACATTGGGGGGAAATCTGTTATACCAATTTTTTGCCATCTAACCTGTTACTATTAGATGGACCAAAGTACACCATGTAAGACCAATTTTACCCTAAGTAAAATTTCTTTCACTATGAAAAATAACTTAGTAATCCTTAATTTATTAAGTTGTTTATGGTCTAAACAGGAAACCCCATGAGGAAATATCGAATAAATCCATATTTGTTTGATTTTCCTCAAGGAATAATTAGTTAAACAACAGTTTAATTGATATTCCTGGTCATATTTAACCCAAAACAGGAAAATTAATTAGATAAATTATTATTTATCCTATTATTTTCTAGGAATAATTATTTAAACCTTATTTAAATAATATTCCTTGTTAAATTTGACTAAATCATTTATAAATAATTGAATAAATCACTATTTATTTAATTATTACTGAACCACATCCTTTAAATAATAAATAAATAATTTATTTATTTATTACTTACAAATAAAGGGATTTGACCAAATTCAAATTCTTTTTCCCTCCAACAAATATAATAAAATATTCCATAAAAGTTGGATCTAGATTTAGTTAATAATATTTTAATTATGCACCAATATCTAGACTAACTCAATATTTTGGTATAAATAGAAGGGTTTTTCCATTCACTCACTACCTTTTGTTTCCTAAAGATCACTCCAGATCTATACTTTTGGTCTAACTTTGATACTCCATCATTGTCATATTTTGCTACCATTTTTCTTGTGAGCTCCCTTTGAGTTCCATTTTTTGTCTGGGTTTTGTACACCATCAAGAGAGAGAGATCTTAGATATGAAGTGCTGAGGACTTAAAAGAACCCATCCCATTGAGGGGGATTGGTAAAATCTTTCTATGTTCCCTTCCCAAGTGTCAAAAATACAAAAAATTCTTTAAAAATATTCTTGTCTTGTATATTGGATGCATGGAGCAACTCTTGCTTTTATTTACTGCTTAATGTCTTTTACTACATACGTCTAGATTTTGTAGCATTTATATTGATCAACTAACTACAGATATAAAGAAATTGGAATCCATCTTTGATGTTAGGGTTGTTTATTATGCACAACTAAAGTGAGTTTTTTTCGTACATTTGTGATTAGAATTCATCCTAACAGGTATAATCCCAGGCGAAGTATTCCTTATGGTTTTGAGGAAATTTTAGGAGCTTCTTTGTCTGGGATTCTGGGAGATTTAGGTTGATGTTCAATGTTTTTCCTGGTTCAATTTCGATAGGAACACTATCATGGGAAAAATTTGCAAGGATGTTCTCAATTTCACTTATAGTTTAATATTTCCTGCATTTCACAGCTCATGGACTATTCTAAAATTTGATGATTTGAATAAAAAACAGAACATGGTTCATTAATAAAAGTGTTGATGTTATCGTCCTCAGTTTCTGTTTTTAATTGAAGGGCCTGCCCAATCGTAAGGACCGATTTAATTTCTTCTTTTACAGGTTAGGATTCTTCCATTCAAAGAGGTTTTTTCTTGGCTAATGGTTTCTCTAATGGGTTTGGTTCCACAGGAGGATAGAGAGTGAGATTCTTTGTTCAAATTGACACCCAATATAGGCATCCGCAGTTGCGAGCCAAGGTCTTCCCAAAATTAAGGGATGACCACCAAATGGGGATCATGTATGTAATACAAGGAGGTCCATGCGATAGTGCCATGAGTCCACCGAAATAGTAAAGTCTTCCAAATTCTGTACTAGTTTAATCATAGATCTATATGCCAATTCCAATACAGTAGGGGTTGGCTTAATGTTTCCAAGACCTAATGAATTCATTGTTTCAGAGGTGATGACATTTATGGCAGCACCCAAATCTACCAGTACATTATTTATTGCAACCCCATTAATTTGTACCGTTAGAATAGGATTCCCTAGGTCCTCATATTTTACAGGCATGGTTTTTCCCAGCATGATGTCAAATAGTCTTCCCATCACATAGATGGTCAACGAATCCCTTGATTTCTTCCCAGGTTTCTTAGAAAAATATTCTCTGAGATTTTTTGCATATATAGGTACATCCCTCATAGCTTGAAGCAGGGGTATTTTAAAAAATATTTTGTAATTCCCCCAAAAATTTGAATTCTTCTTGAGGGCTCTGTTTACTCAGGTCAATATTTTAGGATATGGCAGACTGGCTAGATGACCGTGGTAAATAGTAGGTTGGGAAGGTGTTTGATTTATAATGTTTTGGTTTGATTTATCCCCAACTATTTTTGGTTTTGGTTCTGTAACTTCATTTTCAATTTGTTCGATGATAATAGGTGAAGTTGGAGCATTCAATACCCACCCAGATCGTAATTTTATCTCATTAAGTCCTGTAGTAGAAATTCTATATGATGGTAGGTTAAGAGTGTCAGCTTTTTGAACCTGTTTATTATTCGGATTCGGGTTGGGTTGGATAGGAAGTTGAGGTCGAAGGGGTGGATTAACCGTAGGTACATTGGAAGGCAACTGAAGTTTGTTGTTGTGACATGGATTGGGGAAACTGTCCAGTAGGAGAGAGTCCACGCCAGTTCTGATCCCATGAAGGATTCAAATCAGTTTATTGAATCCATTATTGCTAGCGTGGATATTGATATTGAGGCCACATTGGTGAAAACGGTACAGACTAGGGACCCATATTAAAATTATTAAAATACTGAGACAGGTCCTGAGGCATACCTAGATTCATATTTGGTGGTTGAGGCTGCCATGGCTTCTTTGGTCCCATGAAATATAGTTGATCCACCATCCTCTCTTGACTTGCCCCTTGAAAAGCTGCCTTCAATCTTGGAAACAAAGGGCATGAGCTGGTCACATGGGTCTGTTCGCAAATTACACAGGCTCCAACTACGTTCAATGGGAATTCTTTCAGCGGATGCTTCTTTCTGCATTGAGGGAAGAATATAGGCATAGTCTTTTCCAAATCCATTTGTTTCTGTTTTGCTTTCAAAGTGTCCATATAGGAAGATAATGTACTTAGGATATCATTCCACAGGTTATGCAGTAGATTTTTGATTTCCTCCTTTTTGACCCCTCCACCAGAAGTTTTTGATGACCAAATTCCTTGTCCATTTCTTGTAGCCCCTCACGAACACTGAATGCACAACCCACATATAGTGTCAAATTCTTCCTTCGATATATCCCCCTTTCCTACTATGTTTAAGAGCTGTAGAGAATCTTCCCTGAGTGCCCAGAGAAGGATGATCTTCATAATACCTTTGTCTAGGTCACTATGGCCTGGCCTCTGCAGTATTTATTTAAATATATCCACACAATCTTCCATATTCTCATCTTTTTTCTTCAAAAACTTAAAAATATCCTCCTTGATGTCATGAGATTTACAGTAATCCTAGTATTTCTAGAAAAATACTTCCTTCATCTCATCCCATGAGGAGATAGTCTTTCCCCCTAAACCCATGAACCATCATAGGGTTTTTCCCTTTAAAGTAGCAGGAAATTTTTTAATTTCTGACCATCAACGATATATTCGTACCCCCGATAGACAATATCAAATTTAAAGAGGAATGTATCAGGATCCTCAGAGGAAAGCCCATGAAAAATAGGCAAAGTTGTTAAAGGGATGGGCTTCATTGGTGCATCACATGTGATGTTTCCAATTGGGAAATTAATAGAGGAATTTTTAGGTGCCATAAATATCATCCAATACTCACTCAAAATTTCAAATGGTTTTACAACTGATAATTGGGGTGCTTCAATTGAAGGAGGTTTCATAGCACTCCCTTTGTCTAGTGGCGATGCCAACTCCTTCAGGAGTTCTTCTTCCCAATTGGAATTGCTCAATTCCTTTGATCCCCTGCTTGAAATTTCTTCACCTTCTGCCGACAACAAGGGTGTTCCTTATACTGATACTTTATTTACGCTTTCTTTTGTTGTTGAGAGGGTCTTCTCTAGTACCATGGATGGTGTTGGTTGTTCAACTGACTGCCCCTCGTACTTCGTCTAAATCCTTACCCTGACAGTAGCACGAGAATATGCTTCTGATTCAGCCTTTGTGATGATCTCCTGGATATACGTGTTCCTTTCCAGATCCCTTCCTTTCTTTAGGGGTCTTCCTCTTACCCTCTTATTCGGATCTTTTTTCATGCAATTGGTGGGAAGAAATCATTAAAACAACAGCAGTGCTCAGGACCTAGAGCAGGACAAATAATTTCCTCCCTGGGACGAGAGATTGGACTCAAGCTGAAAGTTGAACAAACTTAAAATAAAATGAAAGCTAGGTTGAACATAAAATCACACAACTTTAAAAATTAAGGTTCAAGACCTTAAGTAGCATAGTGAAAATACCCTCCTTAGGATGAGAAATTGGCCCCTAGGAAAACAATTAGAAAGTAAGAAAACATAATACGCTCAAGACTTAGAGTAGGGTCACAAAATACCTCCCTAAGATGAGAGATTGATTCTTATAAAAACAATCAGAAAGAAAAAATACAAAACCCTATGCTCAAGACTTAGGGCAGGGTAACAAATTCCCTCCCTAAGATGAGAGATTGATCCTTAGAAAAAAAATCGGAAACCAAAAATATAGAACCCTACGCTTAGGACTTAGAGCAGGGTAACAAATTCCCTCCCTAAGATGAGAGATTGATCACTAGATCAATGTGGATCATGTTCTTGCACCTTGTTAGCCTTCCCTCGAAACGATGCCAAAATGTTGGTGTCTGAGTGTGAATAAACTATTCAACCCTTTTTCCACGTTAATTTATCAATTTGGGTGCGTACATTATTTCAAGGTAATGCACAAGGTATATGCAGGAGAAATGGCACAATCCAATTCTAATCATAGGTTTAACAGCTGAAATAAACAATAAATATTGTGGCAATAATTAAAGATAAATTGCATAATTACAAAAGCATTGCAAAAAATTGAAGAAACATACTAGAACAGTAGTTAAAATAATAATAAAAAAATGTGAAAACAACAAGACAGAAATAGCGCAGTACCTGGTTAGAACAGTGTGCCCAACTCTCTAATCAGGGCTGCGGCAGACTCACAACTTATAGATGGAATGATAGAATAGCTTGCATTCAATTAATTAATAGTATTTTGTTACAAACTTGATCTCTTGCACACTAACCCCATTCTCAGCCCTGAGACCCTTTTTATACAATTATTCTGAAAACCCTCCTTTTGATCTGACAACTAATATTTACAAATATATAATTGTTGCAATGACCAAACTAGTTGCCGAGAGAAAACCAAGAAAAGTCTGGAATAGATGTGGAGTAGGTCTAGATCTGTTATGTTCTTACAACATATCAAAATGGCACTAAGAACTTTGAGTTGCTTCCGTGACTTGCAGATGTGACCTTTTGACTGCCAAATCTGCGGAAATATCAGAATTAATACTCCCATAGGTAAAATACCCATGAATATTATTTCATCAATCAAACATTCCAGATAAGATAGTGGAGGGGGATTTACCTTGTACATTTAGAGAATTTAATGATACAAAGAGATGAAAGAGCAGGTGAAAATAGAAGAGAAAAGTATGCAGATTTGGTACCCAACGACAGTTTTGAAAAATGTACCCCTTGGCACGCTTTAGCCCCTTTGCATCTTGTGCACAGTTATTTATGTGGTCCACTTCCAGTTATTTCTTTCATTAGCTACAAGTAATTCTTAACTTTCATTTATGATTTTTCCATGCGCACTTGGGTATACTTCTTAAAAATAAAGAGTGAAGTTTTTAACATGTTCTTGGCCTTTAAGGCCTTTGTTGAGAAACAATCTGGACATCAAATTCTTAAGTTAAGATCATACAATGGAGGAGAATATGTTAACAACAAATTTATCAAATTTTGCACTAAGCATGGCATTCAATTGAAACATACTATTCCGTATACTCGACAAAAAAATGGTGTAGCTAAAAGGAAGAATCACACTCTAAAAGAAATGGCTAATTGTATGCTTCAATCTAAAGGACTTAGTCTTAATTTTTGGGCAAAAGCAATTAACTGTGCAAATTACATAGCAAATCGCACTCCAACTAATGTTTTAAGGAATATAACTGCAGAATAATCCTAGAGCTCAATCAAACTAGATGTGAGTCTCTTTCGTGTTTTCGGAAGTAAAGCTTGGGCCGATATTGCAAATGCGAAACATAAATTCTTAGAACCTAAGAGTTAAAAAGAATTTTTGTTGGATATTCTGAATATGTCAAAATATATGGATTTCTTCAACCAAAATCCAAAAATATAATCATTAGAAGAGATGTAAAAATTGATGAAAATATATCATCCTGTGAGCCTAGTTCGGTGAGTGTGCCACCTTTGGCCCGCGAGCTTAATTCAACATATGTGCCACCTCTCTCTATCTCTTCTATTTTTTACGGCACTCTTTCTAGTTCATATGATGAAATCGAGAATGAAAATCCTCCTCCACCGCCTGAAGATCTTCCTTCAGCTCCGCAACTTCTCTGCAACTTCCAAAATGGGTCCGCTCTACTCGAGATGTTACAGGTTCTCTTACAGGTGACCCTCCAAATCAACGTCGTACATGTTCTTAGTTCGACAGAGCCTCTTCCTTATTGGATCAAGTTGCAAAAAATCCTTATCCAAACACCTTTGAAGAAGCCCCAGGTAATCCATATTGGGATGCAGCTATCAATGAAGAGTATTGTTCCTTATTGGAAAACGATACTTGGGATCTTGTTCCTCTCCCAAAGGGAATAAAACTTGTCAGATGAAAATGGGTTTATAGAACCAAGTTTGGACCAGATCGAAAAGTGGGAAAACATAAAGTTCGTCTTGCTGCTAAAGTATTTTCACAATATCAAGGAATTTACTGTACTGAAACCTTCTCCCATGTTGCCAAAATGAATTCTATCTGCCTTGTTCCTTCCCTTGCTACCTCCTTTAAATGGGAAGTCCACCAGATGGATGTTAAATCCGCCTTCTTACATGGGGATTTGCATGAAGAAATATATATTGAACAACCCCCTCGCTTTATCCAAAATGATTCTAGCCTTGTTTGTCACCTTAGGAAGTCCTTTTATGGTCTCAAACAAGCCCCTCATGATTTGTATGCCAAAATGAATAGATTTCTTTTAGATAATGGCTTTTATAGATGTCATTCTGACAATATTGTCTACACCAAGAAAGTGGGTAAGTCCTCAATCATCCTTGTTATTTATGTTTATGATCTTATCCTTACTGGCAGTGATCCCAACCATATAAACCATGTGAAGTCTAGCCTCAAAAAGAAGTTTGAAATGACAGACTTAGGACACTTGCATTATTTCCTTGGTCTTCAAGTCTTGAAATCCAAAGAAGGTATTACCCTTTCTCAGTCCAAGTATGCCTGTGACCTTCTATGCCACTTTCACATGGAAGACTGTAAGCCATCCCCTTCTCCCTTTCAGTCTGGAGTCAAGCTTTCAGTCAGTTTTACTTCCCCTCAAGTTGATGCTACCTTATATCGTCAACTTGTTGGTAAAATTTTGTATCTGACCCATAATCATCGTGACCTTTCCTTTCCCATTGGTCTTGTTGCTCTCTTTATGCACAAACCTTGTGAAAGTCACAGGAAAGAAAATAAACTAATAATTCAATATATTTGAGGTACAGTTCAGTTCGGGATTCATTAAAGTGCAGGAGAATCTCCAATGTTGATTGGTCTCACTGATTCTGATTGCTCTGGTGAACCTGATGATTGAAAGTCTGTTGCAGGTTATGTATTCTCTTTTGACTTAGAACCCATTACATGGTCTTGTAAGAAACAAAGTGCCATCTCTCTTTTTTCAGCAAAAGTAGAATATCGTGGTGTAGTTGAATCCAACAAGGAAGCCATGTGGATTTATCAGATTCTGGCTGAATTTGATCTTCATCAGCAGCATCCAACTACACTTTGGTGTGATAATCAGAGTTCCATTCAGCTATGAAAATATTTAGTTCAACATAAGCGCATGAAACACATTAAGCTACACATAAAATTCATCAAAAAAATAATTCATGATCATGTTCTTGAAGTGCATTATTGTTCAACCAATGATCAAGTTGTTGATATCTTTACAAAGGCTCTCACAGAAGCGAAGTTTACCAAACTTCAATCTATTCTCGGAGTTTAGGAAAGTTATCATTAAGGGGGGATAGGCTCTAATGCCTCCTTCCTTCTCCTATTGTGTCACATTTGTAAATCCTTCAATCCTATCCCAACTTGTTCTTAAGGGGGGATGTTAGGATATTCCGACACATAGGAAATAGTCTTTTATTGTGTCACCTTTGTAAATCCTTCAATCCTATCTCAAGTTGTTCTTAAGGGGGTATGTTAGGATATTCATACACATAGGAAATAGTTAATTATAACTTTGTCTAGCATATATTTAGGTAACTTTGATTCCCAACCTTCTCATGTTTCCAATTAATTGTTTCATTAATATTTGCATGATGGTTCCTTTTTAATGGTATACGCATCCATGACTTACGCAATTTGGCAGTCTTACATTTGGCTAGAGAGACTTAGGTTCTAGAGTAGCAAGATTCATATATATTGGTATTTTGTATACATATATTTATATGGAACTCAAAATTATGTGGATATTCCACATAATACATATGCTATGAAGGTAAATAGTAATTATTTTAAACTTTTAAAGATTGAGAAAGTATTACTATTTCTGTTGACATATATTTAAATGTTTAAAGTTAACAAACAACTACCTTGTATCCTCATGATATCATTTAAATACTAATAGTTCAACGCTATTCATGAAAATTTATTTTTTAATATAATAAGGGAACTTCAATGGTAATATATAATGCTCATGTTACTTTTTAACTTATACCAATTCAACCATTATTGTTAATATAAAGTCAAATTAGAATAACATAATAACTAATGATAATGCATACTACTTGTAACTTTACCATTATTATTCAACAACCATATTCATGAAATTTCAATCCACATGATTTTTCTTATAAATAAATATAAACTCAAATGGAATAAGTGAGGAATTAATATTTTTTAGATGAAAAAAAGTAAGGGTAGACATAGAAAAATATAGAAATCAATTCAAACAATTTCGTGACAATGGTTCCCTTTAGTATTTGAATGAACTTTGAAGTCCCCTATATTACTTGGTCTATCGTGATATGCTCTAATACCATGTTGGGAACCAAAAAATAAGGATAGATAACAAAATCTAATCATAGATCAAGCATAAGAGAAAATAATGCTCCAACATGATGGGTAGTGTCTAGAGATACCATTATATCATTAAACCAAAACACATTATGATCAAAGAATCATAATTCCTAATGAAAAATATCACAATATGTTGTTATTCATGAAATATTGACGAAATTTAGAGGGGGTGAATTAGTTTAGTTTATTTATAGACATTAAAATTCTTTTCATTAAAAACATTAACTGAAACATTACATGACCAACTTAACAAATAATGACCATCAAATGGAATATGTGAACAACTAGTAATAAGTAGACAAATACATCACATTAGCACATAATAACAATGAAAATGGACAATAGATATAAGTGGAAACCCATAAGGAATAAAACCACAATTTTATTATAGTTGTGATGGAAAGGTAATCTCCTACTGCTTACTACATATGATTTTCTGTAGGCTCCAACCTACAAGAGGTTTCTAATTAAAATTTATGCAAGCTACAACATGCAAGGAATCTCCAACTCCCATATGTTTTCTACAAGCTATAACCCATAGGATTCTCCTAGCTCAACTAGCTCCAACTGAACATTTATCAAGACACAAGTTGAAAGGAGACTACAATCCCCTCACACAAAAATGAAAACAATATATTGATTTACGCGATCATCAATTCTTCATACTTCCATATTTATTTCTACAGCTTCTCCCCTTCCATTCTACTTCACATTCTTCTCCAGGTAACTAATGCATAATATATCAATCAACTCTCACACATTATCCCACTCTCTCACTACCAATGGCTTCCAAAATCGCATATTTTATAAACATATTTTTCTAGTTATTTGTATCCCACATATGAATATGATGTGAATAGGCTTGACTGTTTGCCTTCCACTCATTTCTTTCCAAAATATTAGTATCTTGAATATTAGACCACAAAAATAAATAAATAATCCAATATTACTTCCAGCCACATGTAATGATTAATTCCATCAAATTAATGCCAACATCAAATATCAATTTTTACCATTAATGCATCACAATATTATTTGTATTTGTCATGGATTCTTTCCTTTGCATCACAACAATTCAACTTAATCAACAATTTCATATTACAACAAATTCTTGAATATAGCAATCTCTAAAACATTATCAAAACATTTCAATGTATCACAACACCTCCTCCTTATTCTCCTCCTTTGCATTGACGATCTTGTTCATTAGTGTATATCTTGCCTTGTTGTTTCTCCTTTACCTATTGTTGCTCCGTCATTGTTCCTTGTTGTTTCTCCTTTGCATCTCATCTTTTGATGCTACTTTGCTTGTTTGTTTCCTCTTCACTGCACTTTTTCATTATTTTCCTAGTTGCTCCTTTTCTACTGTGTTTGTGCTCCTTGTCGTGTTGTGCTTCTCCTTGCCTTGTTGCTCTTTTGCCATCAATGACAATATTTCCAACAGTGTCCCCCTTTGGCATTGATGGAAACACACTGACCCTCCCCCTTTCATTATGAGAAGTGTCTTCCTTTCTCTCATTACCTCCCCCTTTGAAATCAATGACAAGGGGGTTACAAGTTTCTTGTAGCCCGATAAAAAAGTCCTCAGTGTCACTGTCATGATTGCATTAGTGCTTTATAACCTGCAATTGCATTAGTGCTTTATAACCTGCAATTCCTTGTTTTGAATAAAAAAATGTTCACACTGTCATTGAATGAATGCCACTCCACATGGTTTGTTAGGGTTACTCCAGATTCAACACTTTTTAAAATAAATGTTGGTCCATATGGTAAATAAGTATTGTTGGGAGAACACTTTGGAAATCATTGTGTTTTTCATGCATGTAAACAATAAATTGATGCCGTCAAATTAATAAGTGAATTGTACCTGCATAATGCTGAAGATGATATAAGATAATGGAGAAGAAATAGATGTATAATATTCACCCACAAATTACGATGAGGATTGAAGCATACCAGGAACATAAATCTTCTTTTGTTTGATGATAATCTCCAAATGCATATCAATAACATACAATATCACCAACATACATTGAACTCTTAAGTACTTTCTTTGACAAAGTCATACAACAACTCGGTGAAATAATGTTCCATATAAAATTACCCAAGCAGTTCTTCCCACATAATTCATGCAGCATTGAAGTGAAATTCATCCATATTTGCACATGTTTTTTGAATGTTCTAGACAGAAAAGAACCTTGTAGGCATTACAACTCTGTTTGACATAAAAAAAAATGAGATGCTTAATCAAATAAGCTGAGTTCCATGTCTTCATTTCCAATTTAATAGACTTACATATATACTGGGAAAAATAGAGACCAAACCAGGATTACCTGCTATATATGTCGCTCTGCAATTTCACGTGATAATTAAGAAACCAGAATCCAAACTTCCTTACGTTGTGCCAGCAACCCTGGTGGTGACATGATTTTTCTTGTCATTGTAAAGCTTTTCTAAGGCAAAATCTCCTATCTTAGGGTTTAAAGAATTATCTAACAGAATGATGGTGGCTTTGATATCCCGACGAAATACCCTCAAATAAGAGCATTTTGCTAAATCCGAATCAAGACAATTTGGTGCCTCCTCCTGAAAGATTAGTAAAAAACAGATCTCCTGGGGACTTAATACAATTGTTTCTATGTTAATAGGGAAATCAATACAATAATGCATCAGTCAATCAAAACGCATCTCTTGGAAATGGTGTTGTATGCTACATGTTTCGTTCGAATGTGATATGTTTCTTGTGTGTGATTTAAAGGATTAAGTGTGAGCAGTTAGTGATTCCTTAAACCAGCCTCATTCAACTACGATGTTGATGCGATCTGATGATGTGTTCTTTCGAGAATTAATGGAACTTTCGTAATTCCTCTGTAACGTCGCCTTGCCATTGACATTCACTTGCTTCTCCTTTGAATTTGTTCTGCAACATCCAAGACGACGTGGAACATTGTGTGGGCATTGAGGGAAACATTAGCTTTCGTTTTACTGGGGAAATACATCATTGTTTCTACTCTTATGCTCAACGAAGTGTCTAATATTAGTATTAATTTATTTGGCCAGCCTTGAGCAAACTGATGAACTGAAATTTTGGTCCAGATCGAAACAACCCACCTCGAATGTAAGAATTTAAAAAAAAAAATCTTTGTCGAATCCTTCTTGATAGAGACTCGCCGGTCATTGCAAAGTTATAATGTTGCATAAAATTCGCTATAAAACTAACAAGTGCAAGCGCTACAAAAGAGATGTAATAAATTCTGACTTGAAATTTCAGCTTGTGTATGCTTGTCACAAACAACGTAGAATTCATTTTCGCTAGAGTGAAAGAGTATACAATTTGGATAACACCATATCCAAGAGCACCTAAAAATCCCATCACAGTTCTTTTCCATTCAGGAGCACTTAATACAAGAAATCTCCGAAAATAAGGATGTGTCGGGTATGTTTTCTCAACATCATGAACTTCTAGTTGCAGGTCGGACATAAAAATGTCAGATACAATACTGTCTGAGTTTTTCGATTTGAGATGGTTAATCAACATGTATTTTTAACTGAATTCAAATAAAAACACAATATGGACCAGGTAAATATTCTTCATTCGTAGAGCACACGGGAGAGAACATACATGATTGTTTAAAACTCACAGTGGCAGAAGGAATTTAATCTTCAAAGTCGACTTCATAGCAATAAAATATCATTACGAAAACGCTTCTTGGATTCATTCTTGCACTATAGATACAACTACACATAGTTCCTCATCCCAAGGGTGGAGAGCACTCTCTATTAATACTTCTTCTGTTGTTCCATGAATCTAGGAGAGAATGCCCATCTGGAGGCTTTGAAAAAAAAAATCTTGAACAGAACCATACCCATTGCAGATACCCACGATAATTCTTAAAAAAACATTGCTCCATTGGAGTGAATATACGCTGATATAATAATGCTCCTCCATATAAACTCTTTACGCATATTTTGACAGACTGGTCATGGAAAAAAATATCAGATATCAATTATTATTCGTTGGATGTGTACGCAGATAGGTCCATGTTGCTAGAATATGTGCGAAATGCAGAATTCATAATGACCCTGTGCCAATCAATATGCCCTGCCTAATATTATTCCAAGATTCCACTGTGCCCCGGATTATTAGAGGATTCCATTGCTTGCTATATCACTGCACCGTTCTGAGTGGTACATTATCTATCACTGTTCCATACGCTATAATACCATTCACCATTACATATATGTGTTATATTATTCGATAACCTTACATGTGTTATAGTATCATTTTCCACTGCGTTGTTCTATTGCATTATAATGTCACCGCCCTATGCGTTTCACATATGTGTTATAACATAACTTCCCTATGTGTTATACCGTTCGATCTGTTACATTATTCCAGGATACTTCCAATAACGTACGATACAACTGGATATGTTGTGGCTTAAAAAAAACCAATAATTACATCGACCTTTCTATTAGTGCAAGCATTCACCACCTCCTACTTTTGAGCACCCCTTATCCCTCTACGAGTGGCAACTGGAAGGATTTAGAGTGGTTTTGGGGATTGAGAAGGATTTAGAGTGGTTTCAATCGATGTATCGACTTCAACACTCTTGCTCTCTTCAACACAAACTTCGTTCACCAACTCTTTTTTTTCACCCTCTTGCAGTATACGAGTGACCATATCCTTCTACGACTCTCAAGGCTTTGCATTGTTTTACACAACAGAAGCATTAGCTTATCGAACCCTAAAGTAATCTGCGCAGGCATTACTTTCTCACCCTCCTCCTCCTCTGCTGCAGCAGCTTTATCAACAGCAGACACAACAAAAGGATTACTCCTTTATGTATGGGAGATCAAGATTTTCTATAGCCCTTATATGTAGCTAAGGTTTTAGAATGTCATTAGGTAAGGGTTCGATAAACCCATATATCTCCTTGCCAGTGTGCTAGAGCGTTATTAAAATATCATAGGATTACTTATTCAAAGGTCAGATCATTCACGGTTACCTGAGCACTGGCATGTTATGTTTTTCTCTAATAGAGATTACCATTGAAATTATATATGTAATAACACCTTCTCATTCAATGAGAATTATACGACAACCTTACCTTCTTCCAAGCCACATTTGGATCCTAACTCAAGCGGGCGATGTCAAAATGGTGCAAGCCATCGGTACCTTTATCTCGATCTATTTTCTGGGCAGAGATGGTCTAGAGACTCCTTCATGCTTTGTGACATCTCTTCCACTCCCATCAAGAATTTCGTTGATTTTCTCTTCTGCTCTTTCAAAACGTGAAGTAATTTGGCATTCAAACAACTGTGTTTCTCCACTGTTGATACTGCCTTAGACCATTTCAGCTTCGTAGCATTTCATTACTTATCATCATTAATAGGAATAGAAAGCCCTTTCTTAACTATTGAATCAAACTGTACTTTATTAGATATCTGAATCTTAGCATAAATCCTGAATTTTCTCAAGTAGAGATGGCTTGATACAATCGACAACCATATCCACATCCTCATTGATTAGCTTCTTAATTTTTTTATTTATAGATGGCGTGCCTTCAATGTCCACAATTGAATCCTCACAAATAAGAGAACCATTGTATTTTGTAGATCAAGAAGTGCCTTCAAAATTAATTTATGTAGGGTATGTTGTTCACTCTATTCAGAAGAAACTTTTATGGCATTGTGTGTACAATTTTTCAGATATTTGCATAGGATCGTGTGGTCCCATACTTAGTGCACTAGAAGCAACTTTTAGAATATTAATAATGTTTAGGCTTATGTGTTCCCTCTCCTCTTTTTTTGGGTATAGATAAATTCTTGAATAGTCTTAGTGTGTGCACATGATATCTTCATCTGCCCAACAATGATCCAAGTATTCATTTAACCATTCCCAAAATATTTTTATGCATTTGGGCATCAATAATCATGCTAGGTCCTTATATTACTAGTGTAGTCCCTTATTGTTGTTAGTGTAACCTCGCTATTGTTATTGTTGTACCCTTGTGACCCCAATATTGTTATTATTGTGCCCTTACATTATTATTGTTAGGTCGTCTAGGATTATATTGTGACCCCATGGAATTATATATATAGAAGGAGGCTTTTTCATTTGTATCATCCAAGAATTATTCATTTATGTAATGTAAAGAAGGTTGCCCCTGGGAAGTGGCTTATTTCTAAGGAATTGATCTCTCTTTTCTTCTATTTTTGGAGCTAGTTTCATAACATTTGGTATCGGAGTTTTCGATTCTAGTGTTTCAGAATCTTCTCTATAAATTTTTTTCTATGAAGGCACAGAAGAAGAAATATTTATCACACGAAGTCGAAATCCTGAGGAACTCCAAGTAAAAATTTCAGATCTTGGTTCGCAATAGTTTCAGAGATATGATCTATTGAAGTTAGGGTTTTTGGAGGCTCCCGAATTTCATCTAAAAGGGGTGACCTTCGTAAAATTATCGTAACTCTATCTCTAGGAATCGGATTGGAATTCTATTAAAATTGGACAAAATCAAATGGACTTTAGTTTCCTAAGTATCAATTTCAGAGCTGAAGGAGGAAACAATGACACGTGGCACACCGTAAAAATTCGCTCTACTGAACCAATCCATAATTAGGACATTGCAAGATATTGGGCCTAAATTTGTCTTGAAGCATCCAAATCAGGTCAGATCTATGGCATTCAAAAGAAGATTCAACGGGCTACTGCAAGACCAAATTTCAGATATTGAAGATAAAAAATTATAGAGATACATCCGTTTCAATATCTAACTCCTCAAAATCAAGAAAAATGTGTATATTTTTTTCAAATGGCATACGTCTTGTTTGAAAAATTAGTTTGAAGTGTTTCCAAAGGATTATTGAAACACAGATATCAGTATTGGGTTCTAAAATGCCACCTAAAAAGAATTCAACACCCACTAAATCTTTATAAGGCTCTATTATGACTCATGAAGAGGAATAAGTGCAACATGACATATCAACATTACAAGAGAAAGTGCTCTAAATTTCGCTCTCACAAAAAGCAACAAAAAATGAAATGGAAGATTTGAAGAAAGACATGGAAGCTAAGATGGATGGTTTGAAGAAAGGCGTGGAAGGTTTGAAGAATGGCATGGAAGCTAAGATGGAGGGCATGGAAGCTGGCATGGAATCTAAGATGGATGACATGGAAGCTAAGATCGATAAAAAAATGAAAGAGAACATGGAAGACATGAAGAATGATCTAAAAGAAAACATGGAAGGTTTGAAGGAAGGTTTGACAAGGTTGATAGGAGAAAAGATTCCTAATGACGGAAAGATAGTAGAGGAAACTCATGATGAGAACAAAATAAATGTTAATCGTCATTTCATAAACTATAATGTTGGATTGAAGACCCACCGTTTTCCAAATATTGATATGAGGAAGTTTAATGGCAAGGATCCCGTAACATGGATACTACAGATGGAGAAATAATTTGATCTCAATAATTTGCAAAACACAGAAAAGGTACGCATTTCAACTTAATATTTAGAAAAAAATACATTTTTATGGTATCAGTGACTTTTCTCCCGTAAAAAAATTGTCACTTGGTCAATGTTTAAGGGGGAAATGATAGCACATTATGAGTATACAAAGAGAAACACCTTCTTTAGCCAATTGAAATCTAAAACAAAAGGGTTCAGTGGTGGAGCACATTGAGGACTTTCAAAATTTAAATATAAGGGTAGTTGATATTCCAGACAAACACACGATTGATGTCTTCATAGGGACTTTAAAGGATAACATCGAACATGAGGTTCAACTTTGGGAACCTCATTGATTGGAGAAGGTATTTAGGTTCGAAAGAGAAATTGAATTTAAAATTATGGCAACAAGGAATCCTACCACTCACATCTATAAATATCGATGTTTTGCTACTCCTAGACTTCCACAACATACAATGTTGACACCACAACAATTGGAAGAAAAAAGAGCAAGAGGGAATTGCTACAGTTGTGATAGAAAATAAACTAAAGGTCATAAGTGTGATGAGAAGAAATTATTTTACATTGATTGTGAAGAGGAGAATAAAATGAACAAGAAACTTCAAAAGAACAAGATATACACCAGGAAAAACCTTAGAGAAAGAAGAAATGATTCCGACCATATCGTGTAATGCGTCAGTAGGAATTACCACTCCTCAAACTCTCAATATAGAAGGAAATATCAAGAAGAAAAATGTAATAGTGTTGATTGATTCAGGTAGTACCCATAATTTTGTTCATTGTAAGATAGCCAAGGAATTGAGTTTCTTCCTATACATAGCACCAGAATGTCAAGTGATGGTTGAAAATGGAGGAAATATAAATTTATCTGGAAAATGCCAAAATATCAAGATAGCCATGGGGGAATATGTATTTAATAGCCCAATGCATTCCATTCCAATGGGAGGTGTTGATGTTGTACTATGAGTACAATGGTTACAATATTTGGGGACGATAACTTTTAATTTTCAAGAAATTTTCTTGAATTTTTTACTGAAGGAAAGGAAGTCGAACTATGGGGTATCACGGGAAATTCGGGAAAGATAATAAGCTCTAATTTCATGAAAAGGCTTATGAAGAAGGAAGAACGAGGCATATTTGCACAATTATGCTCACTAGAAGTTCCAAAATCAAATTAGTCTATTTTTCTAGATCTCCAAAGAGTCTTGGAAAATCATTCCAAGGTGTTTGAAACTCCCAAAGGACTCCCACCTATTCGTGATCATGATCATTCTATTCATTTGATTCCAGAAATTTTTCCTCCAAACATCAGGCCTTACAGATACCCTTATGTCCAAAAGACATAAATTGAACATATGATTACAGAAATGTTAGAGGATGGTATAATTCAACCTAGTCAAAGTTCTTTCATTGCTCCAATATTATTGGTGCATAAGAAGGATGGATCATGGCGCATGTGTCCAGATTATAGGGATCTCAATCAGCTCACTATTAAAGATCAAATTCCCATTCCTGTGATGGATGAATTATTGGATGAATTACATGGAGCAATTTATTTTACCAAGTTGGATATTCGTTCAAAATATCATCAACTTAGAATGAAGAATGAAGATATTCCAAAAAAAACATTTGGAACTCGTGAGGGTCATTATGAATTTTTGGTCATGCCTTTTGGCCTTAGCAATGTGTCTTCTACATTTAAAAGGTTCATGAATTCCATTTTCAAACCCTTCCCTAGAGAATTTGTGCTAGTAATTTTTGATGATATACTAATCTACAACAGGTCTTGGAAAGATCGTGTTCAACATGTTGACAGGGTGCTCAAACTATTGGAGGAAAAAAAATTATATGCAAAAACCTCCAAATGTTTCTTTGGATTACAAGAGGTGGAATATCTGGGTCATATTGTATCTCATGAGGGTGTTAAGGTAGACCCTAACAAAATTAAAGGCATTAAGGAATGGAAAGTCCCCACAACCATAAAGCAATTGTGAGGATTTCTCTTGTTAACAGGGTATTATCTCAGGTTTGTTAAGAATTGTGCAAGGATAGTAGCACCTCAAACAACATTATTGAAGAAATATTATTTTTCATGGACTCCTGAAGAAACTAAGGCCTTTGAACATCTTAAAGAGCCAATGTGCCTAACACCGGTCTAAGCTATGCCATACTTCACAAAAACCTTTATTGTTGAATGCTATGCCTCAGGAAATAGAATTTTTGTTGTTTTAATGCAAGAAGGAAGACCTATTTCTTTTGAAAGTCATCCAATAAAATGAAATTATTTACAGAAAGCTATTTATGAGAAGGAAATGTTGGTAATACTACATGCACTAAAGAAATGGTGACCTTGCCTAATGGGAAGACACTTCAAGGTAAAAACTGAACATGATATTCTTAAACATTTTTTGGAACAAAGACTATCTTTAGAAGAGCAGCAAAAATGGGTCACAAAGACGTTGGGTTATGACTTTGAAATCATCTAAAAAAAGGGAAGCTAAATGTTGTTGCAGATGCACTCTCAAGAAAGGATGAAGAGGTGGAAGCATTAATTTGTGCCATTTCTATTATCCAACCAGATTGGATGACTGAAGAAAGGGATGAATAGAAGAAGGCTGAAGAAGTGTGGACACTCATTCGAACATTGCAGCAAGATCCTAGAACATCTGATACATTTAGTTGGAAAAATGATTCCTTATTGTACAAATATCGCTTATATCTTTGTGGTAATTCTCAGCTAAAACAAAAAATTATTTTGGAATTGCACACTTCTCCTTTAGAAGGACACTCAAGACTTTTAAAAAATTATCACTAGGTGAAGAAATAATATTTTGGGATGGCCTTAAATTTGATATTTAAAATTTTGTGGCGGAATGTTTGGTTTGCCAGCAAAATAAAGTTGAGACAATTAAGACCCCGGGTCTTCTACAACCTTTATCCATTTGAAGTCAACGTTGGGAGGATATTTCAATGGATTATATCATAGGTTGACCTATGTCCGAAGGAAAGAGTGTCATCATGGTGGTAGTTGATTGTTATGAAACCAGCTCGAAAAATAGAAGAAAAGAGAGATCAACGCCTTAGAAATCAACCACTTCGAGGAGGCTACCTCCAATACATTACATAAATGAAAAATTCTTAGATGATACAAATAACAAAACATCCTTTTATATATATGGGTCCATGGATTCATAATATAATCCTATCTGACCTAACAATAATAATGTAAGGGAACAATAATAACAATATGGAGGTTACAAGGGTACCACAATAACAATAAGGGGGCTACACTAATAACAATAAGGGACTACACTAATAATATGGGGACCTAACATTCATATAATTACCAAGTACGCACACTTTTGTTGATTATCTCATCCATTTAAATTAAGTAAAGTTGCTACTGCATTTATGGAAACAATTCAAAAGCTACATGGAAACCCAAAGATTATTGTAAGCAACAGAGATCCAATTTTTACTGGAAATTTTGGACGGAGCTATTTTCTTCTTTGGGTACTCAATTAGCTTATAGCTCATCTTATCATCCTCAATATGTTGGTCAAACTAAGATAGTTAATAAATGTTTGGAAGGATATATTCGTTGTTTTGTATCTGATAAACAAACACAATGGGTCAAGTGGTTACCTCTGGTTGAATGGTGGTATAACACTTCGTTCCATACTGCAGCAAAAATGACCCCCTTTATGGCACTCTATGGATATCATCCATCATTGATATCATCATCTTTAAGAGAAAATTCTAAGGTTCAAGCAGTGAAAGATCACATCGAGCATCAACAAGCAGTTCTCCAACTCTTAAAGGATAACCTAAATTTGGCACAAAACCGAATGAAACAATAGGCATATCAACATCACGACGAGAGAAGTTTTGATGTAGGAGGCTAGGTATTTTTACAGCTACAACCATACAAACAAATGTCACTTAAGTAAGCTAAAAAGGATAGTAAATTATTGCCAAGCTAAAAAGGATAATTATCACCAAAGTATTATGGTCCTTACAAGGTGTTGCAAAAGGTTGGCACTATGGCATGCAAATTGGAGCTTCCTAATTCTTCGCGAGTGCATCCATTTTTCCATGTTTCATGCTTAAATAAGGTTACAAGTCACAAACGTCTAGTTCAAACAATATTGCCAGAAATTGATGAGGAAGTAAAAATCATATTGGAACCTGAAGTAGTCACAGAAACAAGAACTTGACAGCTACGAAATCGATAAATTTCAGAGTCTCTCATAAAGTGGAAGAACTTACCCATTGAATATTCTACTTGGGAGGATGAGAATTTTATATAGAAGCATCCAGAGCTACTCAAGCATTGAGGAAAACACTTTTTTGAAGGAGAGGGGTATGTTAGGTCCCTATATTACTAGTGTAGTCCCTTATTGCTGTTAGTGTAACACCCTTATTGTTATTTTTGTACCCTTGTAACCCCAATATTGTTATTATTGTATCCTTACATTATTATTGTTAGGTCAGCTAGGATTATATTGTGACCCCATGGAATCCTATATATAGAAGGATGTTTTTTCATTTGTATCATCCAAGAATTGTTCATTTATATAATGTAAAGGAGTTTTCCCCCTGGAAGTGGCTTATTTATAAGACGTTGATCTCTCTTTTATTCTATTTTTGGAGCTCTTTTATAACACACTAGTAGATAATTTGTTTCTCAAACCCTCTTGAACATGATTTCATGAGGTATCTTTAAAACACTATTTGAGCTACACTCTCCCCAAGATATTTTTCTTGAATTCATCTTTGCTCCGAGGCCATAATGACTTAATTTTTCATAGAAGTCACATGATTCTCTTTTTCCTTTCTCTTCCATGACTTATTGATCTTCCTTATTTTGTCTACATTTCTTTTTTACTCATAGTTTTGATTGCTTGAAGTGGCTTTCGTCTTCTATTTAGAGTAATTTAGTGTATATGGGAGCCTGCAGTCATTCACTTTGGGTACAAGGTTGCTACATAAATAACACCTTATTTTACCAGGGTATCGCATAACTAGTATGTGGATTCTTATGCTCTCTGTTTCATAAAAAACACATTCAACAACTTTATGTTCATATCCATTGCATAGATAACAATAACCATGGAAATGATTTGTGTACATAGTGAATGATTGTCCTTTATTTTTGCTTGATTGAGGGAGTCTTCTCATTTGCTACATCTTTTACTTATTAAGCATGAGTTTATTGGTCTTACATTCTACTGCAACATGTCCTCGTTCATGAAAAGGAAAACAATTGATATTTTTCCAGGAGAAAAAAATCGCCTTCATATCTTTTGAATTTGTTCCACTCATTTTTAGGAGAGAATTATCTTCTTCCTATTAGAGTCTTGCAATTTACAGTATCACAAGGTGACTGAATATTTCTTAATTGCAAATTTTCATATTGTACAAAATTTCCAATATTCAAAACATGATCAAAGAATAGAAAAAGAAATAAAAAGAAGAAAGAAAAGAGGGTGTAGAAAAGGAAAATAAAACCCCACAAAAAAATGAATAGTTCTGAAAGTGTTGCAAATCAAAATGCTACTATGCTTTAGAAATTTTTTTTCAATCATAGAGTTTAAGCATGATTCTACAATTTTGAATTTTTGTTGATAGGTTAGAAAATGAGGATTTTCCAAACTGTTTAATCTTGGCATATCAGTAGATTAGGTAGAAATTAAATTGGTTCAACAGCTTAAACTAAACTAATAAGAGAAATAAGGGATAGGGGTTAGGTTAGAGTTTCAAAAGAAAAATATTTTAGGGTCTGCAAGTCCAAATACACCCTACAAAAGAAGAAATAATGCTATACTTGTAGTTTGGGTAAGTAGATATGTTGAAGGAGAGAAACGAAAGAAAATATGAAGATTATTCCACGAGGCACAACTCAAAAATTGCATTTTGTTTTCTTATGGTGGAAGAAGAAAAATAAAAATAAAAGTGTATTTATAATCTAAAATTTCGAAAAGGGTGATTCTATAAAGTTAAGGACTTTATGTTATTCTTATCCTAAGTCTCGACAATATTAATTATTCCCTTATTTCAGACCCCCTAGAAATTTTCATTTTCATTTTATCCTAAGTTCTACACTACTCTCGTCATTCATTTCTCGCTAACCCCACCATCACATCGCACATCCAATCCATGTTAATTAACCTCCACCTCTCCATCATCCCTGCACCTCACTCTTCATATGACGATCCTTAACACCATTCGGCCCTCCCTCACCCTCCAAACTTTAAGAATGAGGTGGGGGGGGGGGGGGGGGGGTTCCAAAATGGGTGGTACCCTATACCGACGCACCTGCGACGTGTCACTCCCACAATTGTTCACACCCCCCTGCATCCATACTATTTACTACAATCAACCCCCTCTGAAAATGGCTTCCACCGCAACCCAAGCCACCGTGCCCACCGACCATTGGACTAACCATTGCAAATACCATTGCGCCATGTCCCCGCTTACATGTCCCTTCCATTAAATCACATTCATTCCCACCAACAAGCCCATTTCACCATAAATGGTCAGGCCATTGTCCAACATACTCGCGCCAACGCAACGGTCCTCCCAATCACAGTTTAAAACCTAAATTAATGGTTGAAGCAAAGTTTACTTTTCTTATATTATTGAATTATTGTAGGTATTGGATTTGCAGATATTTGCAGAAAAATTACAGTCGACCATTGAAGAAAAGATAGTATTCATAAAAGGAAATATCAACGCTCTTTAACTCGGATTATAGTTTTTATTAAAATGTTCCATTCGGATTGTGATTCCCTTTGTATGATTTCCCTTCCCCAGTGCTAATCTGTAGCAATTCCCATTTTGTGTTCCCTTATTATTTCATCCCATTCTTAACTTCACAGAGATAAATAAGCTACATAAGACAAGAATTACTCCAAATCTATATCAACAACAATTTAATCCTATGTTCTACCTGCAAGTGGACCTGGATAACTTGGCTCTAGCAGACCGAGATTACAAAATCCATGAGACAGAGTCAGAATTCGATTTATTCAATGTATATTGTTGGCTCGAGGAAAAATTTCTCGATGAATTTGATGACATTAGCCTATGGGATACTAAATTACCTTACTACATCTTCCACAAGACCCATAGTTTCCCAAAGTTCATTAAAAAATGCCAATCCTGCTATGATATTAATCAAAGAACCATAGTCACCACAATAGGAGAAATCTCGTTCATCATCACTGCTCAATCCATCTAGCAGATGATGTAGGCCCCTACTCCTGAAAAAACAATTCCTTTCTCTTATGCAGCTATTAGGGAATTTTATCAAAAGCTTGACTTTGCTAGAAGAGAAAAAACTTTGCAACTTTTCATGGACACTAATGCCCCAATTCCTACAAATAACCCTCCATACCCTTCTTCTAGTTTCACTCACATAACCCAACATACAGTCACAGTCTTGTCATATCTGCTAGGATATCACACAGACCAATGGGTTGATGAGGCTTTGATAGGCTTTTTATCCATCCTTTCATCAGATTCCAAGTCCTCAGTCATGTTCAACTATGCCCAACTCCTAGCTGATACTATACATGAAAATTTATTAAAGGTTAATATAGAGGGGGTATTCAAATACACCTCTGTATTAGTGTATTTTTTTATGCATCCAGCCATTAGCACACTCAGCATTGCAACAGAGCCAAGGCTAAATGAGAAAATTAGGAAAAACATGTAGCTGACAGATCAGGTAAAGAAAACAGATTGGTACTTGTACCAAAATTACATAGAGATCTGAGTCTGTGGGTGTGATTTGGCCCACTACAAATTTCCAAAGTTCCTCTCCATGAGGGTGTTTGCACTAGAGTATATAATTCAAATGACACATGTAGATCAGCTTCACTTTGTTTCTACAAAGAAGAAGTCCCTGTCCAAAATCAAGGCAAAAATTGGGCCTTTCATCTGTAACAGTAGAGCGGTAGGGGAGGAGGCTGATAATATACTAAGGAGAATGGGCTTCAGCCACAGTTTCACTTGTTCTTATGACCCTATAAGGATCATTTCCAAGAAGCAGGTGGAAAACAGGTCAACACCCTACATTCACACACACAGGCATACAATTGAGTAGTATGAAAATCAAGCAGAATGGGTGACCAACACCCTACAAGAAGATTAATATAAGGTGATTTCCAGCTCAGGAATCCAAACACCAACCCCACAATAAAGGAAGGGTGTAGAAGAAAAGGAATACAAGGGGAAAGAGTAAGAGAAAGAGATAGGGAGCAAGAGGCTAAGAGAGGATCAGTCACCTTTGGTGACTGATACCTCTAGAAAAGAATTTAAATTGAAACATTGGATGAGGACTAGGATTCACATGTATATCAATCAAGGAGGTGAATCAGAGAAATCAATAATGATTCACATTATAGACACCCGCAGGTCATTCCTAGTAGGTGGGAAAACAGCGGCCTCCCATACATTTTCAGCCACAGTCTCTCTATAGCAACAGGGTCTGCAAACATATCCTTCTAGGTCTTTCATAGAAAGCCAAGAAAAATTATTTTTGACACATTCAAAGAGATAAAGTTTAGGAATAAGGTGGTGAAAACTAACACCTATAACCAATTCTGAAAGCAGACCTCAAGTTGACAAAGGAGGTTGTTGTCTGCCTTTGACACTGAAAAAGGGAGGATACAGATGGCCTTTCTAGAAGCCCTAGTCCCACGGCCTCAAGAAATAGGAGATTATAAGAAGGTATCATTTGATTTCAGTTCCAAGGACATCCATCCTATTGACCAAATGGAGTTACACAAGTAGACCAGAGAGATGGTGGCATCCACCCTGACACGTACTTCCATGCGCTTGTCAAAACTTCAGGTATCTTTGTCAAATACCCAATCACAGCTCAACATGGATAAAATATCTTCCATGGCCGAATAATCAAGAATCAAGTCTTTAGAAGATTTGATAGTGAAGCTTGGGTATGACCCAACCAATGTTCAAGATGTGGAGGAGATTTTGAAGAAAAATAATGCTGACATAGTAGCCCTTAGGAAACAACTCAAGATGTTAGCAGCAAAAGACCCCTTGGATAAATGCATTGAGGAAGATGAGTCACAGAAAGGTTAGTTAATGAAATTAATCATGGAATAGTCTGCCCAAATCAAGAAAATGGAGACTGAGATGGAGAAGCTATTAAAGGATAAAGAAGAAGCAGCTCGAGTGGCACTCATCCCACTGGAAGTTGTGTCCATTTCATCAATTCCATCATCTGTTCCCACAACAGCTGGAGCACCCATTAGGAAAGATCAGATGTCGAAAGCCATGAAAAGCATGACCGTGTAGTCACAAGAGATCAGGAAGTTGGAGGCACATATAGGCCTCCTGAGGGATCAAAAGGCAATATCAGAAACTTCCCATGAGATAGCCAAAAAGCATATTGAAAGGTTTGAGAAGGCAGAGAAGGAGTTTTCAGCCAGTAGCATCCTAGGCCAAATGAAGCTGATAATTTGGGGTCGTATCATAGAGTCAGTGGATGGAATATGGAACTCCATCCACATCATTTTTTAACAAAAAGAGTTGATTAAAAAATGCAAGGTGGCTGTTGAAAAATAAAATTATGAGTTGGGAAATATGCCAATCACAAACCCCAAAATCATGAAATTCCTTAACTGAAAAACCAGTTATGAGCTTGAAGAGATGGATGTACAAGATAGGACAAAGACCATATTAGAGGTGACAATGATCATCACTAAGAGGAATTGGTGAGATAGCTCGAGGAGAAGTGTCACGAAATGGACGTGGCCATCAGTAGATTTTACAACCAAATTAAGCCATTGAGGGCAAAGGGGTTGCCCTCATTGTATGTGATTAATAAAAATATGGTCCAGAAAGGAGATTATATGACCAAGCGCAGGAATACAGCTAAGGACACTACCAAATTCTCCCACATCAAAGGAAATGTGATTGGGAAAGTTGTCATGGAGCTCATGAGTAATGACATCTTCACCAGACATGAACTGAAGCACATTTTCCTCGCTAGGCCTACTTTCAGCAAATACACAGAGGTGGATGAAATGTATATATAGGTCATAGGGATGAGAATTCTAGGTAAGAAGGAGTGGGCCAAATTATGCATGTACCAAGATTGAAAGGGCACAGTGAACACATCATCACAACCACTGATTAACAAAAAGTGCTAGCATTGCATCATATTTAATGATCCAGCAAAGGCGGTCCAAAATTAGAGCTGGATGTTAGAGCCACACCTCAACCACTTTCAGCTTACTTTCGGATTCATGAAGAGATTTCAGAGTTAATTCCACAGGTGGTGTTTTTTCAGACATATTTTTTCCAGGCCTTGCATGGACACACGTTTCTAATTTTTGATTAATTGTAATTAATGAAAGGTTTTCGAATTAGATAGGGAAAACCATGTAGTTTTTTAGTTAAATACTGCATGCATTGGCAGTATCAAGGGTTGGACCCTGCGTTGTAAAAACCTATTGTATTGGAGCACTTTAATTATTTGAAGTTGGAGCATCAATAATAAGAAACTATTTACGTGATACTTGAGTTGTGTTTTTCTAGTGATGTGATTCCTTTCTCTATGTTAAATGTTCCCATTATTTTTCATCACTGTGTGTCATCTTAAGTTGATTGTAAAACATAAATTTAAGATTGAGATTTGCTATTGGAGAACCTTAATTATGTTTGTGATTACAATATGAATGTTTTCTTCATGAAGTCTGGTTAAGAAATTATTAATTTCTTTTTAACCACTACTGTAATTCACTGCTTCTCTCACCTCACAAATCTTGTTGCTTTAAGATCCAGCACACACAGTTAGCTTTCCCTGTGATGCTTTTGAACTTTTGATGCAACAAAACCAATCTATGATGACTCCATAGCCCAATGGATTAGTTCACATAGATCTGCTCATCCAACCAAAACAACCAATTTTCACCATCACTGTAACTAGCCTAACATCAGCATTCATGACATTAAGGAAAAATTAAATCATAAACAAAGGGTGTAGTCTCTAACTCTAGAAAGGCTAGGTCCTAGACTCCAAAGTGGTTTGATGTTGTCCTCTATAGTTTATTATTACCAATATTATAAATTATAGAGCCACAACATAATGGATACCATACTAGGGAATTATTGAAAATCTTGACATTTCATTCGGACTCAGATACCCCAGTTAAAACATTGTTTGATAAAAGACTTCTCAAGATTGGCTTTTCAATTTTTGAAAAATATTATAAATTATAGAGCCACAACATAATGGTGACCATACTGGGGAATTGTTGAAAAGCTTGACATTAAATTCAGACTCATATACCCCAATTTATGGCACTTTGTTTGATAAAAGACTTTTCAAGATTGGTTTTTCAACTTTTTGCAAAATATTCAACTTGTCTGTGCTTCGGGTCTAAATCTCATCTCCCAGAAGAATATTTACTAGATCTCATGCTGACCCAAATCCTCCTGTAATAGTTGACAACCTAGAGAAAATAATGAGAAAACCCCCCAGAACTGAGAGTCAAACTTGTAGCAAATCCCTTTCCAAAGAAATTTCTCTCCCTGAAAACCTTATGACCTTGTAGGACATCCAGTTTGATTAAAATTTTGAGCAAAGCTTATTTAGGACCAAATCGTAGAATTGGACAAGCCAGATAGTTTTTGACCAATATATCCTATAGAAAAATCTAGTTGGGGAAGCCTCCACTTCCACCCAAGATGACCTTCAACTTCTCCAACACTTTTAGTCCCTTCAATATTTGGTAGTAGGGCTCACATCAGCTCTTGATGATGTGTACCTTAAAAAATATGTAGAATTATCTTCTTTGAAAACAATAGCTCCATCTATTATTTCCAACATTTCTCATCCTTAGTATGCATTTCCATGTGTTTCTACCACCCCTACCACTTCCTTGAATATTCCCCAACAGAGCGCCCAAACCACCACTCATACACCCATTGCCCACTTTCCTCCATTCAATCCTCCACCTCCCCTTGTCAATCCCCTTTGGGTTCCCCCACCACCAATCGTGGCAGAAAGATATGCTACATTGGTACTACCACCACATATGATACCCATGCCATAGGATTATCAGTCCAAAATCCCACAATTTGATGGGACTGGTCCTGCAACTGCTCAACAACATGTTGATAGAATGAATGATTGTTTTGACCTTCAAGAGATAGATGATGAAAGCATCAAGTTGAGGATGTTTGCTCAAAGTTTCAGAGGAGAAGTAAGAAAATGGTTTAAGGGCTTGACTCATAATAGCATCCATGACCTCCTTGCTTTTCACTAGCTATTCATAAATAGATGGGAAGTCAAGAGAAACCCTCTTCAAATTCTGTTAGAATATGAAAACATCAAGAGTAATGCTAGAGAAATTCTAGAAGACTACTGCACTAGGTTTAAAAGTGTATATAACACACTTCCCGCTCACATGAAACCCCCACAAGGCTTATCCCTAGTCAAGTTCCCAAAAGGTTTTGATCCAGAAATGGCTTATCAACTCAGAGAGAGAGACCTTACAACATTAGAAGAAATGGAGAGGGATGCAGTAACCGTAGAAGCTACCCTACTTGCCAAGAGGGCTAGAATGAGAACTCAAAAGAGAGTTAGTATAAGGGAAGAACCATAAGCTTCCACATCTGATGATAATATTGATAACCTGGTTAAAACTATGGAGAGGATGACGGAGAGAATCATTCTAAATGATAGAGCTGCCCCTAGGGAAAATCAACCATCTCCTCAAAAAAGAAATCAAAACTTTAGAAGAAACCCCCCTCAAATAAGACAGAGAGAACAAAGAGGCCCTGACCAAAAAATTATACCTCCATTCCAAGAGAACTATGCTGATGAAGATGAGGGAGTGGTCGAAGAACAAGAAGACAGTCAGATTAATCTAATGGGAATAAATGAAGAGGATTATGTTTTCCTTACTGAAGAAGAGCAGGGTTTATTTTATTTGACTCAAACTGAGCTAGAATCTAAAGAGTATGAGGATTATAAAAAATGGTTTGAGAATGCCATCATGGAGTTACATAGACAATATAACCTTAGAAACAAGAAGAAATCTGATAACTCCAGGAAAAAGAATATTGAAAACCCTGCCAAAAAGGTCTCAGAAACTGATCCCAAGAAAACAACAGAAAGTTCAAAGAAAGATGTAAAGATCCTAGGAAAGAATCATATAGAAAAAAACACCACTAAACCAGCTAGCAGCCTTGTTAAAACTGCTCAATCTAATATCCCCCCTACAAGTCAACAAGATGAGATTACTACAAAAATAGTGCCAAGGAAGAGTGATTGCCCAAATATGCTAAAAATGCAGACACCATTCGACATTGAGAATGAAATTTCTAAATTAAAAATCTCAATTCCTCTCACTAAATTGGTAAACAAGGATGTATACAAGTCTCAAGTCCTAAAGGTACTGAACATAGGAGAAATTACTAACACTATCAATTTGAATGATGATAAATTTGAAATTTTGTTTGGGCCAAAAGTAGATGGTAAATCCCAAGAGGTAGGTGTTCCCCCATTTTATGTCAGTCTAAATTTTCATGATAAAATCCTCCATAATGCCATGTTATATTCTCGAGCTTCACACAATCTTAGGCCCAAGGAATTCATGGAGAAGCGTGGCCTTGAAATAATCAGACCCTACAAAGACTTGTATTCATTTGACTCTAGCAAGGTTAAATGCTTGAGTCTCATTAAAGATCTCTGCATCACTTTAGATTAGATACCAACAAAGAGTCTAGTGATGGATATAGTATTGGTAGGCATCCCCCCTGACTATTGCATGCATTTATCATGCTCATGGGGAGCCAAGCCACAAGGGACCCTTCAAATGGATATGACTTATGCCACCATACCAATGTTTTTCCAACAAAGAAGACTCTATAGGGAGAATTTAATGAAATACATGGTGAGCAGTCAAGAGAAACCACATAACTACCCTCTATACTCTGTCCATTATGACATTGACTCATTTATTCTTTATAATGAGGAAGACATTGATGAACAAGTGGCTGAAAAAGAAAAATATCAGGATCAAGAGCAAGAAGACCAAGTGAAAATTGTACAACCCAAGGCTGAATTTGAACCTTTTTGGAACATGAGCTTTGATGGCTCTTGTGGAAAAGAATGTTTAGGAGCAGGGGTGTGGGTCTGCAATACTAGAGATAATCACAAAGAGGGCCATTCTTACAAACTAAATTTTCAGTGCACCAATAACATAGCAGAATATGAGGCAGTCCTTTTGGGTTTACAATTGTTGAAAATATTAGGAGCCAAAATAATTTCTGTTCATGGGGACTGTGAGCTGGTTATTAGACAAATCAAAGCAGAATACTCAGCCAAAAATCCTAGATTGAGAGCATACAGGAACACTGCCCTTGACCTCCTGAATACATTTGAAGAATATGACCTTTCTGCAGTTCCAAGGAATCAAAATGACCTTGCCAATGTCTTAGCATTTTTAGCAAGCACTTGGTAATTGCCTCATCCTAGAAAGCAATACATAGTGCTGGTTAAACACCACCCAATAGTCCCTGAAAACATGAGATATTGGCAAGTCTTCAGTAATGAAAAACAAATTGAGAATTTCCTACAATCCAAAGGTGAGTTTGAAGATTCCAACTTGGACCTAGATTATGAAGAAGACTGTCCCACTGAAGAACAAACGAGAAAAGATGAGCTACCTCATGATTATGATATTAATATTTCAGAAAATGAAGATTTACATAGAACATAAATACATAAAGAACTGGAAAAAGAGGAATTTGAGGTACTCCAATTCAAATATAACATCCTGCCTAAAGGAATTGTCCCTTTAGAGGAACTATTTGACTTCAATGATGTGGCCATAGTGACCAAAGATGGAACCTACAGAGGAAAACATTAAGGAATGCAATTTAGGCAATGAACAAGATCCCAAGATGATAAATTTATCAAATACACTGCCAGGGTCCACAAAATATAAATACATTTCTCTATTTAAAGAGTACATTGATGTGTTTCTTGGAGCTATGAGGACCTGAAATATTATGATACTAATATTATACAACACAAGATTCCAATCACGAAGGACCGGAAACCTTTTAAATAGAAATTGTGTAGGATAATCATGTCCTAATTAATTCCCTTCATTGAGAAGGAGATTAAGAAGATGTATGATGCCAAAATCATAGTCCCAATTAGATACTATGAGTGGATATCAAATATTGTGCCTGTAAGAAAGAAAATAGGTGAAATCAGAGTTTTCATCGACTTTAGAAATCTGAACAAAGTATCACTTAAAGAAAACTACCCTTTACCAAAGATGGACCACATATTACAAAGGGAAGTGGGCTTCAGAAGAATCTCTTTGCTAGATATTTTTTGAGGGTATAATCAAGTGTTGGTGCATCCCGATGACAAAAAAAAAAACATCTTTTACTACCCCCTGGGTGACCTTCATGTATGTGAAAATTCCTTTTGGATTAATCAATGCTGGTGCCACTTCCAGAGAGTGATGTACATTGGTTTTTCAGAAGAAATCGACATTTTCATTATGATCTACGTTGATGATATTATAGTATATTCGAAAAATGACGAGGAACATCTAGCCCATTTAAAAAGAGTTTTTGAGAAGTGCAGAAGGTTTGGACTATCTCCAAACCCCAAGAAATCATTGTTTGGCATTGAAGAAATAAATATTCTAGGTTGCATTATATATGAAGAGGGGATCAAAATTGATACCAACAAGATTGAGGGCATACTCGGAATCAATCATCCCAAGAACATCAAAGAGCTTCAATCTTTCATTGGTAAGATTAATTTTCTGAGGAGGCTTATACCAAACCTTGCAGAACTGTTGGGAAACATCACCAACATGCTTGAGAGAGATTTAGGGGTTAAATGGATCATGGAGGTCAAACGTTCCTTTGACTTGGTAAAGCAGGCACTCACTAAATCACCAGTTTTGATCAGCCCTAATTTCACCAAGGATTTTATCATTTTTTCCTTTGCATTAGAACACACTATTGTTGTTGTATTGTTGCGGAAAAAAAGGGATGGACAAGAGAATCCCATAGCATTTTTCAGCCAAGATTTGACAGATGCACCTTTAAAGTATAATATCATGGAAAAACAAGCCTTTTCTTTGGTCAAAGAACTTAAGGATTTTAGGGTTTACATCCTATATTCACATATCATTACCTTTGTACCCAACACAGTTTTCAAGGACATCCTCATGCGAAATCATGATGGAAAGAGAGGCAAATGGATTGCTATTATCCTAGAGTATGATTTGGAGATCACACCCACCAAAATGATCAAAGGACAAGGATTAGCCAAATTGTTGGCTGAAACTAATTTTCAAGCATTAGATATTAACATGATCCATTCACTGGATGAACCAGAGGAGCTGGCAACTCCACCTATTGAGGAAGCATTCGTAAGTTCTCCCTGATACATATAAATATTATACATTCTATTTAATTTAAATTCTCCTTCTAGTTTTTCAAAAACTAAATCTAGTTTCTTGAAGTTGAAAGCTGTCAAGTTCTGCATCCTAGAAAATGTCTCGTACTGGAAATATTATGGGGGCATATTGCTTAAATGTTTTCTTAAGGACAATGCAGATAGGGTCATACAAGAATTCAATGAAGGGGATTGTGGATGCCATATCTACTAGAAAACCATTGCTAACAAGGTCCTCAAGGCTAGTTTTTATTGGCCTACTCTTTTCCTAGACATCCACAAAATGGTAGCCACATGTCACAAGTGCCAAATTTTTGAAGGAAAAGTAAAGTTGTTGCCCTTGCCCTTACAACTAAATTCTGTTGAGGCCCCTTTTCAATAATGGGGTTTAGACTTCATTGATAAATTCATCTCTCATCCTCTGCACAACAAAAATGGATCCTTACTACCACAGACTAATTTACCAAATGGATAGAGGCCATCCCTTCCAGAACTGCCACTGATTCAGTTATCATATAATTCTTCGAAATAAATATGCTTTCCAGATTTGGTTGTCCTAGAAAAATCATCACATATAATGTTGTTGCTTTTAAGTCCAAGAAAATGGTGTATTTTTGCCACAAATATCCCATCTCCTTCAGACATTCAATAGCCTATTACCTTGAAGGTAATGGATTTGTTGAATCCTCCAACAAGAGCTTAGTCAATATCATCAAGAAACTGCTAGAAGACAACAAGAAATCCTGGCATAACAAGTTGGTGCATGTATTGTGGGCTGACGAAATGACAAATAAGAAATCAATTGGCACGTCACCATACCAGTTGGTCTATGGGATGGATGCAGTTTTCCCAACATCATTAGGAGTACCAGCCATGGAAATAATTCAAGAAGTATAGGTTGAAGAGAATGATGTATAAAGAAGAATAAACCAAACCATTCAGCTACAACAATCCAGAGAAGAATTTTACAACAGAACTCAGGTTGTGCAAGAAAATATGAAGAAGATATTTGAGAAAAGAACAAAGGCAAATGATTTCAATATTGGAGATAAAGTACTGAGATGGGATTCCCAAAGAGAAGATAAAGGGAAACATGGAATGTTTGACAACCTATGGAAGGGCCCATATATTTTTAATTGTTTTGAGGGAAATAATGCATTTTTTCTACAAGAGATCGATGGAACAAAGATACCTAGAGGTCCTTTCAATGGCAGGATGTTGAAGCATTACTTTTCGTTAGTGAAGGAAATTCCCCACTCCATTGTAAAAGCACAATTTTTGGTTCAGATCGTTTTCGAAAACTACCATTTTGATCTGAATAAACAATAGAAGAAAAATCCCTTGAGGTCATGATAGAGAAGGAGGGTACAAGGCTAATGGTTATTGGAAATCAGGTCAACTCAGAAAATATAGAAAACACACATAATAAACAAGACACCAAATAATGGCAGAAAAGGCTTCAGCCTCACGGCTTCCTCACATATTTTCTCATTATTAAAATAATTTATTGTTACAATTAAATATATGAGGAGACAGTGTCCCAAAATAGTGCATGCTATCTTACACACCTTGGTTGAGATAATTTCTCAACCAAACACACACCAATATAGGAGCTACCTAAACTAACTCCTATCTTAGAGGAACAACCCAATCTAAAGAGTTAGGCATAAATACCTAACTTTTAATATTTAATTTATTTATTTTATTTTTGGATTTATTATTGTTTTTATGAGAGATTCTAACATCCCCCCCTTCAATAATAAATCAAAATAAGAACGAGGAACCATCTTCCAAGTTCTCATGTTGATCCTCAAAAACATTGCCTGAAAAACCACCAAAGCTTGATGCTAAAAAACTACAATCTGAAGAGACCATGAGTCAGTTGCATGTCTGATTCATCTCTAAATTTCTCTTGACAACTCCATCATGTTCCAAGTTGCAAAAGGATCCATCTGTCCTTTGTGTGAAATCAACATCCTTTGTCGACTAACAAAATTTGTTCAACGCCCACTGGCTGATGATGTCCAAAAAAACTCTCTATTGCTTTTGTTGTATTGAAAAATGCTCATTGCTTCTTTTCTATCGACTTGCCACTGGCGAATTTTTTGATGCCCACTGGCTATTGAAGATGCCCACTAGCTACGGAAGCTGCCCACTAGCTGCTTTTGCTAGCTTTGTCGAGACTTTTAGTCTGAGAACCATCGTACATTTCATTGACATTTTCCCCGCTTTATTAGCTGAAAGGAGAGACACTTTTCTGGAAAGTAATCCTGAACTCCCCCCCTTCAGGTGTAGGAATGTTGCACTGGTGTACTCCCCCATTCAACTTCATGAGCGTACCATCTTATTTTCACTTTCGGCTGCACTATGTCTGATTGTATTCGGTTGTAGAATTGAGACAATATTTTGACTGTGGATGACCATTCCCAAGGATCGATCCATTCATAATGTATCTTCAATCTGGCTGATTGTTGTTGGTGGTTGCGACATTTCTCTGAGGAATGATTTGGCTTTCTAGAATGGCGACAAGGATGGAGATCAAAACAATGATCTTCCATATGACTAGTTCTTTGACAATGAGAACATGTCGGTTTGACTACAACTTCGGGTTGTGTGCATTTTTGTTTGTCTGCAACTTTCTCAGAACTTGCTGAGGTAATTTATTGAAGAAATCCTGCACTGACAAACTTAATTGGCTTGGAATAATCTGGGATATGAAAGTTGGTGTCATCGTTGACATATCCTAAGCCTCGTCGATTCTTGTTACTTTGAATGGCTTGATGATTGGCTTGGAAGAAAGTTGAATTGGAACAACTTCAACACTAGAAGCTCTTTGGATGAATGACTTAGAATCATGTTTAGTTGTATGGCTCAAAGGCTCTGAAGCATCACTCTTCTCTTTCAACTCATTTCGTTGTAGTTGTGACTCTATTTTAAGAAACTCAATGGTTTCATTTATTTATTGTAGATGTCGTGAAAGATCAGCAAGAGTTTCTTTGCTGATTTGCACCATGTCTTCAGCACTTGAAAGGATCAAATTGTGAAGAATTTTTAACAACTAGATGTGTTGTGCCATCTGAACTCACTATTTTTATTTCAGGCTCTCTTGTCATAGATGTTTTTATTTGAACTGTTTCACTTGATTTTGTTACTTGAATGACAGGCTCACTTTCTATGTCGCTTGAATGGCACACTTGTTCGATTTGTTGCTTATTGCGCTTGCTTGGAACACTTGCTAGAATTGTAGAATTTTCTTGCTTGAACTCTTGTATTCACGCTCGCTTGATGACGATCACTTTTCTTGAAAAATCGCTTGGCTTGCTTGATTACTTCATGCTCACTTGAATGCATACTCACGCTCGCTTGATTTAGATTTCAATTTTCTTGATTGGTATTAGAGTTGAACTTGCTTGGTTTCTTTGATGGTTGCTGCAATGAATTTCACGCTGGCTCGCTTGATGGTTTGAACTTTGTACTGACTTGATGGAAATTGCTTGAATGAATACTCACGCTCGCTTGTATGAAATGTGAACTTGTTTCTTGTTTTCTTTAGAGTTAAAACTCGTGCACTCACTTGATTTTGCTTAAATAAACGATGTCGAACACTGTCAACAATGCACCCAAAAAAGCTTACAATAATTTTAATGACTCACATAAAACAATGAATTCACTTGTCTTAATTTGACTTAGTTGAAGAGAATTGACGCTCTTGACTTCTCATCAATTTTAAAACTTGGGTGTCGGTTTCAACTGAGAATGCACCCAAGAACGTTGATGTAGACTTTTCTTTGAAACGCTAAAGTTTCCAGATTCATGAATGTTATTGTATTGATGTAGACTTCGCTTTGAAACACATTAACTTGATTAAGTGAATTTTCTTGTGGAGGTAGAATGCTGATGTTGAAAGTCTTTGATTATGTGCTATAGTGGCGCAAATGCATGTGTTGAGTGTAATTATCCTTCCTTGCAGCTACTTAATTACATGTGTTGTGCTTGCTTGCATTGAAATTTATGTATGTATTAAATGAGATCATTTATGTGCCAAAACTAGACACAAATCACAAGAAAAATCATGAAGCATGCACCATCATCAACACACCCTTCATGTACCTAAGATCCCCTTATTCAATTTCAGGCGGATCTAGGGCACAATCACCACAAAAAGTATATGCTTTATTAAAATTTGGAGTACATAATCTTGAAGCTTCATAACATCTTCATGGAATCAAAGCTCTAGAATTTCTTGGAAAAAATCTCTTAAAAAAAAACTGACTCAACCTCCTACAACAATGAGCTTTCCTTTGAAAAACTGATCACTCCAAGAATTACAAAAAATTTAATGCAAAACTTACCTTGGCACGCATTTCCTTTTTCTTTGCTTAGAATTTTTGGACACTTACATTTATATCCATTTCATAAAGTCATCTCCAATCTCAAAACATAGTTCCATGAAAATCATGAAAAACATATAATATGAGCACTCTCTTTTCAATTTGCTTATGTCACTTAAAAAAAATTGAAATAATGTTTTGAAATCAGCATCAAGTGAGCACTGGTTTTCTGGACTTGATCTTTGGCAAGCACTAGTTCTTTATTCTCTGGAATCTCTTTTGAGCATCCTCTCCTCTCCCCCTAGGCCTCAACTCATCTGCACTTTTTAAAAACACAAATGTTCTTTTTATCCAATCTCCATTGGAATTCTTCAAGGTTCTGCTCCACACTTTTCTTTCATTTAGAAACTATTACTAGTATCTTTCATCAGTACTTTTAAAATTGTGATCTTCGTTTGCTAATATTTCCTTCAACTGTCTGCAACCTGAATTCTACAAATATCATCTTCAAACCAGAGTTAAAATAAAACATATCATCTCACCTTCAAGATCTCTGTGTGATCTTGTTCCATCTCTCATCTGCACTGTATCTCTGTGTGCTATCATATTTCAGACTCAAAGTCCGATTTCCTTTTAATTTATTCATCAAACATACATTCTCTACAATTCTCAAAAAAAAAACTGGATATTCAAAAAAGAACTATTTCCAAATACAAGACTTGATTCAAATTGACACAACCAAGACTGCTAAGAACCCACACTATACAAAACAACTCCGGCTTTCAAAAATGTTGTAGAAATAATTTCTACTTCCAAAAATAATTTGAAATGTCTGACTCTATTGAGTCTCAGACTTACTCTTCACCCAATTGTAATTGATCTATTATCTGGACTTAACATGCAATATACACACAATATGTGTATGCAATTTTCATTTTCGTCCAGAATGGACCATTACAGCCATATAACAAATTAGAGTCACAATTGAAATTCAACTCATTCGTTACGCTTCAAGTGTCGGCCATCCAAATTCAAACCAACAATAAACTTCATCACATTGATACCATTACCTTCCAGTTATCGGAAAACCAGTCATACCAATTTGAAATTATGCTTTAGGATTGGGCTATACATTACAACATTCATAGTCGAACGCTGTACAAAAAATCAACACACTATTGTATCCTTTAACACACAGTAGCATCGTTACATTATGGTGTCCCTTGGATTCTTGAGCCACCTTCAACGCTCGATAGAGCCTCCACATAGAATCGTAGCAATACAAAGTCACAAACCAATGCTATATGTAGTATTACAGATTCTAATGATTTCTTTAACACTGTGTGTGTGGAATTACAACCTTTGATAGTTGGCTTCAACATTGTAAGTGGTAATACCACAATTGGTTCAATTCTATATGTGCATCACGACCCTTCTAACAGTTGGTTCAATGTCGTATGCAGAAATACAATAGTCGATCTCAATCATTGACTCAACTCACAACTCCTGCAGGCTTTGATCACCTCTCCACGTCATTCACAAACCTCTACCACCCACTACAATGGCATAGCTCTCACTCTTCGTGTTAGTTGGTGTCGACTTCTGGCTCGAGTGATAGCCACTCACATATTTTGCGACTCGTTGGCACACCACCGCCTCCTCCTTGCGTTGGCTGGTGTTAGCATTTGAGGATCGAACCTTACGGATCTCCTCTGCTTAATGCAGAGAGAATTCACTTGTGCTGGCTATCACACCCTTCCCTGATGCACATATTCCTGCATTCACAACTTGCACACACAGTATATGTATATACAAACTTGAAAATTCAAAATAGATATCTTTTTAGCTTTAATACCACATATTGGAAATCAAATCAACTCAGAAAATAAAAAAAACACACATAATAAACCAGACACCAAATAATGGCAGAAAAGGCTTCAGCCTCACAACTTCCTCACATATTTTCTCATTATTAAAAGAATGTAGTGTTACAATTAAATAGATGAGAATACAATGTCTTAAGATAGTGCGAGCTATCTTGGACACCTTGGTTGAGATAATTTCTCAACCAAACACACACCAATATAGGAGCTACCTAAACTAACTCCTATCTTAGAGGAACAACCCAATCTAAAGAGTTAGGCATAAATTCCTAACTCTTAATATTTAATTTATTTTTGAATTTATTATTATTTTTATGAGAGAGGCCAACAATGGTCTTGGTGTTCTTGACACTTCCCCAAGGACAAGTGCCACCCCCAGCTGGAGCCACTGTTATAGTCTTGTAATTTACAGTATCACAAGGTTACCGAATATTTCTTACTTGCAAATTTTAATATTTTACATAAATTTCAATATTCAGAACATGATCAAATAATAGAAAAATAAATAAAAAGAAGAAAGAAAAGATGGTGTAGAAAAGGAAAATAAAACCCCACAAAAAAATGAATAGTTCTGAAAATGCTACAAATCAAAATTCCACTACTCTTTAGAAAATTTTGTTCAATCATACAGTTTAAGCATGATTGTACAATTTTGAATTTCTGTCGGTAGGTTAGAAAATGAGGATTTCCCAAACTGTTTAATCTTGGCATATCCGTAGACTAGGTAGAAATGAAATTGGTTCAACAACTTAACCTGAACTAATAGGAGAAATAAGTAATAGGGGTTAGGTTAGAGTTTCAAAAGAAAAATGTTTCAGGGTCTACAAGTCCAAATGCACCCTAAAAAAGAAGAAAAAATGCTAGACTTGTAGTTTGGGTAGGTAGATAGGTTGAACAAGAGAAATGAAAGAAAATATGAAGATTATTCCACAAGGCAGAACTCAAAAATTCCATTTTTTTTTCCTATGGTGGAAGAAGAAAAATCAAAATAAAAGGGCATTTATACTCTAAAGTTTGGAAAAGGGTGATTCTATAAATTTAAGGACTTTATGTTATATTTTTTATCCCAAGTGCCAACAATATTAATTATTCCCTTATTTCCGACCCCCTAAACATTCAAATTTTCATTTTATCCTAAGTTCTACAATACCCCTGCTATTAATTTCTCGCCGACCCCACCCTCACAATGCCCATCCCATCAATGTTAATTAACCTCCACCTCTCCATCATCCCCGCACCTCACTCTTCATCCTATGGTCCTTAACGCCTTTCAGTCCCCCCTCAACCTCCGAATTTTAACAACCGATGGGGCGCGGGGGCAGGGCGGTACCTGATACCGCAGAACTCATGACGTGTCACTCCCATAGTTTTTTGCATAACCCCCCCCCCCCCCCACCGATACCATTTACCGCTATCACTCCCCTCTGAAAATTGTTTCCACCGCAACCCAAGCCACTGCGCCGACCGACCGTTGGACTAACCATTGCAATTTTCCTTGTTCCACATCCCTGATTACCTATCCCTTTCTTCCACTCACATCCATTCTTTCCAACAGGCCCGTTGCACCATAAATGGTCAATTGGTTGTCCCACAAACTTGCTCCAACGCAACGGTCCTCCCAATCACAGTTTAAAACCCAAATTCATGCCTGAAGTAGAGTTTACTTTTCTTATGTTGTTGAATTATTGCAGGTATTGGATTTGCAGATTTTTATAGAAAAATTATGGTCGACCATTGAAGGAAAGCTAATATTCATCAAAGGAATTATCAACGCTTTGAAACTTGGATTACAGATTTCATTAAACTGTTCCATTCAGATTGAAATCCCCTTCCTATTATTTCCCTTCCCCAGTTTTTATCTATAGAAATTCCCGTTCTCTGCTCCCTTATTCTTTCATCCCATTCATAATTTCACAGAGAGAAATAAGCTGTAGAATGAAAAAATGCCTCCAAATCTAGACCAACAACCATTTAATCCTATGGTCTACCCACAAGTGGACCTAGATCACTTGGCTCTAGCAGACCAAGATTAAAAAATCCACGAGATAGAGTCAGACTTCGATTTTTTCGATGTCTACTGTTGACTCGAGGACAAATTTATTGATGAAATTGATGACATTGGTCTATGGGATACTAAATTACCTTACTACCTCTTCCCCAAGACCCATAGTTTCCCATAGTTCATTTGAAAATTCCAATCCTACTATGACATTAATAAAAGAACCATAGTCACCCCAACATGAGCAATCATGTTTACCATCAATGCTCAATCCATCCAGCAGATGATGTAGGCCCCCACTCCTGAACAAATAGTTCTTTTTTATTATGAAGCCCTTAGGGAATTTTATCAGAATCTTGACTTTTCCAGTAGAGCAAAAACTTTTCAACTTTTCATGATCACTGATGCCCCAATGCCTACAAAGAACCCTTCATACCCTTCTTCACTTTTCCTTGATAGAACCCAACATATAGTCACAGTATTTTCATATCTGCTAGGATATCACACAGACCAACAGGTTGATGAGGCTTTGATAGTCTTTTTATTCATCCTTCATTAGATTCCAATCCCTCAGTCATGATCAACTATGCACAATTACTATTTGATACTATAGACGACCAATTTTTAAGTTTTAATATAGAGGGGGTATTAAAATACACCTATGTCTTGGTGTATATGTTTGTTTACTTCCAGCCCATCAGGTTTTAATTTTATATGACCAAGGTCAATGAAGATGCTAAGCCTCAATATCTCATCTTCTGGACCACTCTGTTGTTGAAATATCAGAATAAATATACATACAAATATTTTGTAGATTTTTTTATGCATCCAGCCATCATCACACTCAACAGTGCATCAGAGCCAAGGGTAACTGAGGAAACCAGGAAAACCATGCAGCTGACAGATTTGGTAAAGACAGCAGATTGGAACTTGAACCAAAATTACATAGAGATCTGAGTATATGGGTGTGACTTGGCCCCCTACAAATTGCCAAATTTCCTCTCCATGAGGTCCTTTGCACTGGTTATAAAAGGAAAATGATACATGCAGATGAGCTTCACTTTGTTTCTGCAAAGAAGTCCCAGTTCAAAATCAAGGCACAAATTGCACCTTTCATCTGCAAAAGCAGTGCCGCGGGGGAGGAGGCTGATAAGATACTAAATACAATGGGCTTCAGCCATAGTTTCACTTGATCTTATGACCCCACAGGGATAATTTCCAAGAAGCAGGTTGAAAACAGGTCAACACCCTACATTCACAGACATAGGCCTGCAATTGAGAAGTATGAAAATCAAGTAGAACGAGTGACCACGACCTTGCAATAGGATTAAGAGCAGGTGATTTCCACCTCAGGCATCCAAATCCCAACCCCACAAGAAAGGAAGAATGCAGAAGAAAATTAATACAAGGGGAAAGAGCAAGAGAAGGAGATAGGGAGCAAGAGGCCAAGAGAGGATTAGTCTCCTTCAATGACTAATACCTCTAGAAACTAATTTAAATTGAAATATAGGAAGAGGGTCGGGATTCACATGGATATCGATGAAGGAGGTGAATCAGAGCAACATACATTGATTCACATTATAGACACCCCCAGGTCATCCCCAGTAGGTGGGAAAACAATGGCCTCCCCTTTATCTTCAGCCACATTGTCTTTGTAGAAACAAGGTCTGCAAACATCTACTTCCATACTTATCATAGAAAGCCATGAAAAATCAATTTTTGACACATTTAGAGAGATAAACTTGAGGAATGAGGTGCTGAAAAATAACACCATCAACCAATTTTGGGAGTAGACCTCAAGTTCACAAAGTAGGGTGTTATTTACCTTTGATACTGAAAAAGGGAGGATGCAGATGGCATTTTTAGAAGCCCTAGTCCCATAGCCTCAAGGAGCAAGAGATTATAAGAAGGAATCATTTGATTTTAGTACCAAGGACATCCATCCTATTGACCAAATGGAGTTACACAAGAATACCGAAGAGATGGTGGCATCCACCTTGAAAGTGCTGCCATGAACTTGTAAAAAATTCAAGTATCTTTGTCAAATACCCGATCACAACTCAAGATGGAGAAAATATATGCCATGGCCGAAGACTCAAGAATCAAGTCTTTAGAAGATTTGATAGTGAAGCTTGGGTATGACCCAACCAATTTTAAAGCTGTGGAGGATCTTTTGAAGAAAAAGAATGCTGACATAGCAGCCCTCGGGAAACAACTCAAGATGTCAGCAACAGAAGACCCCTTGGCTAAATTCATTGAGGAATATGAGTCACAGAATGTTTAGCTAATGAAATTAATCATGGAACAAACTTCCTAAATCAAGAAAATGGAGACCGAGATGGAGAAGCTATTTAAGGAGAAACAAGAAGCAGCTTGAGTGGCACTCATCCCACTGGAATTTGTGCCCATTTCATCAATTCCATCAGTTTTTCCAGCAACTGCTGGAGAATTCAGTGGGACATATCAATTTTCCAAGGCCATGGAAATCATGAACCTGTAGTCACAATATATCAAGAAGTTGGAGGCACATATATGCCTCCCGAGGGATCAAAACGCAAGATCAGAAACTGCCCATGAGATAGCCAAAAAGAAGATTGAAAGGCTGCAGAATGCAGAGAAGGATTTTTCAGCCAGTAGAATCCTGGGCCAAATGAAGTTGATAATCTGGGGTAGTATCATAGAGTTAGTGAATGATATCTAGCACTCCATCCACATCATTTTTGAACAAAAAGAGTTGATTAACAAATGCAAGGTGGCTATTGAAAAAGAAAATCAGGAGTTGGGAAATATGCCAATCACAACCCCCAAAATCATAAGATTCCTGAACTCCAAAACCAGTTATGAGCTTGAAGAGTTGGATGTGAAAGATAGTATAGAGACCATATTGGAGGTGAAAATGGTCCTCACTAAGAATAATTTAGTGAGATAGCTAGAGGAGAAGTGTCACGAACTAGAGCCATTGAGGGCAAAGGGGTTTCCGTCATTGTATGTGATTAATAAAAAGATGGTCCAGAAAGGAGATTATATGACCAAGCTCAGGGAGACAGCTAAGGACACTACCAAATTATCCCACATCAAAGGAAATGTGACTGGGAAAGATTTCATGGAGCTCCTGAGTAATCGACATTTTCATCCAACATGAATTGAAGCATGTTTTCCTTTCCAGGCCTACTTTTAGAAAATACACAGAGGTGGATGAAGTGTATCAAAAATTCATAGGGACGAGAATTCAAAGTAAGAAGGAGTGGTCCAAATTATGCATGTACCAAGATTGAAAGGGCACAGTGAACACATCATCACAACCACTGATTGATGAAAAATGCCAACACCGCATCATATTTAATGATCTAGCAAAGGCGGTCCAAAAGTAGAGCCAGATTTCAGAGCCACCCATCGTTGCCTCTTCGTGACCACCTCAGCTACTTTCAACTTACTTTTGGATTCATGAAGAGCTTCCAAAGTTAATTCCATAAGCAGTGTTTTGTCAGGCACATTTTGTCCGGGCCTTGTATGGCCACACTTGTCTAGTTTTTGCTTAATTGTAATTAATGAAAAGTTTCCAAAGTAGATAGGGAAACCCATGTACTTTTTTCAGTTAAATACCTCATACATTGGCAGTATTAGGGGTTGGACCCTGCATTGTAGAAACCTACTGTATTGGAGCACTGTAATTTTTGGAAGCTGTAGCATAAATTGTAAGAAACCATTTACAGGACACTTGAGCTGTGTTTGTCGGGTGATGTGATTCCTTTCTCTATATTAAGTTTTCCTATTTTTTTTCCTTACTGCGTATCATCTTAAGCTGATTGTAAAACATAAATTTTAGATTGAGATTTTCTATTGGAGAACCTTAATTCTATCTGTGATTACAATCTGAATTTTTTCTTCATGAAGTCTGGTTAAGAAATTCTTAATTTCTTTCTAACCACCACTGTAATTCACTGCTTCTTTCACCTCACAATTCATGTTGCTTTAAGATCTAGCACACATAGTTAGCTTTCCCTGTGATTATTTTGAACTTTTGATGCAACTACACCAACCTGATTAGTTCACTGCTCATCCAACCAAAAAAATTACTCAAAACAACCAATTTTCACCATCACTGTAACTAGCCTAACATCAATATTCATGATGTTAAGGAAAAATTAAATCATAAATAGAGAGAGCCCTCTCTGAGTCTAGGAAGGCTAGATCCTAGATTCCAAAGTGCTTTGATTTTTCCCTCTATAGTTTATTCATTCCAATCTTATAGATTATAGAGCCACAACACTTCTAGTGAGCCCTTTCTCCACGTCATTCATTTGATTTTAACATTGTTGTTTGATTTTGTTTTCTTCTTTATTAATCATTGTACTTGGCCCTTCTTGTACATGTCCTTTTAGGAAAGCTTCATTATCATCTTTAATGTCTTCCTTTTCTGATTTCTTCATGGAGGCATGTCCTCTTCTAGTTACTTACACAACTTGTTCTTTTCATCTAACCTTCTTCTAGCTAGAATAATCTCATATACTAATCTTTCACATTGCACTTCTTTCTCCTTCATATATCTTCTCATTACCTCTTCTATTCTTATTTATTCTTCAAGTTTTGTCTTCAAAATGAATATTTCCTACTTGTAATTATGCTTTCTCTCATCACGTATTTATACCTAGTTTCTTTAAATCTTTGTTTTCATTCTTCAGTCTTTCAATTTCAGTTAAGGCTATGTCATGCTTGGAATTTTCTCCAGTTGTCATTTATTCATGGAAATAAGATCTATTCACACTAGTGGGGACCTCATTTTACTTAATACTTTCCATTTGACATGAATTTTTCTTTTTCTTCTTTATTTTCTCCTTCTTAATAGTACTGCTACTAGTGTCTCCTTCATGCATGAGATGAAATCTATCCCAAATTTATTTTACATAATTTAAGACTATTACAGTATCAAGATACTTATTATGAAGATTATTAAACATACTAAATTTTTATTTAGCATTCCACTATTGTTCTTGCAAAGAGGGAGATTCTTTGCAGTAACCATCACACACAAGCTTCCATACACAAGGTCAATAAGGCACCAAATCAAATTTTATCTTATCTCTCCATTCATTAAAAATTGTTGCAATCAACACATGTACACTTTGATAGTCCACGACTCAAATAGACCTACCTTAAAGTTGTTAGGCTTATACATAAGGAACTTGCTCTGATACCAATTAATGAAAGCTTGACTAAAATGAGAGGGGTGTGAATCAGTTTAGTCTATTCATGGACATTAAAATTATTTTCATTAAAAATATTAACTGAAACATTACATGAGAATCTTAAAAAATAATGACCAGAAAATTGAATATGTGAATAGATAGTAATAGGCACCCGAACACATCACATCAGCACATAATAAGAATGAAAATGGACATCATATATAAGTGGAAACCCATAAGGTAGAAAAAAATGATTTTATTATTATTGTGATGCAAAGGAAAGATCGTACTCATTATTACATATGATTTTTTGTAGACTCTAGCCTACAAGAGGTTGCTACTTCAAACTTCTGCAAGCTACAACATGCTTGGAAGCTCCAACTCCCATATGTTTTCCGCAGGCGACAACCCACAGAAGGCTCCTACCTCAACGTGCTCCAACTAAACATTTATAAATACATAACTTGAAAGGTGACCACAATCCCCTCAAACAAAATCAAAGCAATATACTGATTTACCTGGTCATCAATTTTGCATACTTCCATATGTGTTTATGCCTCTTCTCTCCTTTAATTCTTCTTCACATTCGCTTCATATGTTCCATGTAACTAATGCATAATATTATTTATTTTTCGTAGCATCATAAGTTCTCTAAATCTCAATTTTTGTGAGGAGGCTTAGAAACATGTATTCCAAAGAAACCAGAAATCGTTTGTGAAAGTTCCACTCAAAACATGTTTTATTAAAATAACTAATTATTTTAATGGTGACCCTAAGTATAAACTTAGGGAAATTAAATAATTAAACAGAATTAATAAAATAAAGTGTGAATCTTCTCGAAAACACGGATCAAGTCAAGTTATGATCTTAGATATTGATTAGAGATCTAATATTGTTCATTGATATCTAAACTAGAATATTATAAAATAAGACTCGAGGGTCATTTGGAAGACACAGCAGTGCAGATACTTAGTTTCCCATGTAAAATTGATTTTGTTAGTCGTTAAAGTTCACAAAGATAAAATCGATCAAGATGGAGAGTTGCATGTAGAGGAGAGACAGAGAGGGTTCAACATCAATCCAGGGTACAGGATTAGGTGACACCATGGAAGAAAGGGAAAATGTAGTGGCTGGAAGGGACAATGCACGAGACAACGAAAAGGTGACGCATATATGTGCAGTCTTCATGTAGAGCCAGTGTAGGGGTGACACGGGAGGCCAAGGAGAGTAATTCTGGGGTCATTTCTCATTAAAAAATTTGTGAGGAATTTCTCCAGTGTTATCACACAGACTTTCTCTTTGTTACTACTGATTGTAAATTGTACAAGAATATTTTGCTAAAGAAAAATAGAATCCCTCATTTGTTGCACCAGTTTTTCCACATTGGTTTTTTTTGGGGGAAATTGTCCAAAATATCTTTGTCATTCTTGTGCTAGTATTTCCTTGTTGATTTTATCAGTAACTGCGAAGTCTCCATTTGAATTTATTTCAATATTTACTGAAGATATTTTAGAAAATAACTTATTTCTGAATAATATATATAAGAAATAATATCAGATAATGCAGTAGGATTGCAAGTGGAAATTTTCACATGGTTTTAGAGAAATGTTAAGCAAGAAATTAGGAGGGTCTATGCCAAAGGGAAATTGTGGAGCTTCCTTGGAAAGAAATCACATTCATAAAGGGCTTACACATTCCTTATGCAGAATCTTCCAAAGAAGGGAAAAGAAAGGAAAATATGGAAGATCGATTTTTGTCAGAGTTGGCCTCTAGGATTTAAAAAAAATGTGCTTGTTTATCGAGCACTACATCATATAATGATTGGTACATTGATAGTGGAGATTCAGCTCATATGACTGGAGAAAGAGATTATTTCTCTAGATAAAAGAAAAAAGAAATATGGATTTCCAAATTACTATGGGAAACAAGACAAAGTGTACCCTTGTAGGAAAAGGGATCGTAGAATTTTTGATAGAAGCAGGAGAGAGTCTCTAAGCCACTAATGTGTTGGATGTGTTATGTATGGGAATGAATTTACTTTTAATGTCTCAATTGCAGGACAAGGTATATGACGTATACTTTATTGGAGGAAAGATCTATGTCAGACATCCGAACTGGAAGAAGAAGGCTCAAATTATGACTCGAAGCAACAAACTATAGAAGTTGCAACTCAAGTCTCCAACGGCACTGGTAGTCAGCAATCTAAGCAGTGCGTCAGATCTAAATTAACTATGGCACAAAAGAATGGGGAATCTAAATCATGGAGCTCTAAGAATGCTTAGACAAATAGTTATAAGCATTCCAGTTCTAAGCACCATACATGAAGACGTATGGAGTGAGTGTGGTTTAGGAAAATACTCTAAGGTATCTTATTTCAGGAGAAAAAATAGGGAAAGAAGTGTATTGGGACTAATACACTCAAATATTTGTGAACCGATTTCCACTAGAGCTCTTGCTGGAAGTGAATATTTTGTCATTTTCATACATGACCATTCCAAGAAAACTTGGATTTATTTCTTAAAGACCAAGGATGAGGTATTTGACAGGTTCAGAGAAAGTTAAAGCTCTGGTATAAAATCTAAAAGGGAATAAAATAAAAGAATTGCACTCACATAACGGTGGTGAATATACTGATAAGAAGTTCACAAATTTTTTCACAAGGGAGATAATCAAAAGAGAATGGACCGCTCCTTACAATCTGGAGCAGAATGTACTTGCAGAACGAAAGAACAGGACTATTTTTGGGGCAAGAAAGGAAATTTTTTATGACCATGATATACCTATATTTCTATGGGTAGAAGCATGCAACACTACTGTATATATTTAGAATAGGACCCCTCACAGAGAATTGGGCAAGACAACACTCAAGAGTGCCTTCACAGGGATGAAGACAGAGGTAAGCCACCTCAGGATTTTTGGGATTATGGAATATTGACATGTTCTAGATGAGAAACAAAGAAAACTAGATCAAAATATTGAGAAAGGGTATCTCGTAGGATATAGTGAGACATCCAAGGCATACATAATATACATTCTAGGTCAAAGGAAAGTTGTAGTAAGAAGGGATGTTAAATTCATGGAGGATCAAACCTTAAGAAAATCCTGTGAAATGCCTACTGAAGAATAGTCTGAAGATGAAACTCTTGTCTGGTGGTAACTAGGGAAGATCCAACAGATGTACAACCATGAAGATCTAGCACTGTGATGAGTACTATTATTTCTTCACGATAAGAAAATTCAGATAACTCACAACAAATGAGACAACATGAAGAAGAGATTATTGAGCCACCCACTACCAGTGGCCGAATCAATTGATAAGTACGACAGACGCTGAGGGACGCAGAGGAGTTTGTTGGGCCTTCTATAACTCAGAAAAGGCAGTGTAGATAGACTGAAATATACCAAGCTCTTTTAGCATAGGTTTTTGATCCCTATGGATTTCAGGAACCCATTAAACATCAAGTATGGGTGGATGCTATGGTAGAGGAGTACAGCTCTATCATGGTGAATGATGTATGGGAAGTTGTACCGAGACCTTAGGATATATCAGTTGTAGGTTCGACGTGGATCTACAAGATTAAGTATGTTGCAGACGAAAGTGTAGATAAGTACAAGGCTAGGTCCATGGCTAAGGGATATGCTCAGAAAGAAGGGATAAAATATGAAGAAACCTTCGCTCCTGTAGTCAGATATATCTCTATCATATCCATTATATCCCTTGCAGTGCATATGGGATGGGAGATTCACCATATGGATGTCAAGACTACATTCTTGAATGGGGTGATCGAAGAAGAGGTTTACATCGAACAACTGGAAGGCTTCAAAAAACATGATAAGAAGACTCATGTATGTAGGCTGAAGAAAGCATTGTATGGAATCAAACAGGCACCTAGAGCATGGTATGATCGAATTGATGGATACTTGTAGTATATGGGATTTGTCAAGAGTAGCATTGATCCTAATCTATACTATCTCACAGTAGAGAATGACCCTCTAATTTTGGTACTATATGTAGATTATCTATTTTTTATAGGATCATATAGGGTCATCGAAGACTGCAAGAGGAACCTGGAAGAGGAATTAAACATTAAGGATTTGGGGTTGACACACTATTTTTTGGGATTGGAATTTTGACAGCAGAAGGGAGAAACATTCCTTGGGTAAGGAAGATACACTACATATATTATAAAGATATTTATAATGTAGGATTGTAGACCCATGGCTACTCCAATGATCACCAATTGGAAGAAAATTGAGGCATCTAAAGGTAAAGAACTGGATCCCAAATTATATAGAAAACTCATAGGATCTCTCATGTATTTCGTCAACACCAGGCCAGACATTTTCTATGCTATTAATTCCCTCAGTCAGTTCATGGTAGAACCAGATAGGGCACACTGGGAAGAAGCTAATCACGTTCTCCGATATATCTGAGGAATAGTCAGATATGGATTGAAATACACCCAAGGTGATGAAATCGTTCTACATGGATTCATAGATGCAGATTGGGCAGGAAGTTCAGTAGATCAAAAAAGTACCACGGGGTACTACTCCAACATTGGATCATGTATTACATCTTGGTGCAGTAAGAAGAAAAATCCCGTAATATTGAGCATAGCTAAAGAAAAGTATATGGAAGCCACCATGACTTCATATGAGCCTACATGGATTACAAAAATTCTAGTGAATTTATTTAGAAGGAAGATGGAGGTGATGAGTATTCTATGTGATAATGAAAGTTGCATCAAGCTCTCTGAGAATCCATTTTTTTATGATCGGTCAAAACAAATCGACATCATGTGTAATTTTATCAGAGGCTATGTTCAGTGGGGAGCATTACAGTTGCATTAAATTCCCACAGGAGAACAAGTAGCAGACATTCTCACCAACGTGCTAGGGAGAACAAATTTTGTTTATTTCAGGGATAATATGGGGATGATCGAGAATCTATTTTAGTAGCGGATGAAGCAGCACTTAAGAGGGAGTTGTAGTATGAATGTAGCAGTGGCAGTGGAAATGTCATGTACAATAGTATAGTAGCAACAACAACATAGTTATTGATGGATAGGTTGTCAAATGTTAGCAGCTCAGAGGATGTTTCACAATCAAAACAGTATGCAACATGCATATTGTTAGAGAACTTTCCTCACTAAGAGGGAGTTTTTTTTTTGGTAGCATCAGAAATTATCTAAGTCTCAAATTTTGTGATGGGGATTAGACTCATGTAATCTAAAGAACCCAGAAATTGTTTGTGGAAATTCCACTTGGGACATTTTTTATTAAAATAATTAATTATTTTAATGGTGACCCTAAGTCTAAACTTATGGAAATTAAATAATTAAAGGGAATTAATAAAACATAGTGTGAATCTTCTATAAAACACATATCAAGTCAAGTTATGATCTTATTCATTGATTAGTGTCATGAAACCAGCTCAAAAAATAGAAGAAAAGAGAGATCAATGCCTTAGAAATTAGCCACTTCGAGGGGTAAACCTCCTTTACATTACATAAACGAACAATTCTTGGATGATACAAATGAAAAAACCTCATTTCTATATATAGGAGTCAATGGGGTCACAATATAATCCTAGCCGACCTAACAATAATAATGTAAGGGCACAATAATAAGAATATGGGTGTTACAGCGATACAAAAATAACAATAAGGGGGCTACATTGACAACAATAAGGGACTACACTAGTAATATAGGGACCTAACATGGCCCTCCCCTTCAGAAAAGTATTTTCCTCAATGCTTGAATAACTCTGGATGCTTTTGTAAAAAATTCCCATCCTCCCATGTTGAATCTTCTGCAGGTAAGTTCTTCCACTTGATGAGATACTCTAAAATTGATTGATTTTGTAAATGTCGCGTTCTTGTTTCCGTGACTGCTTCAGGTTCCAATATGATTTTTCCCTCATCATCAAGTTCTATAAATATTGTTTGAACTTGAATTTTTTCACCTATAACATTATTTAAGCATGAAACATGGAAAACTGGATGCACTAGAGAATAAGTAGGAACCTCCAATTTGTATGCCATAGTACCAATACTTTGCAACACTTTGTAAGGTCCATAGTACTTTGGCGATAATTTATTATCCTTCTTATCTTGCTTGAGGTACATTTGTATGTATGGTTGTAGTGATAAAGATACCTAGTCTCCTACATCAAAACTTCTCTTGTTGCAATGTTGATATGCATGTTATTTCATTCGATTTTGTGTGAAAATTAGGTTATCCTTTAAGAGTTGGAGAACTTGTTGTTGATGCTCGATCTGATCTTCCACTGCTTGAACCTTAGAATTTTCTCTTAAAGATGATGTGATGGATGGTGTATGATATCCATAAAGTGCCATAAATGGGTTCATTCTTGCTACAGTATGGAAGGAAGTGTTATACCACCATTCATCCAGTGGTAACCACTTGACCCATTGTGTTTGTTTATCCGATACAAAACTACGAAGATATCCTTGCAAAACTTTGTTCACTATTTCAGTTTTCCCATTGGATTGAGGATGATAAGATGAGCTATGAGCTAGTTGAGTACCCAAATAAGAAAATAATTTTGTCCAAAAATTTCCAGTAAAAATGGGATCTGTGTCGCTTACAATAATATTTGGGTTTCCATGTAGCTTTTGAATTGTTTCCATAAATGAAGTAGAAATTTTACTTGCTTTAAATGGATGAGATAATGCACAAAAGTGTGCATGCTTGGTAAGTCTATCAAATACCACCATGATGACACTTTTTCCTTCAAAATTAGGTAAACCTATGATAAAATCCATTGAAATCTCCTCCCAATGTTGACTTGGAATGGATAAAGGTTGTAGAAGACCCGAGGTCTTAAATGTCTCAACTTTATTTTGCTGGCAACCTTAACATTCCACCACAAAATTTCGAATATCAAATTTAAGGCCATCCCAAAAAATTTATTTCTTCACCCTGTGGTAATTTTTTAAAACTCTTGAGTGTCCTCCTAATGGAGATGTGTGCAATTCGAAAAGAATATTTTGTTTCAGTTGGGAATTCTTACAAATATATAAGCGATGTTTGTACCATAAGGAATCATTTGCCCAACTAATTATATCAGATGTACTAGGATCTTGCTGCAATTTTTGAATGAGTGTCCACACTTCTTTGTCCTTCTTCCATTCATCCCTTGCTTAGGTTATCCAACCTGGTTGGATAATAGAAATGGCACAAAGCAATTCTTCCACCTCTTAATCCTTTCTTGAGAGTTCATTTGCAACAACATTTAGCTTTCCTTTTTTGTAGATGATTTCAAAGTCATAACCCAACATCTTTGTGACCCATTTTTGCTACTCTTCTGAAGATAGTATTTGTTCCAAAAAGTGTTTAAGACTATCATGATCATTTTTTCCTTGAAGTGTCTTCCCATTAGGTAAGGTCGTCATTTCTTTAGTGCATGTAGTATTGCCAACATTTCCTTCTCATAAATAGCTTTCTGTAAATACTTTCCTTTGATTGGATGACTTTCAAAAGAAATAGGTCTCCCTTATTTCATTAAAACCGCACCAATTCGATTTCCTAAGGCATCATATTACACAATAAATATTTTTGTTATGTCTGGCGTAGCTAAGACCGGTGCTAGGCATATTGTCTCTTTAAGATGCTCAAAGGCCTTAGTTGTTTCACGAGTCCATGAAAATGCATCTTTGTTCAATAATGTTGTTAGAGGTGCTTCTATTCTCCCATAATTCTTAACAAACTTGTGATAATACCCTTTTAACTTGATAAATACTCGCAACTACTTTATGGTTGTGGGGACTTTCCATTCCTTAATGGCTTTAATTTTTTTAGGGTCTACCTTAACACCCTCATGAGATACAATATGACCCAGATATTCCACCTCTTGTCCTCCAAAGAAAAATTTGGAGGTTTTTGCATATAATTGTTTCTCTTCCAATAGTTTGAGCACCATGTGAACATGTTGAACATGACCCTTCCAAGACCTGATGTAGATTAGTATATCATCAAAAAATAATAACAAAAATTTTCTAAGGAAGGGTTTGAAAATGGAATTCATCAACCCTTGAAATGTAGAAGGTGCATTGGTAATTCCAAAAGGCATGACCAAAAATTCATAATGACCTTCATGAGTTCGAAATGTTGTTTTCAGAATATTTTAAATATTCATTCTAATTTGATGATATCCTGAACGAAGATCCAGCTTGGTAAAATAAATTTATCCATGTAATTGATCTGAAAATGGGTTGGATAACTTGTTATTATTTTCAAGAACCTCCCACTCAGTTAAACAAATAAAAGATCTAGCTTATACTTGACTTTTGCAAAAATTTATACTTGAAACAGGTGTATGTTTTTTAAATTGTTTAAGTGATTTAAGACCATTTGTTTTTGTAGATATTAAACATGTGCAATAGCCATATAATGCAACAAATAAACATCAACACATAACAGAAAATTTGATATAGGATTTCACCAGAATATCGTGGGCTACATCTCCTTGAGCTCTTGTCATCTTGACTTGGCTCTTTGGGATTATGGAAAATTTATTTTACAAGTTACAAAATCAAATCCAATGGTTAAATGAAATGAACCAATGGGTTTATAATACCATTTATATCCCTGTCATGGCTTTCATCACTTTGTAAACAGAACTAGGTTCCCTTAGACTTGACTTCCTTGAGTCGGTGCCTTGAGATTCCCTGAGATTCTCTGTGGCACTAACTCCCTCAGAAATCCTTTTCTTTCCCTAAAAAATCACCTACTGTCTCCAACACATATCAGACCTCCAAAATAGACTGATCATTTGCTCAAAATGCGCACTGGATCCCCAATCCAGGCCTCCATCCACTGTTGGCCCTGGGCTGCCAAAAACATCCATGTCGTTCTTTGACCTTCAAAAGTATTCAAATGGATCTTCAAATCCATTCAATGGATTCAGAATTTCAAATATAGTGAAAATATACTATTCATTTCTATAAATTGGCCTCCGACTGCTCCGGTTACCTGTCCAACACCTGGTGGAACCCCTTGGCTCTTGGGTCAAAGAAAAATTCTCTGTGGGTTATCTATCTCTAGAAGTCCTCAAAATATTCTTTAAACTCCTCCAATGGATTTATAATTCTCATTGCAGTCAGAAATAACTATTGGTTTGCTGAGAATGGTTACTGGTTGCCTTGGATAGGCCACATTCTCCTGTTGTCACTTGTTGGCCCTAGTGGCTCCTAGAACTTATTTGAAGCATATAGGCCTTCAAAAGTCCTCTATAGGCTCTGAAAACCACACCATTAGTTCCATAATGTCTGAAACATCCAAAATTTACTATTGGATTTCTGAATAAGGCCTCTAGCTGCTCTGGCTAGGCCTCAAACTGTTGTTGGCCCATGGTGGCCCCTTGAACTTCTCTGAAAAAAAAAAACTTGCTCAAAAGTCCTTTGATGGTTTTGCAACTGTCACTAGTGAGTCTGGAATGTCTGAGATAGTTGAAATTGACTATTCACACTCTTAGAATGGTCGAATCTAGCTCAAGATAGAGCCTAAACTTATTTTGTCCATTGACACCCAAAAATCCTCCACCAAATGTGGAGGGACTGCTCATAACTGTAGTTAGAATAGGCATTTATGCCAAAATTGGTGCACCCACCATCCTAACCACCGAATTAACCATGCATAAAGTGATGGTTGATGGCACATGTCACAAATTTTTCGGTCTTCAAACCATAATCGTCGGGTCTTTATTGTTGATCTGCGAAAAAAAGTTTGACCGTTGGCAGATAGGGGAAAACCATTACCTAATGCATCGCATATGGGCACATCTCATAACTATTAGGTGACAGGTTTAAAAATGTGCCTGTCCCGTAACTGTTAGCTGACAGGTTTAAAACTGCTCCTGGTGGTTAGGCCTTAGATCACAGGTGTCTATCACATGGGGAGGGGTTGTCCTGAGGGGTTTGCCCCTCCACTCCCCCAATCATCAAGCAGTTAAACATTAACACAAACCCGCAACACAATAATGTTAAGTCAGAAACCATAGAAAAGACAGTTAATAACTCTGCACGTGCACTCAGAGGTCATAGGGTTGACTCCGGTTGGCTCCCCAAAAATTTTAATACACCGCCCAGGGGACACGTGGTGGCCTCTTAGCTTTCAACGTGTCACCCATTCATTGCATGAAAATCAAACGTGCAATCCAACAATGAATTACATGCTGACACTTGTCCACTTGCTACTGGTCTGAAAGGGATATTCCGTGGAATATTTTGATGAATATTTCGAGAATATTCCCTGATTTTTTTTTTAATTTTCCAAACTCAGTCAAACTTGGTCAAAAGCCAAAAATTGCAATTTACTGGACTTTTCAAATCACAATAATTTCTTCATATGGTGTCGGTTTTTCGAATTGTTCACGGTTCTAGAATCAAGAAGAAGAGATATATCTAATTGCGCAAGTTTGATACACTTCCAAACACTTTGAATTTTGAGCTATCACTTAGATCCATGATCCAAATCTGATCACACCTCCCCATTGGGAATCTTTTGGACCCCAAAAGACTGATTTCCTGATTTGTTCAGTAGATGAGAGTACAACACCCTCACTTTTCAGCCTCCATACACTTTTCCTTGCATGGCCTAGTGCCTTTGAACCACAACTCGAAGGTAGTCGACACTTCCCTTACTAAATTCTCTTGTCCTCCTATCAATAATTGTCTTCCTTGAACTCACACAGAAATTTCTGGCGAGAAATTTACATAAGGTAGTTGAACATCACTTCCTTGATCATTGATCCATGGTGGCTCAAAAAAACATAAGTTTCCAACAAAACTAAATGCATACTTGATTGAAATTTTCATATGTACAAATGAAAGTATGTATTACTGTGTTAAGAAGTCAAACCACTTCTTACCAAGCCACTTCCAAGGCGACTTTTGCTGCTGAAAATTTTCCTTATGTGAAACATCTATTCTCGCATCAATGATGGAATCTTTGGTTCTAATTTCGCCAGTCTTGTTATCCTCTTTCCTCATGTTCTTGGGATGCTTAGATGGATGCAATTTCCAACATTAGGTAACAACATGTCCCTTTATTTGGCAATGTGTGAAAGTCTTATGCACCTTCTTTGCAAGTTGCATTTGCCTCAACTGTTTCTTGTATGCCTTCATCCTCTTCCAGCATTTTGAAACAACATGGTTACATAGAACACAATAGGAACAACAACTCTTTATTCCATTCAAGCATGCATATTTTCCATGATTATTAGAAACATAATCAACTTGAATTTGGAAAGAATTATACCTCAAATTCTTCTTTGCATGTCCATCTTTTATGCCTTCATGGGGAGATGAACTAGTAGAGGTTCTAGCTTCCTCTTGAAGAATAACATGAGTGTTCATGTCTTGAAAATTGTCCGAACTATCATGCTCGCCATAAGCTGCATGTCTACACACATCTTGCTGCAACATAGGCTTCAAACAATGGCAATCAACTTGAAAAAAATCTTGACGTGTTTGTGGTTATAGCTTGCAGAAAAATTTCTCTTTGAAGTTGTCTCAAATGCCTTCATGGCTGTAGAGTTTTTGCCATAAGATTGAACATAACCAAGACCGAATTTCTTAGGTCTCTCCTCAACCAAAATAGGATCGATAATGCCTTATGCATGTTTGCCTAGACCCGTGCCTTCATATCCCATTTTAAACATTAACTTGGACCCTATACCTCTACTGTGTTTTTCAAATAAACCAACACATCTATCTGAAGAGGAAAATACAGACAAATTAGAGTGATTTACCTATCTTTCACGCATGTTCTTGGTTAAGGCCTCTTGGGCTTGATGGAGCTGCATCTCCATCTCATGCAATCTTTGAAGAAATTCTTCTTTCTCTTGCTTCATAGCAACCAATTTCTCACTAAGTCTGGTGCTTTCTTTTCTATCTTCAGATAAAATTTGCACTCTATCCTTCAGGATGTAGAAGTCTCACTTCATGTCCTCATCGAAGCATATTATGAAGAAGGAGTATTTTGAAACCTCAGTTGAAGAAGTTTTCATTATGAAAATGAGCTCAACAACTTCAACAAAATTCACAAATATTTCAAAAAAAATTGACAAAGCTTCTGAACAAAAATGTCTGTAGAGTCAAGCTCTTCCTCAAGAAGCCTTTTGCAAACAATACATATTGTGTTTCAAGGGTTTCCTTGAAGTCCTTTGGGTAAGGATAAGGCCTTCAACCCTTCTTCCTTCTTGTCCTCTTTTGGACTTAACTATCAATATCTCTCCCTTTGCCTCTAGCAAACTCAAGCAACAGTCAATTTTCAAACAGTCAAATTCTTTGCACCGTTAAACACCTTCCAAGTCAAACAAGAAAGCTTGTCCTCTATGAAGTAAGAAGCCATGTGCTCTAATACTAACCTGATTTGAAAATGGGTTGGATAAATTTTTATTCTTTTCAAGAACCTTCCACTCAGTTAAAAAAATAAAATATCTAGCTTATACTCGACTTTTGTGGAATTTATACTTGAAACAAGTGTATGTTTTTTAAACTGTTTAAGTGATTTAAGACCATTTGTTTTTGCTGATATTAAACATGGGAAACAACCATATAATGCAGCAAATAAACATCAACACACAATAGAAAATTTAATATAGGACTTCACCTGAATATTGTGGGCTACATCTCCTTGAGCTCTTGTCATATTGACTTGGCTCTTTGAGATTATGGAAGATTTCTTTTACAAGTTATAAAGTCAACTCCAATGGAACTGAACCAATGGGTTTAGAATACCATTTATATCTCTGTCATGGTTTTCATCACTTTGAAAAGCATAACAAGCTATCCAACACATTTTCATATCAGTAATTCATCCAATAATTCATCAATCATGGGAATGGAAAATTTATCTTTAATAGTGAGGTTATTGAGCTCTGTATAATCTGGACACATGCACCATGAGCCATCCTTCTTATGCACCAATACTACTGGAGCAGAGAAAAAACTTTGACTAGGTTGAATTATACCAGCCTCTAACATTTCTGCAATCATACGTTCAATTTCGAGCTTTTTGACATAGGGATATCCGTAAGGTCTGATGTTTGGAGGAACACTTCCTGGAATCAAATGAATAGCATGATCATGATCATGAATAGGTGGGAGTCCTTTGGGAGTTTCAAACACCTTGGACTGATTGTCGAAGACTTTTTCGATATCTAGAGAAATAGATGATTTTTATGTTGGAACATTTAGTTAGCATAATTGTGCAATTATGCCTCGTTGTTCTTTCTTCAAAATATTTTTCATGACATTAGAGCTTATTATCTTTCCCGGCTTCCCGACAATACCCTGCAATTCAACTTCCTTTCCTTCTGAAAAAAATTTCAAGAAAATTTCTTAAAAATTAAAAGCTATCATCCCCAAAGTTTGTAACCATTGTACTCCTAGTAAAAAATCCACACCTCCCATTGGAATGGAAAACATTAGACTATTCAATAAATATTCCCCCATGGTTAGCTTTATATTATGGAATTTTCTAGAGTAATTTATATTTCCTCCATTTGAAACCATCACTAGACATTCTGGTGCTGGGTATAGGAAGAAATTTAATTCCTTAGCTACCTTACCATGAATAAAATTATGGGTAATACCCAAATCAATCAACACTATTACATTTTTCTTTTTTATATGTCCTTCTCTCTTCAGAGTTTAAGGAGTGGTAATTCTTGCCAATGCATTACATGATATGGTCAGAATCATTTCCTCTTTTTATAGGGTTGGTTCCTAGTGTATATGCTCTTCTTTTGAAGTTTGTTGTTCGTTTTTTTCCTCCTCTTCAAAATCTATGTAAAAGAATTTATTCTCATCACACTTATGACCTTTAGTGTGTTTTCTATCACAACTGTAGCAAAGCCCTTTTGCTCTTTTTTATTCCAATTTTTGTGGTGTTAAAATTTTAGGTTGTTGAAGTCTAGGAGTAGCAACATTTCCATCTTTATATATGTCAGTGGTAGGCTTCCTTGTCGCCATAATTTTAAATTCATTTTTTCTTGCCAACTTGAATGCCTTTTCCAATGAATTAGGTTCCCAAAGGCGAACCTCATTTTGGATGTTATCCTTTAAAGTCCCTATGAAGACATCAATCTTGTGTTCCCATGGAATATTAGTTACCCTTATATTCAATTTTTGGAAGTCCTCAATGTGCTCCACCACTGAACCCTTTTGTTTGAGATTTATCAATTGGCTAAAGAAGGTGTTTCTCTTTGTATCCTCATAATGTGGTATCATTTCCCCCGTAAAAATTGACCAAGTGGCAATTTTTTTATGGGAGAAAAGCCATCGATACCATACAAATTTATTTTTTTCTAAATATAAAGTTTCAATATGTACGTTTTGTGTGTTTTTCACATTATTTAGATCAAAATATTACTCCATCTGTAGTATCCATGTTGCAAGATCCTTGCCATCAAACTTTCTCATATCGATCTTTGGAATATGGTGGGTCTTCAATCCAACATTAGAGTTTATGAAATCACGATTAACATTTATTTTGTTCTCATCATGAGTTTCCTCTATAATATTTTCACCATTAGAAATCATTTATTATTTCAACTTTGTCAAACCTTCCATGTTTTCTTTTAGATCATTCTTCATGTATTCCATGTTGTCTTTCATTTTTTCTTCTATACCTTCGATCTTAGCTTCCATGTCTTCCATGAGATTCTTAAAACCATCCATCTCAGCTTCCACAACTTTCTTCAAGGCATCCATATTAGCTCACATGCCCTTATTAAAACCATCCATATTAGCTTCCACACTTTTCTTCAAAACTTCCATTTCATTTTTTGTTTCTCTTTGCGATAGAGAAATTTGGTGCACTTTCTCTCATAATTTTGATATATCATGCTACACTTATTCATCTTCATGAGTCATAGTAGAGTATTGTGCGGGTTTAATGGGTTTTAAATTATTTTTAGGGGGAATTTTAGAACCCAATACTGATATCTATGCTTCAATATGCCCTTGGAATCACTTCAAACTGATTTTTCAACAACAGTTATGCAATTTGTAAAACAAAAATACACACATTTTTCTTGCTTTTGAGGAGCTCAATATTGAAATTGAATTATCTCTCTAATTTTGGATCTTAAATATCTAAAATTTGGTCCTGTAGTAGCCCTCTAAATATATTTTTGAATGCCATAGGTCTGACCTGATTTGAATGCTTCAAGGCAATGTTACGCCCAATCTCCCACATTGAGCTAATTATGGACTAGTTCAGTAGGGATAAATTTTATTGTGTGCCATATGTCATTGTTTCCTCATTCAGCTCTAAAATTGATATACAAGAAACTAAAGTATGTTTACTTTTGGCCACTTTTTACAGAATTAAAATTCGATGCTCAAAGAGAGAGTTATGACGATTTTCCCAAGGTCACCTATTTTAGATGAAATTCAGTAACCTACAGAAACCCTAACTTCCACAGATCATATCTCTGAAAATCTTGTGAACCAAGATCTTAAATTTTGACACAAAGGTCCTCAGGATTTCAGCTTTGCATGATAAAAATTTAAACTTTTTAACCTTCGTAGAAAAGAAGTTATAACGGAACTTTGATGATGACCTATTTGGAGCAGCGAAACCCTAGAATCCATAGCTTTGATACCAAATGTTATGAAACCAACTCCAAAAATAGAAGAAAAGAGACATAAACGCCTTATAAATAAGCCACTTCAAGTGGGAAATCTCCTTTACATCACATAAATGAACAATTCTTGGATTATACAAATGAAAAAACCTCCTTTCTATATATAAGAGTCCTTGTGGTCACAATATAATCCTAACCAACCTAGCTATTAAGGATTTTTTAGGCCTAAAATGGGCCTCTCAAGGAAATTATAAAATAATAGTGGAAATAATAAAATAATATTTGATTACATCATCAAATTTTAGAGGGGAAAAAGAAAAAACTACTTTTTCAACTCATATTTTCAACTTATCTCTCAAAGTTTTTACTCAAATTTAGAGCAGGAGTACTCATTGGATGCAAAATTTAATGCCTCATCTAAGGAGTACCCATGTTACATACTTTCGATGGATCCTACTACACAAAAAATTAGAAATACATGAAGAACGTGATTGCAATCACGTTTTTTCATGTATTTCTAATTTTCCATGTAGTAGGGTCCATCAAAAGTGTGCAACATGGGTACTCCTTGGATGGGGAATTAAGTTTTGCATCCAACGAGTATTCCCGCTCAAAATGTGAGTAAATATTTTAGGAGATAAGTTGAAAATACGAGTTGAAATGGTAGTTTTATTATTTTATTATTTTTTTAATTTTTGACCCTTTTACTTAAAAAAATGGTGAGTCATCCCCCATGTTTGATATCATCATCTTGAATCCTATTGGTTCTTATAAAGTTTATTTTGGTTGTACATTTTTCTTAGGAGGCCCATTCTAGACCTCAAAATTCCCCTAATGAATAATAATGTAAGGGCACAATAATAACAATATGGGGGTTATAGGGGTACAACAATAACAATAAGGGGGCTACACTAACACCAATAAGGGACTACACTAGTAATATAGGGACCTAACAATTAGAGATCTAATCTGGGTCATTGATATCTCAATGAGAAGATTATAAAAGAAGGGGAAAGGGTCTTTTGGAAGACACACCAGTGCAGATAATCAGTTTCCCAAGTAAAATATATTTTCTCATTGGTTGAAGTTCGGTAAGAGAAAATTTATCTAGAGGGAGAGTTGCAGGTGGAGGAGAGACAGAGAGGGCTGAAAATCAATTCGGGGTATAGGATCATGTGAAAGAATGGAAGGAAAGTACAACACAGTGGTTGGAAGGGACAACACAGAAGGAAATGCAAAGGTGACACATATCTGTGTAGTCTTCACATAGGGCGAGCACAGGGGTGACAGAGGAGGCCCAAGAGAGTCCTTCCGAGGTCATTTCTCATCAGAAAATTATTGGGGAATTTCTCCAGTGTTATCATAGAGAATTTCTCTTCGTTACTACTAATTGTAAATTGTACAAGATGATTTTGCTGAAGAATAACAGGGACACTCATCTACTGCACTAGTTTTCCCACAATGGTTTTTCCTCCAGAAATTTGTCCAAAATATTTGTCCTTCTTGTGCTAGTATTTCCTTGTTGATTTTCTCAGTAATGTGAAGTTTGCATATGAATTTATTTCTATATTCACTGAATATATTTATACAAGTAACTTATTTCTGAATAATAAGTAGAAAAATAATACCAGATAATGCAATAGGATTTCAAGTTTAATTTTTCACAAATATATCAATCAACTCTCACAGATTCTCCCACTCCCTCACCACCAATTCCTTCCAAAATCACGTATTTGATAAAGATAATTTTGTGGTTGTTTATATCCCACATAGGAATATGAAGTGAATAGGCTTGACTATTTTCCTTCCATTCATTCATTTCCGAAATCTTCATCTCTTGAATATTATACCTGAAAAATAAATAAATAATCCAATATTAACTTCAGCCACATGTAATGATTAATTGCATCAACTTAATTACAACATCAAATAACAATGTTTGTCATTAATGCACCACAACAATATTTGTATTTTCCTTGGAATTTTTCCTTTTCATCACAACAATTCAACTTAATCAACAATTTCACATTACAACAAATTCTTCAGTATAGCAATCTCTGAAATCTTATCAAAACATTTCAATGTATCAAAACTCCTCCTCCTTATTTTTCTCCTTTGGATTGTTTATCTTATTCATTAGTGTATACATTGATCTTATTCTAACATTCGTTCTCTAAAGCTAATGAGATGAAAGTGGCATGGGTTCTTGTGATTGTGGAAATTTCTAAAGGTATTTAGAGTGATATATTGCTGACCCATAAAGGATTCTCTTAGAAATATCCCATGGATTATGAGGGGATACCCTTTCACTGTAAGCACTGTCGTGCTCATGCGCATAATGTGGTAAATTGTAAGTTATGGTTTCATGGAAGGATGGGCTCAGTTAAGCTACATTATCTAGAGAATAGGTCTTGGTTAAGGCTCCCTAGGTGAAGGATATCATTTATTCACCTCCTCTAGAGGCTTTACTAGTGGTTCTCCCCCTCCCCCCCCTCTCTTCTCATCCTCATACTAATCTGTGCAACTATCAGCTCTAGGTTCATTTTTTGTTGGTCAAGTGGTTATTGGGAACTTCTTCAACAGGGTACTAGATCTTTTTCCTTCTTCATTGGCTTTTCCTATTCATGGAACCTATTCTCCCATTCCCTCTCTTGCCTCTTTTGTTAGTGATTTCTATGTTACATGCATTGATCTGAATGTTACTAGTTAGACTCCATTTGTAAACAATGATAGGGATGTTTTGCCATTTTTGAATTCAGTTCTTGGTATTTTCCTTTTTACTTCCTGTTGAGCCTCGAATATGGCCATGTTTTCATCATGCAATATCAATGTTCATACCCTAAAACCCTAGGTTTTTAACCTGTTCCATACCCTAATTCCATAAATTGTCGTCAAATACATTCCATGGTTGTTTATCATTAGTTTCCTTATATTTAATATGATTAAAGATGATTATTCCATGATATTATAATTATGGTTTCATTAACTTCAACTGTCAAAGGGTTCCATCGCCGAAATTCGTCACAAGTCAATAGAGTACATAAATGTCTAATTTGGCGCTTTGACACTTTCGGCATGCTTTCGGAGAAACCGAGGTAGGTTATTTTCAAAAATAGTGTTATAATACCTTCCCATTTCTTGTATTGCACCCAGGTCACACATATGGGTCTCTAGAAGGAAATTAACAAATTTTCTTGAATCTACAAAAAAATTAAAACTGCTAAATTATTGATCGATTTCTGTGCAGTTGAAGGAAAATGAAGAAATTTTGGCACATGGGTTTTGGTACCATTATAGAAGATTTATTAAACCTCAACCTTTTTCATAAAATTCATTATGGTTTGGTAGATACAAAGAGTTATTTGAGGAAAATTTATATAAAAATCCAGAAAATCCAAATTTGTAAAACAACAGTGTTTTGAATTTGCTGTACTTAAAAGTCAAGTTCAAGATTTGTACTCATGGCTGTGAAGGGGTTAAATGCAATAAAAAAGGTTCTGAAATCCTAAGCTCAATGATCCCTAAGCAGAAATCCTTGTCATCAACATCATCTCAACCTTCAACATTCAAGAAATTAATCCTTCATTGAGTTGGAGACAATCTCTCCAAGTGGGATCCTTCTTCTTGTTTTGACCATAAAATTTTACATAATGATCTATAAGGACAAGAGCTATGCTTCTTGGATCGATTTTTTATGCTAAGAATGATAATTCCAATGCTAGGATCCTCCAGATCAGAATCAAAGCGTACTATTCTCATAATAGTAGTCAGTTACTCAGCAAGGAAGTGTTTTTCCCAAATATAGGAGCTCTTATCTAGAGATAGAAGTGGTTTTTGAAATCTATGCATATTCATTTCGAAGAAATCCAAAATTCCCAGATTGGTAATAGTTGTTGAAGCCTCCATAGTTAGAAATATGTTGATTCAATTTGCATTTGAGAGTTTCCTTTAAAAGGTTGATGTAATTATACTGGGACATATTTGTTACTGTTGGCTACGTACATCGATTCATGTAATAATTTGGTCCTTAGCTCTATTATGTGAATTACGATTATATATGATAATTTTTTAGTTTTGAACTAGATCGGTTTCTGTCATTGTTTCTTGTGAGTTATGACTTTCATGTCTTAATTTCCATTTCGTTGCAGTAAACCAGCTTGCTCCAGGCGTGGGAGGGCCCAACACTTCTGGAGCTAAGCTCGAATTCTAGCATAGATTAGATAGTTGTGTTATTTTATAGAATAAGTCTTGGTAATTTGTAATTGTAGATGTTAGATGTTTGTTGTGTGATTCAATTTTACTCATCGCTGTGTTGTATGGTTGATTGATCATTAGAGCACTCTCCTTAGACTTGTGTAATTGCGTGAGGTATTCAATTTTATTTTGGAATGTTCATAATTTCATTCATTAATAGATAAAAAGATCAAGTTTTCTGAGTTTATATATTACTCATAATTTTCTACATAGATCGTGCTTTTGCCTCAACATAGATCTATGCTCTTTCTCCTTCAAAAAGAGCTGAGTTTGTTTTATTAAAATTAGAGTATTTAAAGAATAGAACATAAAACAATCTAGGTTTATCTAAAAATGATTTTTTGCACTTGTATAATTGGCTCATAATGCATGGTGAAATCTTGAAACAAATTCCTCCCTATGTGCATTAAATGGTTAATTCGTGGTGAGGGATAGAACTTGTGTTTGTATTGCAAATTGTGTGTTGCTTAATGAATGGAATTTTTTGTTGTGATTGATGTGCATGTTATTTTCGAGCATTCGTAGCCTGAAGTAGTGTAAGATTGTGATCCATAGTCAGTAGTTAGATAGAGTGATTTTAATTAAACATAGTAGTTTCATTTTCATTCTGAAATTTACTTCTCCAACATTGATATTCAAGACTGATAAGTGTTTATTTCTTTCTAGCAGCGATAGTGATTTGAGGCAAGTGTGATTCAGTCAAGCATAGTAGTTTCATTTAAAAAATTGTGTTAAATTTATGATTCATTTCTAGTTTCTAGGATTGATTTGGAGCAGTGAGATTTATTTTTAAGACACATATTTTATTCTAGCGTTAATGTAATTCAATTTAGGGTGTGCAATTCATGTCTGGAATTTCAATTTAATTTAAGACTAAGAGAGGAGTTATTTAGTTTAAGAGCAGTGTGATTTTCTTTTGTTTAATTTTATTTAAGATAGAGTTAATTCAATTTAGTAGCATGAGGTAATTTATCTCAGTCAATAGCATAAGATTTGATTTTACAAGCAGTGTGAATGATTTGATTTTCTATTTTAAATACCAAAGGTGATTTCATAATCAGTAATTTGATTTTCCATACCCGTGTTTTAAGTTTTTTGTTTTGCATAACATAGAATAGTTTGAAGAGTGAATTTAATTCCATATCTGAGGGATTAATTTAATTTCATTTGGTTTCTTTTTCTTCCATTCAAAATTAGGAATTTCATGTTTCGCTTTCATTTCATTATGAATTTGATGTTTCATCTAGATTAGGAGCCTTTAAATTAAAAGATTTTTTAGATTCTTTTAATCCTTCAGATGAGCGTTCTTTCTAGAAAATGAGTGGTAGATTAGAGTTTCCTTCCGGAAAATGAATGGTGTGATCTTTTACAGCAAGTCACTAGTGTGTTATTTCATAGAAACAATGATTATGTACTTAGTAATTAAATTGATTTTATGCCCTAGTTTAAGTTAGGTGATTTGATCCTGCGTTACCTGCACTTGCACCTAGAAGCTTACAAGTCCTGAATTGATAATTTCATTTTGGAAACTATAAACATATAATTTAACCAACATTTTTGGCATCATTGTTGGGGAGGTGCTAAAGGGATTAGACCCTAGTTTCTTTCAAAAAAAAAAAAATTGTGTGATCTTAGTTGTAGGAAAACGAAAGGGTGGAGAGTGTACGGTAAGATGTGAGTGAAGAGCCACGCATCCACTATGGTGGGGTTGGTCCAAATTTGGTTTTCCAAGTAAGAAAGTTTTGTGATTTTTATTGCAATTAGCAGTTTTAATTCACTTAGTTTAAAATTTTGAACTCTTTAAATATAAAACTTTTTTGGGGTGCTGTAAGAACCCTTATGTACTAATCCATGTGATGACATAATATACTAGTTGGCTTGTTGAGAAAAATCAAATGGTATTTTGAGGAATAATTTAATGAGGAGTTTTGATGCTCCTACAGAAACATATAATTCATCCAATGAAGAATTCACAAGTGCATAATTTAATATTTTACTTGAACATATATTTAATATTATTAAATATTTGATTTTGAAATTGGATGATTTGCGAGAACAAAAGAATGATGAGGAACCACTGCTTATCTTTTGTGCCAACTATAGAAAGAAGCACTTCCTTGGAAAGTGCCCACTTTCCAGTCTGAAAGTTTACAAAATTTGCGAGGATGGTCATGCAACCAAACATTTCTGATAAGTGCCACAATTATGAAAGTTATTGGTGAAATCAAGTAAGGAATCGAATCAACTACCAGGTATAACTCAAAACCCATGACCATTTTATACTTGGAATAATGTTTATTCTCCTAAGTAGGTTCCTCAATAGATTTATAATCCTACAGTTCCATGGAAGACTTTTAATCCACCTCTAATTGAATACCCTACTTCATGGCCACAATGGCCCTCTCCTTGGCCCTCCTCTTCGATTCATATATCCTCATGGTTTGGAACTTTTTCCCTAGGGCGGTCTTTCATGAAAAATCAACAAAGATCATAATTTCCATTCAATGGGCCATCAAGCTATCATCCCTCATTGTCTCAAGTACCTGTGCAACCTTTCTTTAACCCTAACTGTAATCCATACCATAGCCCTTAACCTAAACCTAACCCTAATCCATAACATAGCCCTTATCCATACCCTAGATCTAATCCAAATCCTAGCCATAACTTAAATACTAGACCTAACTCTAGTCCAAATCCGAATCCTAGTCCAAGCCTTAAACCAAATCGCAGTTCAAACCTTAACCCAAATCCTAATCCAAGGAGGTTGCAAAAATATTTACAACACTTGTTCTTCCTTTAGATTCTCCCACCGAACAAAATGATATATCTTCAAGGTTGGGGAATAGGGTGACTTTGGAAACATCTCCTATCACTACAAAAAATTTACCCCAGGAAGGTCTAACTCAAAGACCATTAAAGGAGCAATCGATAATTGGAACCTATTCTAAAACTATTTTTGAAGCTAGAAACCCTAGAATTCCCTTTGACCATTCCTTTCAATTCGAAAAATAGATATTTGAGCCTGAACTTGAGGGATTTATCTTTTTTATTTCACCAGATCCCTATGCGTCTAAGAGAGCGATTATCAAACTATGGAATATGAGCATATGCTGAAGAGTCATAAATATGTGGATCTCATTGAATCTTGATTTCAAGTAGTTATTAATACACCCTATTACCTCATCATTTGACAACTCTTGCTACCATATCAATTAAAGTAACCGATTTCTCATACTCTGATATGTGTTGAAGTTTATTCTTTAAAATTGAGTATGTGTATATTTAGAATTCTACGCACATGGTTACATTGCAAGTACTCCTACACTTGAAGGAGATCTTCCTCTCTCTAAAGTAGTGTAGGGTAGTATTGTCATTTAAAATAAAATTGTTAACATAGCATTCTTAAAAATGCAATTCCTAAGGCACATCCATTGAAATTTATATAATTATACACTCGTGTGGTAACACTTTTCAGAAGAAAATCACTCTTAATGCCTCATACTTTATAAAGTGACTTCGATTATTGGCTAAGATTATTTACTGGGATAGTTAGGGAAATTTTTGTTGTTATACTTTCCATTCATAATCTTGATAGACTGCCATCCAAGAAACCCTTTTAAGTTTCTCTTTGAAGGTATTGATGGAAAGTATCCTATGGTGAACTTAATGGGAATGAAATTACCGCTACAGGTCACCAAGCTAGGGTAATGGCTTTCAAGTTGAAAAGCTGAAAGACAAGAGGTTTCATCATGAGTCGACTTGTACATTCTTGTTATATCTTGTGAATGGCACTGTCATTTGCTGGTTAGCAAGCCAGGACAATGGTCTTTAGTTAATTCCAAAATAAAATTAAATTCTTTTGAATGATTTTGAATCTATATCTAATAGGTGGGACACAAGCATTTCATTGGGTTAGGAGGAATCCCTTTCGAGACTGTATATGATTGTTGGCAGCAGGGCCATGCCTATGGTATTAAAGTCAATTTTATAGTATGATTTACTCAGTTGTTTTTTTCTTTCCCTGAAATCATTATCATATTTCTCTGAGAATGGCTTTTAGATCATTTTAGTAATGTGATTTGGAGTTCTATATTTTAGAAATAATTTTGTTTTCATGGATGTGAGATCCTTAGTGTAGGTGATTCATTTTTCTTGAATAAGAGGAGCTTCAACTATATGCTTGGGTAACGGTAAGACAATCATTCTCGGAAGGTATCATTTTGTCATATTTATTTTTCCCTATTTATATCTATTTTAATGCCTTTGTTTTTAAACAATGTCACATATATTTATAATAATGAGGCTATTGAAAGTGAACAACTACCTGCTTTAGAGTACTATTGGGATGTTTTTTGGAAATTTTTATGGCTAACCATTTTAGGATAACACTATCTCTGCAGTAACGATATTGTTAGAATTCCTTTAGTAGCCCTAACATTATTTACTCTTTTGGAATAATAAAGCTAAGTCCTGACATCATTGAATCCCTGGTCACAAATTTTTCTTATATTATTGTTGCAAAGGAAGTTGACATCACATGAAACTTACTTACATGCTCTCACCCAATTACTCCCGCAGTTTAAGTCAATGAAGTATGAATCTAATAGAGAAACCATAAGACCTACTATCTTAATTAAATTTGGTCTCTATCAGAGGTTTTTCTTGCATGAGGACATGCAAGGTACCCAGCATGCTGGGAGAGAGATGTTAGGAGAGAGATGATCATAATTTTTATGATTAATTCAGATTTCCACCTGATGCTTACTCATGGTTTTCATTATCACAATTTTTTGGCTAGAATCTTAAACTTGGATCATGATCAGGTAATTATTCTTTATTTAACCTATTTCCTTTATTTCAATAAACATGATTATTGATGATGGTCCTTGTGTTGTCTCAGGAAGCCATGGTAAAAAATACACATGCATCAACATTTTCAGAATAATGTGGATGTTGAGACCTTTTAACATCTTCAGTTTATCCTTCATATTCTTCAGTAGGTCATATTAGCAGTCGCATGAGTTCCAAACATTCCATCATTCACTTTATATTGCAATGCTGAGGACATCAACAAAAAGGGTAAAAATTGAGGTAAAGTTTGCGTAAGATTCTTTAATTCATTATAAATTCAAGAAAGCTTTGATTATTAACCACCACATATTCTGTGTATTTGGTTCTTTCATATACCCTCCATTTTCATGATACTCTAATAAGGCCATAATCATATTGGTTCATGTCAGAAAAAGAAGTAACTATAGTACCTTCCCCTCCTACATTCATACACATATTTTCAGAGGGTGAATTCATTGTTTCCTTTCATAAAGGAACCATCCATAAGTATTGGCTTTGCCAAAATAGATCATGCTAGCACATATCTTACTATATCCATCACCACCTCATATCATCCACCATTTCCATTATCACCTATAATATTATTCATCAATTTATATCGCTCTCAAAATCAAATCTATGGTAGTCAAATAAGAATGGTGTTTCTCCACAAGAACCAACACCCTCAAATCCTCATGCAGTGATTGTTCCAGAAGAACTAACCCTACCCAAATCCATGATGCCATAAAAACCTATATATGAGAAAATTATTTGTTTGCATTAGGACATACAAAACCTCAGGGATGAGGGGATTTTGGGCCTCGAATATGGCCATGTTTTCATCATTCAATGTCAATGTTCATACCCTAAAACCCTAGGCTTTTAACCCGTTCCGTACCCTAATTCCATAACTTGCCGTCAAATACAGTCCATGGTTGGTGATCATTAGTTTTCTTAGATTTTATATATGATTAAATAAGATTATTCCATGATTTTTTAATCATGGTTTCATTAAGTTCAACTATCACAGGGTTCCATTGCTAAAATTCTTCAGAAGTCAGTAGAGTATGAAAATGTCTAATTTGGGGCTTTGACACTTTTGAAATGCTTCTAGAGAAACCTAGGGAGGTTATTGTCAAAAATAGTGTTCTAATACCTTCCCATGAGTTGGATTGCACCCAGGTCACACATATGGGCCTCTAGAAGGAAGTTAACAAATTTTCTCGAATCTCAAACAAATTTCAAACTACCAACTTACTCCTCGATATTTGTGTAGTTGAAGGCAAATGAAGAAATTCCGACACATGGTTTTTGGTCCTAGTATAGAAAATTTATTAAACCATAAGAAAATTTCTAAAATTCATTATGTTTTGGGAGATAAACAGAGGTATTTGAGGCCAATTTATATAAAAATTGAGAAAATATAGATTTGTAAAACAACCCTATTTTGAATTTTTTGTGCTTAATAGTCAAGTTCTAGATTCATACTCATGGATTTGAAGGGGTCAAATTCAATCATAAAGCTTCTAGAATCCTAAGCTCGATGATCCCTAGGTGGCCAAGCTTGTCATCAATATTATTTCAACCTTCAACATTCAAATAATTGATCCTTGATTCAGTTCAGGACAATCTGGTGAGGTGGGCTCCTTCTTCTTTTTTTTACCATCAAAGTTTACACAATGATCTGTAAGGAAAAGCGCGATGCTTGATGGATTGATTTTTTATGATAATAGTGATAATTCCAAGGCCAGGATCCTCTAAATTAGAATCAAAGCAGACTTTTCTCATAATAGCAATCAATTACTCAACAAGGAAATGGTTTTCCAAGAGATAGGAGCTATTATCTAGATATAGAAATGGTTTGTCAAACCTATGCATAGCTGATTCAAAGAAATCCAAAATACCCAGATTGGTAATAGTTGTTGAAGCCTCCATAGTTATAAATATGTCGATTCAATCTGAATTTGAGAGTTGCCTTTAAAATGATGATGTAATTAAACTGAGATAGAGTTCTTACTACTGGCTACATACAAAAATTTATGTAATAATTTTGTCCTTAGCTCTGTTATGTGAATTACTATTATATATGATAATTTTCGAGTTTTTAACCAGAATGGTTTCCGACATAGTTTCTTGTGATTTATGTCTTTCATGTTTTAATTTCCATTTCGTTGAAGTAAACCATCTTTCTCTAGCTGTGGGAGGGCCCACCACTTCTAGAGCTAAGATCGACTGCTAGCGTAGATCACATAGTTGTGTGATTTTATAGAGCAAGTCCTGGTAATTTGTAGTTGTAGATGTTATTTGTTTGCTGTGTGATTAAATTTTACTCAGCATTGTGTTGTATGGTTGATTAATCATCGGAGCACTCTCCTTAGACTTGTGTAGTTGTGTGAGGTATTCAATTTGATTTTGGAAGGTTTAGCATTGTATTTATTAATATATTAAAATATCAAGTGTTCTGAGTTTATATATTACTCATAATTTTTTGCATATATATTGCTCTGTCTCCTTTAAAAATAAATGATTCTATTTTATTACAATTAGAGTTTTTAACGAACATAACATAAAACAATCTTGGTTTATCTAAAAACTATTTTGTGCATTTGTATAATTAATGGTTCATAATGTATGGTGAAAAATTGAAACGAATTCCTCCCTGTGTGCATTAGACGGTTAATTCGTGGTGAGTGATAGAACTTGTGTTTGTATTGCAAACTATGTGTTGCTTAATGCATTGAAGGTTGTGTTGTGATTGGTGTATGTTATTTTCCATCATTCATAGCCTGAAGTAGTGTAAGAGTGTGATCCAAGGTCAGAAATTAGATAGTGTGATTTTAATTAAACATAGTAGTTTCATTTTCATTGTGAAATTTACTTTTCCAACAGTGATATTCAAGACTGGTAAGTGTTTATTTCCTTCTAGCAGTGAGAGTGATTTCAGGAAAGTGTGATTTAGTCAAGCAAAGTAGTTTCAATTAAAGGCTTTGTGTTAAATGTATGATTCATTTCTAGTTTCTAGGATTGATTTGGAGCAGTGAGATTTAGTCTTAAGACACATATTTTATTCCAACATTAATGTAATTCAATTTAGGGTGTGCAATTCATGTTTGGAATTTCAATTTAGTTTAAGATTGAGTGAGGATTTATTTAGTTTAAGAGAAATGTGGTTTCATTTTTTTAAGTTTATTTAAGACCGGGTTAATTAAATTTAGTAGCATGAGGTAATTTAGCTAAAAAAATAGCATAAGATTTGGTTTTACAAGCAGTGTGAAAGATTTTATTTTCTATTTTAAATATCGAAGTTGATTTCATAAGCAGTAATTTGATTTTTCATACTTGGGGTTTAATTTTTTTGTTTTTCATAATGTAGAATAGTTTGAAGTGTGAATTTAACTCTATAGCTAAGGTATTAATTTAATCTCATTTGGTTTCACTTTCTTCCATTCAAAATTAGGAATTTCATGTTTCGCTTTCCTTTCATTATGAATTTGATGTTTCATCTATATTAGGAGACTTTAAATTAGAAGATTTTTAATATTCTTTTAATCCTTTAGGTGAGTGTTCTTTCCAGCAAATGAGTGGTATATTAGAGTTTCCTTCTGACAAATTAATGGTGTGTTATTTTACAGCAAGTCACTAGTGTGTTCTTTCATAAAAACAACGATTTTGTACATAGGAATTAAATTTATTTTATGCCCTGATTTAGGTTAGATTCTCTGACACTGCGTTACCTGTGCTTGCACCTCAAGGCTTACGAGTCCCAGATTGATAATTTAATGTTGGAAACTATAAACATATAATTTAACCCACACTTCCATGGATAGGATAGACCCCCCTTTATTTGTGGCTTCTTCTAATTGGTATTCCCCGAAAAATGGATCTCAAGGTCCTCGATATTATCTTAGATCTCATCATTCCTCATCCTTCAACTCTCAAATTCATAGGGGATTGAGTCACAATTCTATAATGTGACAGCCCATAAGGACAGGGGCAAGAAAAATATTTTTTCCAAAGCACAAAAGAAAGTTGTAATTTAATGAGATTCTAGTAAACAACATTCTATTTAAGGGGTCCTTAAAGCGATGCAAACCCCTATCATGACTCATCTATGATCCTACTTTCCCTGCAATACAGGGTTCTGGCCAACATAATATCCAAACAATAGGCTCTATGTAGATTATTTTTTACCAATCATATTTTGGTGCTTCTCCTTCAAGAGACATTAGGGGATGGGGATATTATTCTGCCTTGCTTGAAAAAGTTGTTTCCTGGGTGGGAATTCTCTTATCTAGATTCCAACGGTCATTGTGGTGGTCTCGAAACTAGATGGAATCCATGATTTGTAAATTATATTAACTCTTGGGGAATGGTTTCGACTCTAGGGCACTCCTTTCACTTTTTTTGTCTGGAAAAATATCTATTGGTCCTTAATCTTTATGGTCCCCAACAAGAAAAAAAGTTTTTTAGGAGGCTCTTTCTAATTCCTCATTTGCTTCAGCTAATAATTTAATTATAGGTGGTTACTTTAATTTCTCTATTGGGCTTACTGAAATATGAGGATTGAGATCACATGTTGATCCTAATTTGGCCTTCTTATTTGACTATATAAAGGCTCACCAACTAATTTATTTTTCTCCTACTAAACATAGGCCTACCTAGAGGAACAACATGACTGATCTAGATAGGATTTCTAAATGGTTGGATTATTTTCATCTTTCTGAATAGATTACGGATGACTTGCCCCTAGTTTTCCAAAGGATAGAGGAGGTTGGGGGTTCCGATCATTCATATATTTATTTGGATCTTAAAATATAGGGAAGGAAACCCCTAGGCCCTTTCAAGCTTAATGGTACATGAATTAACGAATATTCCTATATTGAATTGGTTAAATCCTATTAGAAGATATATGATCCCTCGTATAGCCCTTATGTGACTACTCAATTTGCAACCAACCTCAAATACTTCAAATAATCCATGATCACTTGGTCAGTTACCAAAATATCATTGGATACACTTCAACTTAGGGTTATTGAATAGGCTCTCAAAGATATCTCTAAGGAAGAGGTGGAGGGTTTCAAATTTGAGGAAGCAAAAGCTTGAGTAGCTAGGTTGGAAGGATGAAAAAAGGAAATTTCTAAATGACCAAGAGACTACTAAGTGGCTCAAAACCTATGTTGTTTGTCTTGAGGTCGGGGATGAGAACTCTAATTTATTTAAAAACTACACAAAAGGAAGAAGAATGGGCAACACTATCTGGAAATTAAAGAATCAAGAACACAATTATGTTTCATCTTTTAAAGATATATACAATTTACGTTTTTCACTTTTCAGTGCCCTATTTGAGGAACCACAAGGCACCTCTATCATTGAACTATTCTATACTTCTATGACTTTTTCCTCATTATGCATATCGTGTATATAATGAGAATCTTATATTATTTTTCACGAAAGAATAACTCTTGGTAGCTTTATCCAGCTTTCAAAGGGACAAGAGTTCAGGTCTGGATGGCTGGTCGGTTGATTTATTCATTGGAGTTTTTGACATCATTTGAGATGATATTCTTTGTGTGGTTAAAGAGTCAAGAGTTACAGGAAATATCCATCAATCCTTCAACTCCACCTTCATTTTCCTTATCCCAAAGGTGGACTCTCATACCTATTTCAATGACTTGTTGACAATATCTATTTGAAACTAAATTTATAAGGTTATCAGAGAATTCATTACTTGTAGGCTTAATCCTTTACTCTCTAATACAATATCACAGGAATAATTTTCCTTTATACAGGGATACAAATACATGAGGCCATAGGAGTGGCTTTGGAGGGGCTTCATATCCTAAAACAACAATGATTAAAATAATTTGTTTGGTTTCTCCTCACTAATTTTAGATTCAAACTTGATTTGATCAAATGGATTATGAGTTGTATATCCTCAATATTATTCTTTGTTATTATAAATGGGTCTAACTACCCATACTTATTACGTGAGCATGGTATCAGAAAGGTTTTTTTGTTGTCCCCTCTACTCTTTCTCTTGATTATCAAAGGTCTTAGAAGATTATTGGCTAATTATAAAAACAGAGGTATCCTAGTAGGTATCTTTGTGGCTAAAGGCTTAAATACTATCCATTTATCGCTCTTTGATGAGATACTTGTCTTTTGTAATGGTTCACATATAAATATATCAGCTATTAATAATGCACTTACCATTTTTGAAGTTTTTACATATATGATAATAAACCAGTTGAAGTCCTCCTTAACTCCATTCGAACTAAATGAAGATGAGTTAACACACATCCAAAATATTTCCCCTTTTGATCTAATGGCATTGGATGAAAGTCTTAAGTATATTGGCTTCTTCCTTAAACCAAACTCGGGAAGAGACTTAGCATATGGATCCTTTGTTGGTTATCAAGAGCTAATAGGTTGGCTATTTTCAAGTTAGTACTGGAAGCCATTACGGTATACTAGATGGCTTTATCATGGAACCCCAAGAAATTAAAAAAAATGAGGAGAATATGGTAAAAATGACTATGGGTTGGGTCATTGGATATTTTTACCTTTCCTTGGGTAAAATGGGATCAAATTTCCCTCTGAGAGGCCTATGGGGTTGGGGGTTGAAGAGTTTACCTCTTTTATCAAATTCTATTTCTGCCAAAGCAAATTGGAGACTCATTTGATCCTATGGTGTTTGGTTAATTTTTGTTACCTGAAAGTATGTGCACCCTCTCTCCATTGAGGATTGGATTTTTTTACTAAATAAAGTTGTGGGAAACTTTTCATTAATTTGGAAAGTTTTTATTTCTTCCTCTACCACTATCGAGAATGACCTGGTATGGAAAATTGGGAATGGATCATGCCTCAAGCTAGGTATTGATCCATGGTTAAGTTGCAATGAATTTTTTCGATTACCTAAGTATCTTTTTAATTGGATACAAGATATGGGATTCTTCACATTGGCATAGATTCGAGACAGGGAAATAAATATATTAAGACCACAGAGGTGGATTTCATCACATTAGCTTGGCCTACCACAAGTAAATATCATTATATGGGCTAATTATATTAGGGAACTAGCCAAAAGAAATATCAGACTTAATGAGGATGATGATGAGCTAGTTTGGCTACATTTAGTGAATGGATAATATATGCCAAAATAGATATCTAATTTCTTTATTGCAGACCATTTTCTATAGAATGAAGTTGGATGGTGGAAGGCTCTATGAAGATTAAAAACTCCAGGAAAAACTTGTCTCTTCATGTGGTGCTTATTAGAGAATAATATTACTACCTGGGACTTTTTGTAGAAAATGAATAGAGTTATCCAGAGTTGGTGCTATCTATGTACATGACATGAGGAGAAAATGCATCATTTTTTTATCTCCTTCTCTTTCACATAGGATGCCTAGTTGTATTTTTTTTCTAAAGTAGGATCATTGTGTCATTCGCGAGGGAAATATCTCATAAAATAATGGGAACAATGGTGCTCATTCGGAGATGCGAAAGTTTATAAGTTCGTTCCATTATTAGCAGAGTATTTTTTAAGAATTCAAATATAATGCATATGTATAGTATTATAGGCAACTATTTTGGTTTGAAAAGTGATACATACAGAATGTGGGTGAATATTCAATAAAGAAACATGTAGTTTATTATTAAAATTGGTAAATTTTTGGTTACTATTATCCATTTAATCATATATTTGTAAAAAATGGGAAAATGTTTAACCAAATGAGAAAATATTTTTTTCCAGAAAATGTCCAAAAAATAGCCAATTAGTAAAAATTTGTGCCTAAAATTATCCCTAATTATTAGTTTGTTGGGGTATCTGGCTTGCACATAAAAATTCTATATTTTACGACATGTTCACCCCCATATGATCACTTCTACCAAGGCCTTAGCTATATATGACCTCCTCCATAAGACGAAGCCTTCACTATCTCATAGAGATATTGCTATGGTCATAGTCAACAAATGAATGAACTGGGATTTTTTTGACGGTGGCTCACAAGGCTTTCCTTGCTCTTGTGGAGGAGGGCTACTTCTAGATCTCAATAAGACACACACTTGCAGGTTGAAAGTAGGTATGGGTGTAGGCACAAATGATTATGAATGGATGTTGGCTCTAAAGTTTCTTCTAATTTATTCCCTTGAGGTGATTGTTACAATACTTTATGTCTATGGTGATTCTCAATTAGTTTCCAAATGGATCAATGGAAAATATCAATACCATAATATATGCATTCTACCCATAGGGAATGAAATCAATGTTTATTTTTGTAGCATCAAATGTGTTGTAGCAACAAAAATATGTGGAGAGGCTAGAATATAGGATATCTCCAAAAACCATAAATTGTTTCTAGAAATTCCGCCTAGAAATTACTTAAGTAGGTTATTAGTGAGTTTTTAAATATTTCCTAAGTCTAAAATTACAGAATATGGATAATTAATCAAAATTAATTAAATCAAGGTGTGAATGATCTAGGAACTCACACATATCGACTTCAAGTTAATCCTATCCATCGATCAAGATTTAATTTTGGTCATTAGAGCCCCATGTAATATCCCAAAATGGGAATACACAGCAAAGTCTGCTAAAATAACGCACTCCTTAGAAATATGTGCACTGAAATGATTTTGCATCTCTTGTCTCCCTTAGATCAGTGGATCTAGTGTCTATATCCAAAAGGAAAGAAAAAACAATTCAAACTAGGTGAGGTAAACAAACCTCCCACCACCTAGTATAGCTGGAAAACACCCAAAGAGAAGGGTTGCATCTATGTGCAACAAACTGCTTCAGAAATAACGCAGTTTTGAGAGCATGATCAGGAGAACAATAATAAGGATCAAATTTTATACAAACAGAAGCAAATCAGATCCATAATGATTCCCTTACAGTATACAACAGAATGTAGAAGACAAAATAGAAGAAACTCCTTAAGAAAGAGGGCTGCAACACATGTATTGACTGCAAAAATGCTTAACAGTGTTTTTATAGGAGCTTCAACAGCTGTATATTACACTCCAGATATAGAGTATATCTGTGTATAAAAAATCAGATCAATTTCAGATATGTACACTAGAAAGGCTCCTTTACAAGATCCCCTTGGGGTTTTTATCAAATCATGCAAAATAGAGAGTAGATCTAAGATTAAAGTAGCAGATCTGCAATATTATTCAGGAATTTTTGAAGATGTTTACAATAAAAGAAGACTAGATCTGTATAGAACATGGATCATCTAGCTAATCCATGGATCACCATAGTGAAGGGAAAAGCCCCGGCACCAGAGATCTCTCCTAAAAAAGTGGGTCAAAACACCCTGTAACTTCCTTCTTGCAAATAATGCAATCATGGAAGGGAAACTGCACTGTAGGTTGAAGCACTTGGTTGGCCTAATGCCAAGATCTGAAATATCAGCTCCAAAGGTTCAGAACTCTCTTGCACATGGGATAGAAGACTTTCCCAGTGAAAAGAGGCCCTGAAATGGCCTAGATCTGAGCAGATCTAGCCTCCATTTGCCGCAGCTTGCAAGGACAACCAAACCCTCAATAGGATTTGCGTTGTAGTTGTAAGTTGAGCTTGGCCAGATTCCTGATATTGGATGAGATCAGCAAGACCCTTCCAATAAATCCTTAATGGAAGAGGTGGGATTCCTGCATAGGAACACCCAAGTGCTAAGAAACACTATTCTCAGCTAAACAACAGAGAATGGTAAATTTATATATAGACAATATACTCAGAAATATGCACAATCAACAAACTTCTTTTGTTTTCCTCCTCTTCCTCTTATAGGATGAAATTATTTTCAAACCCTAAACCATCTTAATGATTTAGCTGCATTCACATGAGAAGCCTCCAACTAAAACTGCGTTGTACCTCTAGGAGATTCACTGTATCTAGATAGCGCTGTTGATTTGGTCCTGGTTGACTTGGTAAAATGCTCTAGTCTCTTTCACACCTAAGTGTGATTATGTAAATAACCCATATTTGTCCATGTTCACATGTGGCATTGATTTATTTTGCTAATTAGGGATTTTATTGATCCTCCTTTATAGTATTATTCATGAAACAAAATATTGAGACAAAATTGTATATTCCCATTAGCTTGGGCTAATTGGGAATATTACAGTCCTCCCCTCAAAAATGTTGCTTGTCCTCAAGCAACTGATAAGGTGAGTGTTGCAACACTTCTCCTTCTTCATTGGTGACAGCATCAAAGATCAAGATTTCATCATGAGCCAAGTATTCACCAATCTAAGCCTCCATGAATTGTTCCTCAAAAATCATCATGAGATGTACAAAATCGATCCCACAAGGAGTCAAGAACTCAACAGAAAAAAGCATGGTTGTTCCAATACTCTCTCTAAAGCATGTATCATAAGGTGTATATAGAGTTTCCATCCCATGTGGTACATACAAACTGCCCATCCTCTCTTCATACAATCCCATGAAATGTACAACTATATCATCCAAGTATGGAAGCATAATTACATACATACAAACAGAAATTTGAGCATAAGGAGGTGGGTCAAAGTCCCACATAGGTTTCCAGCGCAGTGTATGTCTTGCCTACATCAGATCAACGTATGGTAAGTGGTTTCCCCACCACTTACTTGCTACACAAGTTATCTCACCATGGCTGAATTTGTGAGATATGTTTGGTGCCTTTGGGAAGCACCCATCATGAAAAGGGATCTCCCTTTTCATAGCAGGAGAGTGGCCAAGTTCAGAAATTGTGATGGCCCAAAGTTTTCCATGAGATTCATATGATACAACACTCCTCTTGGGAGCCATGGCCTGCAACAACACGGTGAAAGAATACATCAAATTAGAAAATGAAGCTTACATTACATGGTCAGATTTTTCACCATCAATGTTTCTTATATCCATGGAACTGTGCACAAATTTTTCTCCTTTTTCAAGAGAAGGAAGAAATAACTGAAATGACTCTTGCATAGAGTCCTTTGGCTGCCCCAAATCCACATATGTTTTGCATTATAGAAAATTTTGATGTATCTCTCCTCCAAAGCCTTCTCATTCAAAACATCTCATGATAGTGTTGTAGATCTTCATAGAATAGGTAGGGCTGAAACAGAACTCCTTAAGGGCCCTTTGTAGCATCCTCTCCTTGAGCTTGGAGGCTCTAGGAAATAATATCCTATCATGATGATAGATGACTCCCTCATGGATTAGATAGCCCTCTTCATGCACCAGTTCATCAAGTATCATACAAGTGTAGAGATATTTGGAATAATCCACCAACAACTGGATTTCCAATATAGATCTACACTCCCCAACAAGGACAGCATTGATGATGCATCAATAGGATTGCCTGCCATGTCGCTGATCTCTTATTTGAAATTTCTAATGCCAAAGGTACAAGTAGGAATGACATACCTTTCCTTTTCCTCCTCCAATAGCACAGAATCATAAATGAAGAATGGCTAAGATGATGAGAGAGGAAAATTTCCCTCCTTATGGTGCTTGCTCAAGCCTTCCAGCGTTGTAGCTATGTCTCCTAATGATCCCTCCCCCCTTGGATCTGATTTTGGAGCATCAAGTAGTTATATATCTCCCACTAAAACTTAATCTGGTGGCCTCCCTAGTGGTTTTCCACTAGATGAGAGGGTCCCTTGCAAGAATCTCATGAGCATGAGAGAAGGGACAGTGAGATAATTGCTTCCACTATGAAAATCCATCTCTGTTTTCTATATGGAAGTGTTAGGTGAGGGGTAAGAATGCATGCCACTGATCATTTGAGGTGTACTACTCTTATTTTCCACCCATTACATTTGTAAAGCCTCCCAATCAGTGGTGACTTTCCCCAATGTAGTCAGCCATTGAACACGCAAAATAACATTGGTGTCTGGTATGTCAACTACAAAGAAGTGATCCACCAAAGTGTAGGATCCCATGGTGAATGAAAGTGATGGGACATAATGCATGCATTGCATTGTTACATCTCCTAGGACTAGAACAAAAAATCCCTCAAAGGTTTCAGTGGGAATGGCCCTCCTTTGCACGAGATGAGCATTAATGAAGTTGTGGGTGGCTCCACTGTCAATAAGAACAAATACCCTCTCATTCATGATTGAACCATGAAATCTTAGGGTCAGGTACTTAGGTACTCCCTTAAAATAAGAAAAATTTCCTCCAATAGGAGCAAAATCTCCACTCCCATCTCCCGATGGTGATGGATCTCCCTCAACATTGTCAATGCTGTGACCTCTCCTTGGTTCATCATCCTCTTATTCCTCCTCAACATCTGAGAATACTTCTATGTAGTGTGCTTTCCCAGCAGCACATTTATGTCTAGGTGACCATGATTCTTGGCAAGTGAAACATAGCCTCTTCTTCCTTAGCTCCCTCCAGACTTCAATATCAAGAGGCTTCTTCAATGAGCTCTCCTTGGAAGGAGAAAATTTATCTTCCTTCCCTTTAGAAAGGTAAGAGGGCTTGTCCTGAAAGGTTTCCTTTTCTTTTAGCAAGGCATCTTGAAGGTCTCTAGCCCTCTCAATGGCATCATGCAATGTGATGGGCTTGGTAGATTTAACCAACCCATGCAAAGGTTCATCAAAGCCATTGATGAACATGTACACCCTCCTTGCTACAGATAGGTTAGGAACCATAACAGATAATCTCAAAAACTCAGAGATGTAAGATTCTGCATTACCTGACTGCTTCAAATTTACAAGGCTCATGAAAGGTGCTTATAGATCCTTTATATCAAACCTCTCCACCAGTCTTCTAATAAATTCAGAATAGGCAGTCACATTGGCATGGCCTAATGTGGACAACCCATGGAACCACCAGTTGTGTGCTTCACCTTCAAAGTGCAGTGCTGCAATCTTGATAGCTTCCATATCAGGGACTTTGTTCAACTGAAAATAGATATCCAACTTTTCCACCCATGCCTTGGCAAAACTAGTGGATGACCCATCAAACTTGGGTAAAACGAATATACCCATAGAGTGATGTCGATCATGATTTTGAGTGAATCGACCATCTCTATACTGATGCCTTGGTCTTATTTTGTCCTTGAGGTGACAAAACTCTTGAAAACTCAAGTGGTCCTTGAATCTCTGATTCTGGGACTCATACTCTTCAAAATAGTCTTCAAGGGATGCTTTCTCATGAGGCCCTTCATTCTCCACGGCCAAGAAAGTAGGCATAGTGGAACGTTTTGGAGCTTGTGGCTGGTTCACTGGTTGATCATTCCAGTGGTGAGACATGCCAGATCTTTCACCAGGATGAAACCTCCTAGGAGACTCCTTGAGCTTGTCTAGTCTCATCTCTTTGATCTCCCTAGCAATATTTTGCATGGCTACCAAAAGAGTTCTTGCAAACTCTTCTCCTTATTTATCACTTCCAGTTTTAGGGGCTTTACCTTTGTCTTGATCATCATTGGTGTAATAAAATTTCTTTCGGATTCTATTCTGATACCTCTTCTCCCTCTTAGTAAGAGGCTCATCTTCTTCTAAGTTAATTTTGGCTTTGGCTCTTCAATGAAAGCACAGGTTTTTCCAAGAAAGGAGCTCTGATACCACTGTAGTATCCCAAAACAGGAATACAAAGCAAAGCCTTCTGAAATAATGCACTTCTTAGAAATATGTGCACTGAAATGAGTTTACAGCTCCTGGATCCCTTATATCAGTGGATCTAGTGTCTAGATCCAAAAGGAGAGCAAAAACAAATCAAACTAGGTGAGGTAAACATACCTCCCACCACCTAGTATAGCTAGAAAACACCCAAAGAGAAGGGTTGCAGCTATGTGCAACAAACTTCTTCAGAAATAACGTATTTTTGAGAGCATGAGTAGGAGACCAATAATAAGGATCAAATTTTATATAAACAATAGCAAATCAGATCCATAATGATTCCCTTACAGTATGCAACAGAATGTAGAAGACAAAATAGAAGAAACTCCTCAAGAAAGAGGGCTGCAACACATGTATTGACTGCAAAATAGCTTAACAGTGGTTTTATAAGAGCTACAATAGCTGTAAATTACACTCCAGATACAGAGAAGATCAATGTACAAAATATCAGATCCATTTCAGATCTATACACTAGAAAGGCTCCTTTACAAGATCCCCTTGGGGTTTTGATCAAATCATGGAAAACAGAGAGTAGATCTGAGATTAAAGTAGCAGATCTGCAATATTATTTAGGAATTTCTGAAGATGCTTAAAATAGAATCAGATCAGATCTATATAGAACATGGATCAGCTAGCGATTCCATGGATCACCATAGTGAAGGGAAAATCCCCAGCACCAGAGATCTCTCCTCAAAAAGTGGGTCAAAACACCTTGCAACTTCCTTCTTGCAAATAACGCAGTCCTGGAAGGGAAACTACGCTGTAGGCTAAAGAACTAGGTTGCCCTGATTCCAAGCTCTAAAATATCAGCTCCAAAGGTTCATAACTCTCTTTCCCATGGGATAGAATACTTTCCCAGTGAAAAGAGGCCCTGAAATGGCCTAGATCTGAGTAGATCTAGCCTCCACTTGTTGCAGCTTGCAAGGAAAACAAAACCCTCAATAGGATCTGCATTGTAGTTGGAAGTTGAGCTTGGCCAAATGCCTGATAGTGGATGAGATCAACAATACCCTTCCAATAAATCCTCAATGGAAGAGGTGGGAATCCTGCATAGGAACACCCAAGTGCTAAGAAGAACTATTCTCAGCTAAACAGTAGAGAATGGTGTATGTCTAAACAGAAAATTTACTCATAAATATACACGATCAACAACCTTCTTCTACTGTCCTCCTCTTCCTCTTATAGGATGAAAGTCTTGTCAAACCCTAAACCATCTCAATGATTTAGCTGCATTCACATGAGAAGCCTCCAACTAAAATTGTGTTGTACCTCTAGGAGATTCACTGTATCTAGACAATGCTGTTGATTTGGTCCTGGTTGACTTGGTCAAATTCTCCAGTCTCTTCACACCTAAGTTTGCTTATGTAAATAGCCCAGATTTGTCCATGTTCACATGTGGCATTGATTTATTTTGCTGATTAGTGGTTTTATTGATCATCCTTTACAATCTTATTCATGAAACAAAATATTGAGACAAAATTGTATATTCCCATTATCTTGGGCTAATTGGGAATATTACACCCCAATAGAGGATTATAAGAATAATTCGATGGGAACTTGGAGAATACACTTGAGAGGTTTGATTTCATGAGAAAATCGATTTCTTACAACAGATCTCTAGCTCAAGGAAATATTTTTGCATTAGTTTTCTTGAGCAGAGCTAACGTCATGTGGAAAGAAGAAGAGCATACAGTAAGGGAAAATTTTCCTCATAGAACTTCTAGTTTCAAGACGTTTGAATTACCTTGCAGATCAACACTCATTGTTATCAGAAAATCTCACTCCAAAAGTGAGTGTGAATAACTAAGCAACATCTTAGAAGAAGGGAAGAGGAGAATTTCAACATTTGTTGAGATAGACACTGCAGGGCTTCGAGATTAGGGCAGGTTGGATGGTGCTTCCAACTATGTCATTCAGAAGGCAAGGATCTCCTTCCTTCTAGATGAGTTTGATCTCAAGGAATATATCAATAATGTGGTGGTGGTTCCCATGAATGTGGATTGGCTAAAGTAGTACAAAAAGGGGATGTCATAGGAAAATATATTGATCCTATGTAAGGTTAGGGATCATGTGGTCTTTCATATCGCTAGTAAAGGTATTTCATAGCAGATGTGGGATGCTCTTTCCACATTATACCAGGATAATTCTGAGCAGTGGAATATGTATCTTGAGGAGAAGTTGAAATGCATTCAGATGTAGAAAGGGGAGGCATAAAAACATTCCTCACAATGATTGAAGAGGTCCAATTTCAGTTGTTTGTTGTTGGGGTAGCACCTCAAGCTTCATAATTGGTGTGGTTGGAAATCAATGTCATCTCAGAGGACTTTCAAGTCTTTGTATAAAGTATATTAGGCAGAGACATGCTACCAAGTTGGGACAAGATGTCGGCTGGCTTGCAGTAGGAGGAGATGAGGCGAGATCTTTTGAAGAGATCCATCAGTGGGAGAAGTAGCAGAATGAAGCAGGGGAAGGAAGAGGAGAATGTGGACCTTGCATCTAAGGCTCCCAGTTAAGGATAGGGGGGAGAATGGAAAAATAAGGACCTGTCAAAGGTCAATTACTTTAGTTTTGGTGAGCTAGGTCATTATAGTAACCAGTTTCCTCTCTGGAAGAAGGACAAAGAGGAGAAGCAAGACGACCAAGAAGCTTCTGCCAAGATCGATAGGCTTTCCTCCAAGATGGAGTATGAATTTACAATTTTCATAGAAATACCTCCAGGAGTGAGGTGGAGTGACTTGGTTTTGTAGCCCCAAAGCGCTACGTATGGGCAGGGTCCTTGAGGAGTCCACCTCATGGATAAATACATGGAACAAGATCCCATAGTATTTCATAGCAGGATGGACGAGTGGAATTTGGTGCAGTTAGATGCCAGAGTGACAGTTGTAGAGACTAGTAGCAATCACATGTTGGGGAGCATAGTGCATAGTTGGCAGTAGTGTAGTTGACATAGTGTAGAGTTAGCAACAACGAAGATATTTCAGTAGATAGCATAGAGGCTAGTAGTAGTTAGGATTCAGGTGAAATATGAATCATACTGAACACAATAGGCTCAGTATTTTAGATGTTTCTTAGTTGCAGATGTTGCAATTGTAGTAGCAGTAGATGAGAGGGAGTTATAGTGTAGATGCAGTGTTGACAGTAGTTTAGCAAGGTCACAAACATCATATTGTTGAGTCATAAAAAGGTATCTTTTGAACACCTAATTAGGCTAAATTAATTATCAATCTGGGAGCTAATTTTTATTTCAAGAGTGTACTCTGTCTGAGGCTGCAATTAACTAAGAGTAATGCTATGAGGATGTAGTATAGAATGCTAAATTCAAAACTAAATAGATGCTTGTAAAGAAATCTAATTTTATTAGCATAAATGGAAATTCCTTAACTACATCAATCTGCAAACCATCAATCAGGGATACAGTAGCAGTAACTCCTTCCCTTAGAAATCGATGTAGCTGAAATCTCACTGAGGCAAGATAACCAATCTGGGAACTTGGAAGCAGTAACCAGTGTTCTATATAGTTGGTGGTATTGTTCTTAAAGCAATAGAAATGAAATCAAGCTCGAACTAATTGCTGATAAAGATAACTGAAAGGAACTACAAAGGCTAGAAATAAACAACAACGCGTAATTCCTATGCATTCACAGCAACTATAACCAATGTATCTGCTAATCTGAAGCTATAGATCAGAAATAAAAAATAAACAGAAATGGAACAACAACATGAATTGAACAGTAATCATAATTCTAACGCAACCAAGCAACTAATTTCCATTCTCTAATCCGGTCAACAGCCAATACTACACAACAATAAATTATAAAAAAACATAAACCAATAGAACAACAACTAGAATCGAATACAGAACAGCAAAGATTCTATAACGATAGCAAGATAAATGAACAATGAATGTACTTCTTACAAGGGATGAAATAACAATGAAATTCTTTAATGAATCTGTATTCAATCTAATAGCAATCAATCAACTCTGTAATTGAAATAAAAATTAAACACAACTTCACACAACAATAAGCAACGATTAAGAATACAAACAACAAGGTAATTCCACCAGAGCCGGGCCCTTAGCGCCAGCGAAATACTGCTGGGCTACTTCAGCACTTAAGAGATGAAAAGAAACGCGTGTTTTGATATTAATCGAACATAAAATATTACAGAGGTTGTTCTCTCAAAGCCGAGAGTCAATGAACATAATATTATAGAGGAACTGTCTGAATATAAGAAATTTTCGACCAACTGACTGACTGTCTAATCATTAAAGTAAGTTGCTTTATATATCAGACCCTAACGGACAAGACAAGGAATAATATGAGTTTGAACAACGATCCCTCGGGATCAAAGGATCCTGAGGGATTTGTTCCCCTTCGTTTAGTTATCATATTGTTTACTTTGACCGAGGCCGAGTTTTCCCCTGCCTCTTTTTAGCAATTCGTTTGGATCTCCTTGTCTTTGGCTGGATGTGGTTTAAAGCTGATGGAGCAACAGTTACATTGATACTGCCCTCGTCTTTGGTACAACTATTCACTTCGTCCAATTCCTGTTTTATCAATCAAAAAGAAATCTTCAGTCATCTTTTTTACAATAAACATAAACCTTTCCAATTCTATCATAATTCTTATAATAAATTACCTTCCCAAGGTAAAAAGGAGTATGTCTATAGTAAAAGAATGAGAAGATACACAGTAATTTCATACCTTTTTCACTGCCCAACGTACCCCCCTGCTTAATATTTTTCATGTCCTCATGAAAACTATAGTTCACATGGAGAGCAATCAAAGAATAAGCTAGATAGGGTTTGTCATCAAAAAGCCTAAAACCATGAAGTGCAGCTAATTCCTCAAAAACATGCTCTATCTGTCCTTTGGGGAGTTCGTAAATGGCTTTGTAGTTTGAAGCAGGATACCATGCAATAGGGCTTCAGAACCTACATCCTAGCAAAAATTGTCCTTCTTTTAAAATGAGATTACTATAGGAAATCAAGTGGTCTGCAGCTAGCCCAAAGTTTCTATAATTAAATGGTTCCATATTTTGCAGATTCTAATTGGAGATTCTCCATCAGACCTTAGCTGCTATACAAGATTGGTTTCTAATGGATAAGAAATAATTTGTTCCATTTAATATAATCAATTTGTGGATAGGCCCCAATGCTTGGATAACGCCTTCCTTGGTCATCAAACTTTCCTTCCTAGCCCAAAATTGAAGTGGGTTCTGAGGTTTACTCCTGACCCACAAATCTAATTAATTTTCCTGCCTTTGAAAGAATTATAGGCTTTAATCCATTTTAATTGATTTACAACAAAGGAAATGAATGCCCAATATTGAACATCTCCCACAAAAAGGTTAGGGTTTGACTCACAATCATTTTCAAGTATTAGATTTTGTAGATAAAATTCACACAAAAGGCATTGTACTTTGATCCCATAAAGTTTGTAGCATGATACAAAGTCATCTATGGTTTTTAGCTCTATGGATTTCCCTACCCTAACTGCCTTAATCTTTAGCTGTAAATATCTTTCTATTAAAAATAAAGCATAGTTTTTTTCGGGGCATCTACAGGCTAAGAAATCTGTGTACAATGAGCAAAGAGTGTCCATTCGATTGTAGGCTAGTTTTAATTGGTTCATTACCTTGTCAACCTTTTCCTCTACTCTTCGACACTTTTCGTGGGCTTCAGTGTTTGCTTCATAAACAATCTTCATCTGTTTTTTCAACTCCTGATATCTCTTTCTTGGGACAATGTCTTCTTCCAACCTCTGCCTTTCTATTCGGGCCTGTGCCAACTCCTCTTGGAGTCTGGCCAGTGTCAAGGCACTAAAATTATGCTGACTGCTAGCTTGCATGTTTTCACTTGAAACGGGTCCCTCTAGAATGGCTTGTGTTGGAACAGCTGTTTGCTATTTCGTATCTCCATAATTATGCTCAAGCATGGCTTCTGCAACTTGCGAGTTCCTATTAGTGGTCACCTTTCTCTTTTTCAAAATTTGCTTGGTAGCTATGCTTCTTCTCTTGGGGGCTCTCTTAGGCATTTTTTTCATTCTCAGAACCCTAATGGTTTTCCTGAGCTATTCTATGACTTTATGAAGATTCATTCGTTCCCTGTAAAGCTTTTCAATATTAGTTCCTTTCCTCCTCTTGTTTAATGGAACAGTTGTTCCTTTATCTGAACCCGTTTGCTCAACAGGGTTTTGGTCTATATCAGCCATGCCTTTAGTTAAGTTATCTTCTTAATCTTCTGCTTGGGGTTCTTCTTTGACATTCATATGCCCATGGCCAAATTCTTCGAGAATCATACCCTCGGTTGACTCTGCAATCTCTTGAGGGCTTCCAAGTTGGGATATTACTTCAGTTTTCTCTTTTTCTTTTTCATGCCTTTCAGGGGAAGCAACCCTAGCTTTGCTAGGGTTTTCTATTTCATCCAGAATTTCTTCAGTTGTTTCTTTGTTGATAGTAGAGTGCTCTGGTAACTAATTAATATCAATGTTAAGGTCTAAAGGGCTATGATGCTGCACATAGTCACTCATATTGGCCAGAATTTGGGCCAATCGGTCTTCCTGTAAAGGACTTATGGTAGCATTTTTGGGAGGCTTTGTTCCTTCTTTGTCACTGCTATGATTGTCTTAGTCCTCCTCACAGGTATGATAGATTCCTTCTTCCTCATCCGAATATCAAATTTCTCCTTCAATTTCTTCTTCCTCAGTATTTCCTTCTTCTGCATTGGATTGTTTTTCACCACTGGTGTGGTGACTTATTTCTTCTTCGTCTGAGTAGTGAATTTTTCCTTCCATTTCCTCTTCTTTATCAGTACGAGGGCTTGCTCCCTCCAATTGTAGAGGTTTTTCATCCTATGAGCTGTGCAATTCCAGGGGCTGGCTACTGTTTCCCGGAAGTCCTTCCATCATCCCCCTACTTCGTTTTGAATGGAGGGACTGTCTGTGAGTTGATGGCTCAGCTATTGAGCCAGCCATTCTCTTCCGTTTAGGGGTAGGTAAGGCTAACCCTCCATCAATGGAGAATATCAAATCTTCCTAGTTGGTCTATTGCTAGGTGAGGCTAAGACTTACTATTAATCGAATTAAGCAATGGTTGCTGACCACCATATCTGCGTGCTAAGATTTTCTTATATTACGGGAAATATCATACAACAGGGAATTTAAAAATGCAGGTAAATTGACAGTGCATTTATATTTTAATACAACCAGTAGCTTAAGGTGGCGAGGTATTACCACGTCTTTCCTTCCGTCGTACGTTATATAGGCCTGCACAATCTTGGCCAATTCCGTCCATGGCTCTCCCAATCATGCTGGCTGAACTCCTTTGCCTTTGACAACCAATGTATGTCCGTCATCCTGAAAAATTTTCATGGCTTCTCGAAGCCTGAGCTTCTTCTACATCCATATAGTTCCTTGTGCTGGTATGTCGGACACCTCTGCAATTATTTCATCGGATACAGTTATTTGTCTTCCTCTAACCATGGAGAACCCTTCTTGCAAGTTCTGTAAGAATTCGGCGGCCACTGCTTCATAAGGTTGTTGCATCCTCATGAAATATGTAATCCATCTTATTCTTTCCAAAATCTCTCATGCGGCATCAGAAACGACTAGTACCTGCTACTCACTATGAATTGGTCGTCCTCCCATCATCTCTGCACCCTATTAGTTCTTTCTAAACACACAGTGATTTCAATGGAACAACATATCACATTAAATTGGAATAATTTCGTTAAATTTTTGTTATTCCTTAAAATTCAGGGATTTAGTTCGCATACAGGTAAAGAAATATTGGGATTTGATCTGCATGTAGAAATAAGCACTCCCCTGATGGATAATAGGTTTCCCTCGATCGTTAATTGAGAGAAGCAAGCGTGGCACAACAGTAGTGCAGTAGGAAAAAGTATGCATAACTATTATAGATTCAATCAAATTATAGCAATTACTGAAATCAATGCGTGTGATAAATTGGTAATAGATATAAAATCCTTTTGTAATGATTCAAATATGAGGAGAAGGGACAGCTAAAGATAAACATAAGTACAAATTCTTTATTTACCACTTCAAAATAATATGATCGATTTGTAATGTTTTTCATGTATAATAGGTTCAAAATCAAAGGTTAAGGAGTCATACTTTAATTTGATATTTAAATAGATATATAGGAAAAAGGGTTAACTATGACTATTGATGTGTATAAATGTGACTCCAATACCATCAGCAGAGCTCTGTTGCCCACAGGTGTCCATAACCTTGACAAAGTTGCTTTCTCACCCTTGGAACCATTGTCCTTTATTTATGCTGAGGAAGTGCTTGTTAAATGTCATAATGGAGGTCATTGTGCTGGCTTGGTGACCAGATAAATCACAATGCCATTCACCGAGAAGATGTGAAAAGTGGGTAGGTCGACTCGTGATGAGACCTCCTGTTCCAAGGACTTCTTAATTTTTTTTCAATTGTACATTGGACCATATCCCTGGTTTGGTGGCCATGATGGGAATGCCACTTCACTGACTTCCTTATGATCATGGTAGGCTGGCTCTTGATGAGACCCCCTATCCTCCATCTGCCAAATCAGAAAATTATTAGTGAAACATGTAAATATTTTTCTTTTTCATATAGCACTTTCCTATTTATTCATAAAGGATGGCTCAACACTCCTTAAGAGTAGGGATAGTGGAAGAGGTATGAACATCTCAATAGAAAAAAATATACCCTTATTCGTACTCCATAAATAAAAATAAAAGAAATTTATAACATATGGGAAAGAACCAATCATGATAAGGATAATCGATCAGATTAATTCAATGGTAATAAAACAACAAAATTATGTTATTAATTATGTCCCTTTTCCTGTTTTCTTATCATTACTTAACAATTTTATTAAAAATGATGATTTCTTTTGATTTTCTGATTACAGTAAGCTTGAATTTGTATGATTGTATATAGATAATATGTTTTCCTTTAGAAGAGTCATCATAAATTCTCAAAATGCTAATCTAAAACAAAAACAATCCACTCAAAAGGTGTTGTTCCTTTAAAAAGAACAGTAGAAACAATCTGCGAAACTGTTGTTCCTTCCGAAAGGAACAACAAAAACATTCTGCAGAACTGTTGTTCCTTTCAAAAGGAACAACAGAAGTTCTATTCCTTTAGAAAGGAACAGAAAAACTCAAAACAAGCGAAATAAACAAAGTTTTTGAAAAAAACAGAATTCTATGAAACAAACAACGAAAACTGAAATAAGCAGATATTTGAAAAAAATGAATTCCCTAAAACAAATAATCCAAATAAATGAACAATATTTATTTATAAAATTTAAAAAATAAATGATTTAATAAACTGGTGCCGAGGAGGAGTTATCCCCTTCAGCGAGAATTTCCATGGTAGAGTCTTCTCGTAACTGTTGGTAAAAGGATTCCCGGGTAAGTGGTTTATGATACAATCGTACTCGATGACTGTTTACCTTAAAGGAATGCCCAGATCCATCAATGGTAGCTAATGTAATAGTGCAATTATCATGCACTTTTTGTATTTCATAGGGTCCGAGCCATTGTGTCTGGAGTTTCCCTGGAAAATCCTGAAACCTAGAATCATATAGGAGTGTCCAATCTACTTCATGGAAGATCTTTTCTTTGATAAGGGCATCATGTCATTTTGCTCTCTGTTGTTGGATTAACGCTATGCGCTAAAGAGCAGAGAGCCTAATTTCATCTAATTCATTAATTTGCTACAGTCTTTTGGCCTGGGCTTGATTTACATCTAGACCCACCTTTTGAGCTATTCTCAATGTCTGAATTTCAAGTTCTATTGGAAATATGGGTTCTTTTCCAAATACCAATTGATATGGTGAATATCTCGTAGTGGGTCTCCATGTTTTTCAATATGCCCACAATGCTTCTGGAAATCTGTAGGCCCGATCTCGTCTATCTGAGGCAACGATTTTTGTCAATATAGATTTAATCACTTTCTTCGTGCTCTCTACTTGGCCATTGGCCTGTGGGTGGTATGGGGTTCTAATCTTGTGCTGAATGTGGTAGTTTTTTAGTGTTTCAGCTAATTTATTACCTACAAAATATGGTCCTCCATCTGTGATTATGTCCCTTGGGAGGCCATATCGCACAAATATTTGGAAAAGAAATTGTATTATGGAGTCCTCTGTAGCTTTTGAAAGTGCCTCTACTTCGACCCACTTAGTGACATACTTGGTTGAAACTAGGATGTTTGTTTTTTTGTTTGAGGGAGGGCTAATAGGGCCAACACAATCAAGCACCCAACGTTCAAATGGTTCAAGCACTAGTTGAGGGTTCAAAGGAATTTCATCATACTGCCCAGGGCGACCTTTGATTGTAATGTCGAATTCCTGCAATAAAATCAACCATCTTGTCACTCTTCCATTTGTAACAGGTTTATTTGCTAAAAATTTAATGGCAGAGTGATTAGTATATAGTACTACAGGATACCCAGTTATATAATGTCTAAACTTATTTATAGCATGAAATACAACTAAAAATTCTTTCTCAGTCACAGTATAATTTAATTCAGCGGGGGATAGATTTTTGCTAATGTAATAAATTGCATATGGCTTCTTGTCTTCCTCCTGCCCAAGTACTGCTCCAATTGCTGTGTCTGAGGCATCGGATGAAATTTGGAATGGAAAATTCCAATTTGGTCCCCTCAGCACTGGGGCTGTTGAAACAAGCTTCTTCAGATCATTAAAGGCATTGTCACATTTATCTATCCAAATGAAATCAACATTTCCAGTTAGTGCATATAAAGGTGCAGCTATTCGAGAATAATGTTCTATAAATCTTCTATAGTAACCATAAAATCCAAGAAAGCTACGTACCTCTGTTTCTGTGGTGGGTGTGGGTATTAACAAGATTATTTGAATTTTAGTGGGGTCTACTTGAATTCCAGCTGCTGATATGTAATGCCCTAAGATAACTCCTTCGATCATCATCATATGACACTTTTCATTGCTTAAACAAAGCCTAGTGTCAATACATCTTTTCAATAACTTTTCTAGATTTTACAATACAAGCTCAAAATCATCCCCATAAGGTGTGAAATCATCCATATATACTTCAAGACCTTCATTTATTAAGTATGAAAAGATGGTAAGAATGGCCCTTTGGAATGTAGCAGGGGCATTGCATAGGCCAAAAGGTAAGACTCGGTAGGCAAATGTCCCCCATGGATAGGTAAAAGTAGTTTTGTCTTGGTCTTTAGGGGCAATCTGGATTTGATTGTACCCATTGAAGCCATCGAGGAAAGAAAAGAATTTCTTTCCTGCCAATGTGTCTAATACCTAGTCAATGAAAGGAAGGGGAAAGTGGTCTTTCTGTGTTGCCTTGTTAAGTTCACGATAATCTACACATATTCTCCACTTTCTGTTCTTTTTCGGTACCACTGCTAATGGAGAGACCCACTTGCTATCAAATATTGGGTAGATGAAATTAACATCTAGTATTTTTTGTAATTCAGCTTTCACAATATCTTTGAGGCGAAGGTTTAGTCTTCTTTGGGGTTGGCGAATGGGTCTTGCATCTTTTTCAATATAGGTGTGGTGTGTGCACAATTGAGGGTCAATTGCTTTCATATCGAGGTAATTCCATGCAAAGGCTTCTTTGTATTTTTGTAATAATTGGACCAATTTCTCTTCTTGTTCAGCAGTCAGATTTTTGTTAATGTTTAGAGTTTTTCCCGGCTCAATTTCTACAATATTGCTATTGTACACAGAAGTAGTAGGTATTACTTGATCAGGAATGTCTTTCAAAGGATATTCTTCTTCTTTATTATCAAGTGCTGCCTTGATCATGTGACATTGTAGATGGGATATGATTTATGGTTTATTAATGAAACTATTAATGATATCATCCTATGTTTGATCTTTAAAATCAAGATTATTTTCTACAGTTAGGGGTGATCTCATATTTTCCATCAGATATGATACAGGTTGTTTTTTTGTTTTGATTATTGATAGACTTGGCTGGGTTGGGGGATATAAAGCTAAATTTTTGACATAGTTTCCCCTTGTTATTGTCATGTTGCCTTGTCGACATCCAATATAAGCATCGGCAGTTGCCAACCAAGGTCTACCTAAGATCAACAGATGTCCTTCTAGCTGGTTCTTTGGATTGATAACCAGGAAGTCAGCAGGATATTCCCAGGAATCTACAGATACCATTACATCTTATAGTGTACCTTCTGGTTTGACTACCGATTGGTCAGCCAATTCCAATAAGGTTGTTGTTTGTTCTAGTGATGTAATGCCAAGTTTTTGATAGGTGGTGGTTGTTAGGATATTGATTGCTGCTCCCAAATCAACTAAGGCATTTGGAAACAGTTGCCCATGGATTTGTACTATCACTATAGGATTTCCTGGGTCTTCATATTTATAGGTGTTTCCATTCTTGATAATAAGTCAGATAAAGTACCGACTATTTGGACAGTTGGATTGGTGGTTGTTCTCCTCTTTGGCTTCTTTATGCATAATTCCTTAATGGTTTTTTCATATATAGGAATGTCTTGGATAGCTTGGAGGAGATGGAATTTTATACACAAGTTTTTTAATTCTCCCAGAAGATCAAAATTAGGATGTTCTAATCGGCGTGGTATGATTAATCGTTCTGGGAATGGTGGAGAGGAAGTTGTTACTTGTTGTTGATTTTGTTGTTGAACCTCCTTCTCTTTCTATAATTTTTGTTCTACAGGTAACAGATCTTCAATATGAACATTATTGTTTCTCTCTATTTCTAATATGCGCCCAGACCTTAATTTAAGGCCATTGCACTCCCTCAGTTCAGTTTCTAATTCTGGGGGTTCCATTATTTGGACAGATTGAACTGGTCTATTGTTTGGGTTTGGGTTGGGTTGGGCTGGGAGTTGTGGTCTAAATTTGATCTGGGGGTTTGTATAGGGAGCTGGTTGTGTAGGTTGAGAGAGAGGGATTATTCCAACTGGCTGATTTGTAAGTCTTTGCTAGTTTGACTACTAGGCCTGACTCTGGGAAGTAGAGGGGGACCATTGTGTAGGATAGTTATTATTTTTCCAAAATGGTGGGCAGAAAGGAAAGCTAGGCCAATTATTTTGATTTGTTTGATTTGGCCAAGATGTTGTAGGGAATGGCTGTTGTGACTAATTTGGGAAAGGTGGTTGATTTTTCCACATTCCACTATATTGCTGAGCATTATATTGAGGAGGCTGAAAAGAAGAAAATGGATTAGTTGGCATACCTGATTGTTGTGGCTACCATTGTCGGCACTGATTAAGCAGACATACCACTTATGATTCGTCTTCTGCCTCTTTATAAATTGCTTCTAGGCCATGAAGGAAAGGACATCCTTCTGTATGGTGATCTTTTGTGCAAATGGCACAGAATATGAGCACATCCAATGAGGACTTTTTGTGGTTGTGTTTCTTCCTGCATCTGGGACAGAATATTGCCAAATTTTTCTTTGCTTCTGCTTGCTTTTGTTTGGCTTGCATAATGTCGAATTTCGTTGTCAGAGTACCAAGTATGTCTGTCTTAAAATATTCTATCATATTTCCAATCTCTGCATGAGTCACTCCTTCATTAGAGGTCTTATTTTCTCTTGTAATCATATCACGTTCTGCTAATTTTAGCCTTGTATTTCCCCTCGAACTCCTGATACACAAGTCAATGATGTTAGCATAAATTTCCTGATATATATCACCTTTTCCCATAATATTCAATTTTTCAACCCATTGATCTTTCATTCCCCTAATTAATGTAGTTTTCAACACATTATCAGGTAAGGGTAAGGATGCATAAGGAGATCTCTGAAGATTGTATTGAAACCGTTCCACATATTCTTCCAAGGTTTCATTTGGTTTTGATGTCATTTGGAATATTTCATCTTTTAGTTCCCGAGACCTGCAATTATCTTGATACTTCTTTAAAAATGCAGCTTTCATTTGATCCCAATTAATTATGACACCCCCACCTAATCCCATAAACCATCGTAAGGCTGCCCCTTTTAATGTTGAAGGGAATAGTTTTAGTTTTTGGGAATCAATGGTATAATCATATCCCCTGCATAACACATCAAATTCAAACAAAAACGCATCTGGATCTTTTGAAGTTAAGCCATGAAATGTGGGAATATATTGAAGGGGAATGGCCTTCATAGGCACATTGACTGCAGTATCTACTATAGGATATTGTAGGGTAGAGGTTTGCTGGGGTGTCTGCTGGTTCTGATTTTGGTTTTGGGCCATTTGGTAAAAAATGTGCCAATATCCTTTTGGGATCTCCAAGGAATTTCTAGGTTGACTAGCAAGGACAGGAATGGCTTTGACAACACTCCCCTTGTCTGGAATAATGAGTATTTCTTGTTGGCCTACTGTTTGAGGTGATTCATAACCTTGGTTTTGAATAAGTTTAATAGCACTTCCCTTATCTAAACTTCTTATTGTTTGGGCTATTTCAATAGGAGATGTTGGGTCTCCTGTTTCTCCTGTTTCCCCTTCTCCTTCACGAATATTACTAGAGTTCCCTTCTTGAGGGGAAATTATGCAGGGATTCTCAATTTCTTGGGAATCTTGCTCAATTCCCTCTGTTTGACTATGTATCTCAGCAAAGACTTCATATGGTGACTCTGTAGCCTAAAGGTAACTAGTAGGTTGTCTCGAGATAGCTTTTCTAAATCCTACTGATGGCTGAGATTCAGTTCTTTTAAGGATTTCGTCAATAAAAGTTGTCTGCCCAAGGGTCACCGGTCCCTTAGGTTTTTCAATTTTAGGAGGAATTTTGTTTTTCTTAGTTGGTCTATTCATTCAAGAAAACAAACCTTCATTCCTACCTAAAGAAAGAAGCTTACCTACTTCTGCTGTGAAGCAGGCTGTGAGCAAGTGTGTTTCTTGCCCAGTGCGCAGGTACTTACCTTCCATCTTTAATACCCAATTCTTCGCAAGCAGAAGAAAATCATTTGTGCATCACTCCTTTGAAATGTCATACACTCTCCCCAGCAATGGCGCCAAAATGTTGAGTCATAAAAAAGGTATCTTTTGAACACCTAATTAGGCTACATTAATTATCAATTCGGGAGCGAATTTTTATTTCAAGAGTGTACTCAGTCTGAGGTTGCAATTAACTAAGAGTAATTCTATGAGGATGTAGTATAGAATGCTGAATTCAAAAGTAAACAGATGCTTGTAAAGAAATCTAATTTGAGTAGCATAAATGGAAATGCTTTAACTACATCAATCTGCAAACCATCGATCAGGGATATAGTAGCAGTAAATCCTTCCCTTAGAAATCAATGCAATTGAAATCACACTAAGGCAAGCTAACCAATCTGGGAACTTGGAAGCAGTAACCAGTGTTCTCTACAGTTAGTGGTCCTGTTATTAAAGCAATAGAAATGAAATCAAGCTTGAACTACTTGCTAATAAAGAAAACTGAAAGGAACTGCAAAGGCTAGAAAGAAACAACAACGCATAATTCCTATGCATTCACAGCAACTATAACCAATCTATCTACTAATATGAATCTATAGATTAGAAATAAACAATAAAAAGAAATGGAAAAACAACATGAATTGAATAGCAATCATAAGTCTAACGCAACCAAGCAACTAATTTCGATACTCTAATCCTGTCAACAGCTAATAATACACAACAATCAATTATAACAAATCATAAACCAATAGGACAACAACTAGAATCGAATACATAACAACAAATATTCTATAACGATAGTAAGATAAATGAACAGTGAATGTACTTCTTGCAAGGGATGAAATAACAATGCAATTCGTTAATGAATCTTTATTCAATCTAACAGTATTCAATCAACTCTGTAATCGAAATAAACATTAAACACAACTTCACACAATAGTAAGCAAAGATTAAGAATACAAACAACAACGTAATTCCACTAGAGCCGGGCCCTTAGTGCCAGTGAATTACTATTGGGCTACTTCAGCACTTAAGAGACGAAACGAAACACGTGTTTTGATATTAATCGAACATAAAGTATTACAGAGGATGTTCTCTCAAAGCCGAGAGTCAATGAACATAATATTACAGAGGAATTGTCTGAATATAAGAACTTTTCGACCAACTGACTGACTCTCTAATCACTAAAGGATGTTGCTTTATATATCAGACCCTGATGGACAATAAAAGGAATAAGATGAGTTTTAATAGCGATCCCTTAGGATCGAAGGATCCTGAGGGATTCGTTCCCCTTCGTTTAGTTATCATCTTGTTTACTTTGACTGAGGCCAAGCTGTCCCCTACCTCTTTTTAGAAATTTGTTCAGATCTCCTTGTCTTTGGCTGGATGTGGTTTAACGCTGATGGAGTAGCAGTTACATTTATCTTATCCTCGTCTTTGGTACAACTGTTCACTTTGTCCAATTCCTATTTTATCAATCAAAAAGAAATCTTTAGTCATCTTACAATAAACATAAACCTTTCCAATTCTATCATAATTCTTATAATAAATTACCTTCCCAAGGTAAAAAGGAGTATGTGTATAGTAAAATAATGAGAAGATACACAGTAATTTCATACCTTTTTCACTGCCCAACACATATATGCAACTCATATCAGAGTTTTTTAGTGGTCCGTGGGAAGTATGGCCAGACATCAACACTGTGACATCGGATGATGGCGAGACATGGTGTTGTGGTAGAAGGTGTAGCACTAGAACACATTCCTCGCTAAGAGGGAGTGTTATTTTTTGTAGCATTGGATATGATCTAACCACGAAAATTTGTGGAGAGGATAGAATACAAGAAATCTCCAAAACCCAAAAATCGTTTCTGGAAATTCCTCCTAGAAATGAATTAATTAGATTGTTAACCAATTTTTAAATATTTTCTAAGTCTAAACTTGGGGAATATGGTTAACTAATTAGAATTAATTAATTCAAGGTGTGAATGATCTAGAAACTCACAAGGACCGACTTCAATTTAATCCTCACTAGCAAATAGGGTTTAATCTTAGTCATTGGAACCCCAACATATGATTATAATAAGAAGTCGAAGGGAACTTGGAAAATACACTTGAGAGGTTTGATTTCATGAGAAAATCAATTTACAGAGTAGCAATAGTTAGTTTCTAGAGAGAAATATAGTAAGATCGAAGTTGTGAGGAATATGGGCATAGATAGTGAATCTAGAGGAAGAATTCCAAATTCGGTAAGCGCATTTTCAGAGAGGCAGAAGAGCCATAGAGAGGTTGACGTAGAGGCATCATAGTAGCCTCTAAAGAAAATATAGATTCTACTAGGAAAAAATGAGTTTCAGTGCTAGAAGCTAGACAGAGGTTCTGAAGGCTAGGAGAGACATTTTCCTAGACAACAGCAGACTAGACGACTTGAGGAGAAGTTGGTTCGATTTAAAGGAGTGAAAAATTGATTTCGCTAGTGTGACGTCGCAGCTCTATAAAGCTAGTTTGGACGACTCACCTAAAGTTGAGGTGAGAGCCTATATTTCCCTTTGGAGTGAGGAAATTTTCTCACTAGACTTTTCTTGCCAGTATTTCTCTGCAGGTTTTCCAATTTTGCCATCTCTTTGTACTCATATTATTTTCACTACTGTTTAATACTAAAACCCTCATCTGTTGCACTAGTTTTGCCAAGTTGGGTTTTTCCGGGGACTTTTGTCCAAAATAGTTGTGTTATTTATGTGTGTGTACTAGCATTTCTTCCAGTGTTTATTCTTCCCAATTTTTTATTTGTCAAGGTTGCAGTGTATTTATTTCAATATTTTCAATAGAAAACTACAAATAAATTATTAAATTTAATTAAAAATTAGGAGAAATAATATCAGTTGCTACAATAGAATTCCGGTTTTGGAAAATTTTCACAATCAATGGGCTAAAATATATTTTCAACATTTTCTCCATATCACACCTTTATAAGGAATTAAATGTTGTTGTTAATGCTCTACCAAATGAGGGAATTATAGGGATACTGGTACCTGGAAGATTGTGGAGGAGTAAAATGAAGCCTTCAATGCTTTTTATCACCATCCTTTCATGGATAGGTATCTGGTAGATTGACTACATGATGGTTTCTTTTGGTTAATTGTTTCATATCACACAACTTCCACATTTTCTTAATATTTTGTTTGTTACTCTCTTATATTGGAACTTATTAGAGACACGAGTCTGCATGTTGTCTACATAAGCATAGTTATGATTGTATATGTTTCGCATTAGTATTTTTTAAAATCATGTGATACCACGTGACATTTATATGACATACAATTCAAAGGCACTATATCATCAATGTAAAAAAAAAAAATTGGGGTCAATATATCTAAATACATGCATGTAATGTATCGAAAGCATGTAATTTTATATCCTCTCGATAATAAAATTATGCTTTTTAGGAAAAAAAACCATGTAGGTAACAGTGCCACTTTGCAATAGGGATAATCTCATATTGAAACAAAATTCTGTCAGGTTCCTATAATACTAGTGTGGCCCATATATTGTTATTTGTGTGCCCATCTAACCTCCATATTTAATTTTTTTGCCATATATAAGCCCACTATTTTTGTTGTTGTGCCCTTACATTATTATTGTTATGTAGGGCGTGATTATATTGTGACCCTCTAGACTCATATATATACCAAGGAGAATGAAAAACTAGTTAGTACACATTTGGCTAGAAATTTCAAAATTAGTAAAGAGATGTGCCCCAGGACCCAAGAAGAAATGGATTATATGTCTAAAGTTCCATATGCATCAATAGTTGGAAGCTTAATGTATGCAATGTTCTGCACAAGGCCTAATATTGTATATGCCGTGGGAGTTGTAAGAAGGTATATGAAAAATCCAGGAAAAGAACATTGGATTGTGGTGAAATGGATTCTTAGAAGTTTGAGAGGTACCACAGATCAAGCATTATGGTTTGGTGGTTCAAACATTGTTCTACACGGATATGTTAATGCAGATATGGCAGGTGATAGAGGTAACAGGAGGAGCACTATAGGGTATATATTTACTCTAGGTGGAAAAACTGTCATTTGGATTTCAAAAATGAAAAGTGTTGTTCCACTTTCAACAAAAGAAGCAGAGTGTGTTGCTACTATAGAGGCTAGTAAAGAAATGATTTGGCTACAAAGATTTATGGATGAATTGGGTAAGAAGCATGACATGGGCATGTTACAGAGTGACAACAAAAGTACCATTCATCCTACAAAGAACTCAACAGTTCATTCCAGGACTAAACAAATATAGCTCAAGTACCATTTCATACGGTCAGTGTTTGAAGATGGACAACTGAAGCTGGAAAAGATACACACTAGCTAGAATCCTGCAGATATGCTAGTAAAAGTTGTAACAAGGGATAAATAGAGATTATGATCAGTTTCAATTGGTCTTCAAGTATGACGGTGAAGATGACAAACAACCAGGTCCAAAGTGGAGTAATCGTCGAAAAAATGAAGTAGCAGTGGAGTTTCTACAATCAGTCTCCAAGTGGGATATTGTTGGGTGTGGAGCCTGATTATCCTCTTTATTTAGATGTATCACAACGTTTGACCTATGTTCTTAACGGGGAAGAATGATCGCTCGTCATTTAAATGTTGCTTGGGGGGTCCAGCGGGGACGGTTGTGACTTTATGGAGCCCCCCTTGGCAAGGGGTTTCAGAAGAAACGCCTCTGAAGCTAAAAACAGATGTAAAACTTCCTTGTAAAATATCATAATTTCAAGTCAATCTGGGCCATTCATTAGGCAGATGATTTGACGGTAGAAGTTATTTTTAATTTAGGGTTTTTTTTCCCTCGAAGGAAACCCCTCTATTTTATGATGGTATTTTATTACGGCTATGTATTGGATGGGTATTCTGAAAGTGAGAAATAGCAAGGGGGACTATGTGAGTGAGAATAGGATGTTACAGTAGATCTGTCGTCAGTTGTGTCTCTTCATTTTGTTGTATAATATAAAGGAAGGATTGGTTGTTCGGGTTGGACGTTGCCCACACTAGATGAACCACATATATCTGTGTCTCTCTTGTTTATATGTTTTATTTGTTCATGTTTCTACATATTTTATGTGTTCCATTGCTCTGTAATATATAATTTTCTAACAATTAGAGCTATGGATTACAGGGTTTCATTGTTTCAAACAGGGCGTCATTGAATTTTCGCTATAACGCTTTTTATACAAGACTTTAAAAACTTAATATTTGACCTTGAGGAGAAAAAATATTGGTAACCCTCGTATAAAAAGTTCAAATCTTGGTTCGATAAATTTTCTGAGATATGGTCCAAAGACGTTATGGTTTCTACATGCTCATAATTATTTCTCAAACTAGTGTCTCAGGGAAAATTTTAATAAATTTCGTTTCTAGCATTCAAATTAAATTTCATAAAAATTCGTTGAAATTTAACAAACTTTAGTTTCTTCGGTACCATTTTCAAGGCCAAAGGCCAAAACAATGGGACGTGGAATTTTTTACAATCTTTCTCTACTAAACTAGTCCATAATAAGGTCATTGTGGGAGATTTAACATAACTCTATCATTAAGAATCCAATCTCAGTTTGGCTTGTGGCATTGGATAGAAGATTCAATGGGATAAAATAAGGTGAAATTTCAGATCTTGGAGAGCTGAAATTATAGAGATACAACAGTTTCAATATGAAGCTCGAAAAAATGAGAAAAAAGTGTGTATTTTTTAAATTTGCGTAAGTTTTGTTTGAAAAATCAATCTGAAGTGATTCAATGGGCATAGTAAAGCATATATATCATTATTTGGTTCCAATATGCTTAAAAAAAAAATGGATACTCTCAATAACCAACTAGAAAGATCTACTATGAAACACGAAGAAGAGGAAGAAATGCAACACAATATAATAAACTTACGAGACCAAGTGCAACAAATTTCACTCTCACAAAGAGGGACCAAAAATGAATTGGAAGTGATGATGAATGTTAAGGTGTATGGTTTATAATTGAAAATAAAAATGGAAATGGAAGGTTTAAAAGTAGATATGGAAGGTTTGAAGGAGAGTTTAAAAGTAAATATGGAAGGTTTGAAGGAAGGTTTAACAACGTTGGTACAAGAAATGCTTCCTAATAGTGACAAGGAATTCCATCAAACTAATGATGAGAACAAAAGTAATGTGAATCATGATATTAGGGACTCTAAATTTGGGTGTTGAAGACCAACCACATTGATACAGGTGGATATTGGTGGCCACCCGCCTATTCCTCTTGGACACCCACCATTGTTTATTTCAATTTTTCAGTTTCCTTAATTGTAGCACAATTTACTATTTTTGGTATTTTTTCAGGTCCTGAACTTCAGGAGCCGTTTTAAGGCCCTAAATGATGTTTTTTGGGAATGAAACCTGCAGCTAATATGAGTCTTCTAGACTTGATATTCACTGTCAGTAGTTGTATTAATTGGATATATCTTTCTAGTGATGTATCATGTGCATCAAATGCAGATAGTTTTCCAAAGTTACGACCCCGGCAAAATTGATGTACCAATTTCCGCCGATGGGGCCCATAGTCTGGTGTTTCATCTCCTAGGGTTAGTATTTTTTGTGTTTATATTTTTCCATTGTTCCTCAATAATACATAGGCCTTCGAGCCTCATTGAAAACAAATTTTAGAGGCCTCTAGCCACCACATCTCTTCTCAGAGATAAGATACCAGTTTCGTAGCTAGTTTATCGCCATTTTGTCTATAAACAAATTTCGATTCCTTGAAATTAATGAAATGAAGTGTTATTTATGCTAAATATTTGTATTTATGGTTATATTTGTGTTCTTTTGCATTCATGCATCAATTTAGATCAGTGGTATCAGAGCGGTCTGTTGTTTCTCGACCCTTCTTTTCATGTCCCCAGCGAGGTCCAGGTATAAGGAGTTAGGGCTCAATCTCGTTGAATCTTTACAAGATTATCCTCACAAACCTTGATGGCCTCACATGGGGGACGAAAAAAAATATGGGGGAGTAGGATATCCTATCAAAATATCGGTCGATGAGGCCCTCGAAAAACAAAGGAATGCGATGATGGATAAATTTTCATAGATCGTTCAACAACTGCCCATTGGCAGTGCATTTGCATCCCGTAGCCACTCTAGAGGCGCAACCAATTTTAAGGTACAAGTAAACTTTGACAGTCCCATATTTTATCGACAAATATATGGAGACACCGTAGATATATGGTTCAATTTATTAGAAGCATATTTCTCGGTTCATGAATTTTCTGACCGGAAGAAGATTTTTTTTGCACTCCTCAAAATTGCCCCCCATGTCAAGGACTAGTGGGAAACCTACTGTGAGAAAAAGGACAAGTGGGAACCCCCTATATTCTTGGTTGTACCCACTTGGAATTATTTCTGAGATGAAATCAAGGAAAAAAATTATCCCATGGGGATCTATGCGGACAAGTACATACAATGGACTACGGTGGGGCAACAAAGGGATTAAGATGTGCATGTGTTGAAGAATCTGTTCCATACACTGTGCACAAATTTGGGTATCAAATATTCAGAGAAAAATTTGGTGCTGAAGTTCCACAATTGTCTACACATATGCATTCACGATTAATGGAGTTCCTTGACATCTCCTTGAATGGTACGACATATTGGTATGTTGCCAAGATTGAGTAGAAATTCAAACAGAAGAAGAGAGACTTTGGATTTGCAAATCAAAAGCAAGGGAATGAAAAAGGGAAGTATATTATAGATGCAAGCCCAATGCCACCATTACTACCATGAAGATCCAAAAGGAAGAACCGAAATATCTAGAGGAGGATGAGCATCTCTTCCACTCCCAGATGCGGGTGAACGGTTCCCTACTACAGTTCATTGAAAACAGTTCTAATATTCCAAAATTAATTGAAATATTTTTTTTTTGTCACTTAGATAGGTGAATAAGTGGGTAGGGAGACCCATAAATCTCTTTATAAAGAATAAAACCACTTCTCATGTGAAATTAGATCATCATTTCAGCTTAATAAATCACCCTAAGGTGTGAACAGGGGCTAGAGCATGTGGACTAGGTCAATGTTGACCAGATCAACAACGTTGTTATGGAGATCATAGAGGATTAATGGAGGACAGCGCAATCATTTAGGAGGATTGTATGCATGAGAGTAGCTCCATTATTGAGTGGGAATTAGGGTGAGGAAGCTCACTAAGCATAAAAGGAAAAGGTATAATGTCTAATGCTCACTAAGTTTTTCATTTGACATTTCTGTGCATGCTTTTGCTGTTTAGCAGGGTTTGTTGTGATTTTTAGCACAAGGGTGTTTTCAAGCGGAAATCCCACCCTCATCCTTCGGGTACTTATATTTCCTACTCAGGAGAGGTTATCTTGAGCTGCATTACCACTATCTAGCATTTGGTCAAGCGTCAGTCTCATATATAGCGCAATTCTGTTTAGAGTTGTGTTATGTTCCAGGGGTGTAGCAGTGGAGGAGAGAGATCTCCAACTCCTGAGATAGAAGATTGTGAGGAAGTTCTTAGGGCTTCATTTCATATTTTGGTGCCAGGCTAAATAGCTATCCTCAGCTACAGTGTAGTTTCCCTCAAGGATTGTGTTATTTTAGAGAGCAGTTGCAGTAGGGGATTTATTTCCCTTGTTGGAGGAGTTGTGTTTCCATTGAGGGGATCAGCCCTTGATTTATGAGATCTATTGGAGGAGGATCAACCATTTCATATGTCATATCATCCACCTCCTATCAATGATTCAATTGCATATATTATTCAGCCCTAGGGAAAAATATTATATTCTTGTATAGTGGGTATTTATGGAAACATTTTCTAGGTTGTCCTAGAAATCTGTTTTGGAGCATGGATCTGTAGTCTTAGTGATTTTGGAGCATTATATCAAAATCAATATATTTTTCTATATTTCAGCTGTTATTTGCTCTTAAACAATGCAGTTTTCAGCATTCCCGTATTTCATGTATTAACAACATTCCAGATCTAGGTGTATGCTTTCATGGGAGGCTTGTTTGCCCAACTTGAGTGATTTTTTCCTCAAGTCTTTGTACCTATTTTTTCTGTTATAATCATAATGTAATGGATATATTTTTGTCTCATGTCATTATCTACTTATATTTCTTCATATTTCTAGTTTTATGTGCTATATTTTTACTTTCCCCATTTGGGAATATTACAGTGGTATCAAAGCATAATATTTTCTCAGCCTGTGTACTTCAACCATTATTTCATCTAAGGAGGCTTCTCATATAAATGGGAATATCTGCATAAGAGATGAAGGAAAAACTCCATTACCAGGTGAAATGGAAGGGAAGGAGTTCTCAAGACTTCTTCTTCAAACTATGCAGGGCATTAACAAAGACATCAAAGAGATGAGGATAGAGAGACATGGAAATTCTCCAAAAGGGCTTGTACATGAGGAAAGCTCCAAATTTTCTCATTATGGGTGTGAGAATTCAGCTACACCATCAGATCTACAACATGGTACCATGCCTACATTCTTGGCAAGAGAAGAAGAGGAAGGAGAAACACCAAAGGAGGAGACCCTTGGTGACTATCTCCAAGAATATGAATCTCAGTCGATAAGATTCAAGGAGCATCTAAACTTACAAGGGTTTTTCAAATAAAAGAAGATAGAAAGCCTAGTAACCACAATAGAAGAAGAGGGTAAATGCATCACACTTTGGGTAGATTCTTTCTACATACTTTTCATTGGTCACCCAAGAGCACAACCAAGGCTTGGGTAAAAAAATTAGACACATATTTTTGGTTGCATCAAGTTTCAGAAGAGGAAGCCAATAGAGTAGCAGCGCTGTATCTTGAAGGTGAGGCTTATGCCTGGTTTTTTTTTGAATCTTCTTCATTGAATAATGCAAATATATCTACTTATGAAAATTTCACTAGTGGGTTAGTGAAAATATTTGATCAAAGACATTCTGAAGCTTCTTTGGGTGAGCTAGCCAAACCCAAGAAATCAGAACCTTTTCATGAGTTGGAAGGATCCATGAAACCAACTCTATTTCAGAATATTGTTGAGGGGGTTAAAGATTTACAGGATGCTTTGACAAGGACAAAAGCCCAACTTCAGTAAGAAATTTTTTCTCAAGAAGAAGACATGAGGATCCCTCCTTCAAGAGGGTATCATGACCTAAAGGATGATGAGGTATTTTCCAATGATAAGGATAAGGAAGAGGAAGAGCTAGAAAGAGCCTCCAGCGCTGTAACAGTAGGAGGAGATCCACCACCATTTGGAGATGGAGATGAATCTATTGCTTCAACTAGAGGATCTCTTGTATCTTTGCAAGAAGTTCCAAAGGATCTTACATATGAAGATCAAGAGCAGCATGTGTCTATGTTTATAGGAAATGAGACAAAACAATGGAGGAAGTGTGTTCCAACATTGACCATAGTTTTTGGGACATACACCATGACAGATCACTTCTTTGTGATTAAAACTCTTGACAACAATATGACCTTGGATGTGCATGGGTTGATTACATTAGAGAAGAACACCTTAAAATGTGAGATCTTGCAGAAGGTAGGAGAAGATGAGAAGGAGGGCCAGCACAAAGTGATTTGGAACATACACACCCATCCTTTTCAGAATTTTTATGCATAGAAGAAGGACAAATCAGTCCACTCACATATATAGCTTGCTCTAGGCCTTGATGTTTCATTACATGGAGGCATTCCGCCAAGGATACCCCCTGATTGGAAGATGAAAAAATAGTTCTCTCAACATGATATGGCATTGATTCATTTGACTAAGGAAGGAGCCTTGGGAGGAGCTAGCACAGTGCAAAGGACCTTTGATGGGTTCAAAGGAGGGGTGAGAAATTTTCTGATATGGACATTGCCATATTCCACTAAGATATTTGTGTTGAAAGATGATGATTCAGGAATCTATGAAGGTGCGAGTATGGTGTCAAAGGGCTACTCCAATGCCTTGGAGCAACAAATGATAATCCCACACATGAGGAAGATTTCTGAATATGACAATTGGTTACTGACACTCTTGTATGCATTGGCCAAAATATGGAAGTTTTGGATGGAAAATACCTTCCAAGAGGAGGTTGACCTCCATGTACTTCAATCTTGTCTTGGGAAATATCATCTACAAGAGAGGCAGCTAAAGTGTGGTAGCAGTACTCCAACATGTGGCTTTGCCATTGAGCATGGAAAAGAGGAGAGCTATGATGAGACAGGTGCTTCATTTCATATTTCTACAACATTGTCATTGTTGGGAAGGATGGATCCATATTGGGAGTCCCAACTATAGGTGGATTATTCCAAGAACCTCTTCACATGTAAGGTTCTTGATGGGAAAGTGAATGATGGGAGATATAGAGTGGTTGATGGAGTCATTTTTTTCCATGATCAGATTTACTTGACTAGAGACTCCAAGGTCAAGGAGGGGATTCTACATGCAGCATATGAGGCACTCTTTTTAGGGCATGAGGATTCCATTGAGTCCTATCTCACCATCATGGAGGTATTATTTTGGGAGGATCTCAAAGAAGATGTGTTCCTTCATATTATCAGGTATGTAGCTTGTTTGATGAATAAGGAGGAGAGAAACCACCTTGCAAGTTTATTTCAGTCACTTCCCCTTTTGATGAAGAGATGGGAAGTTTCAGCTAAGGACCTCTTCACTAACTTGTTTACAATATATGGTAAAAATTGTGTTTTGATGCTTATTGATCAACTAAAAATGCATGTACATTATTTACCATACATTTGTAGCACACTTCTCCATAAGAGAGCAAGCCTCTCTTTGGATTTCATGGTGCTTTTGGGACTATTTTCAGTGATGGGATTGACCACTTTCTAGAGGACCTTGGGAACTTGTTTTTCTTGGTTCATATTCAGCCAACTCCTAATGTCCTCTACTATTTTCAAGCTTTTGAGAAGCTTATGGAAGCAAGAAAGTGGTTGGATGGCCACTTATCATATCATGTTTGGAGACATCAAGAATTAGAACAGTGATGGTCTCACTTGAGGGACTATTGTCACCATCTAGTATGTCATGTGACACTTAGTCCATGTTTCTTTTGGAGCCCATATGTTAATAACACTCTATTCACTATATGTAGGAAGGATTTGGCAAGAAATATTCTTAGAACCAATGAGTGGGATCATGAGATTCCAAGTATATTTTGGCTTCATGACGACTATATTATTGTAGCCCAAGATCAATAGCTTCAAATTTATCATAAATGGAGAGAGAGACAGTGTAAGTTGAGTAATTTTATCTCTCATTTTTCAGCCATGCAGCCCCTACACATTGAAGAAGCAAGGGATTGGTGATTTTTTCTATGAGCTACCAAGGATGGCTCACTTTGTTTGGATGATAGCATGGATATTGGAGTTTCTCATGGGGATTGAGGCACTGAAAATTTACCATATCTCATGCCTTGAGGAGGCCAATGGACAACATATAACTCTCTCCATATATCTCCCACTTCTTCATGATCAAATCTATTTGGGTTATCTACCAAAGGCTAACTTGTATACTTGGGAGGAGACATATCCATTGGAAATTCAATAGTATCCTTACAGTTGCTTGAGGACAAGCAACATTTCAGAGGGGAGGACTGTTATATTCCAAAATTAATTGGAATATTAAAGTTTTGTTTTGTCACATAGATAGGTGAATAAGTGGGTAGGGAAGCCCATAAATCTCTTTATAAAGAATAAAACCACTTCTCATGTGAAATTGGATCATTATTTCAGCTTAATAAACAACCCTAAGGTGTGAACAGGGACTAGAGTATGTGGACTAGGTCAATGTTGAACATATCAACAGCGTTGTTATGGAGATCATGGAGGATTAATGGAGGACAACATAGTCATTTAGGAGGAGTGTCTGCATGAGAGTAGCTCCATTATTGAGTGGGACCCAAGGTGAGGAAGCTCACCAAGCATAAAAGGAAGAGGATGGCAGCATTAGATGCCATGGATTTGTCTTATTTATTTTGATATTTTTAGATTTGGATTTGTCATGTGAAATTTCTGTGCATGCTTTTTTTGTTTGGAAGGGTCTGCTATGTTGTTTAGCACAAGGGTGTTTCCAAGTGGAAATACCACCCTCATCCTTGCGGGACTTAGAGTGCCTACTCGAGAGAGTTTAACCTGAGCGGCATTAACACTATCTTGGATTTGGCCAAGCTTGAGTCTCATATACAGCACAGTTCTGTTTAGAGTTGTGTTGTGTTGCAAGGGTGTAGTAGTCGAGGAGAGAGATATCTAATTCCTGAGCTAGTTTTCCATTGGAGGGATCCTCCTTTCATCCGAAAGCTTGTGAGGAAGTTCTCAGGGCTTCACTTCATATTTTTGCATTAGGACATGTAGCTATCATCATCTACAGGGAATTTTCCCTCAAGGACTGTGTTATTTTAGAGAGCAGCTACAATAGGAGGTTTATTGCCCTAGTTGGAGGAGTTGTGTTTCTTTTGAGGGATCAACCCTTCATTTAGGAGATCTATTAGAGGAGGATAAGAAATTGTATATTTCATATCATCCACATCCTATCAGTGATTCAGTTGCAGATATTATTCAGCCTTAGGGCCAAATCTTTTATTCTTGTATAGTGGGTATTTCCTGAAACCTTTTTTGGGTTGTCCTAGAAATATGTTTTGGAGCATGGATCTCTAGTCTTAGAATTTTTGGAGCATTATATCAACAACAATATATCTTTCTATCTTTGATCTTCTATTCTATCTTAGACAGTGCAGTTTTCTACATTCATGTATTTCATTTATTAGCAGCATTCCAGATCTAGGTGTATGCTTTCATGGGAGGCTTGTTTGCCCAACTTGAGTGATATTTTCCTAAAGTATTTGTACCTAATTTTACTATTATAATCATAACGGAATGGATCTATGGTTGTCTCATGTCCTGATCTACTTATATTTCTACATATTTCCAGTTTTATGTGTTATATTGCTGCTTTCCCCATTTGGGAATATTACAACAATTCGAGCCAAAATAACCTCATTTTAGCAGAGGTCATGAAGCGGTTGGGATTTCCAACCATAGCACACCCACAGTCGTACACCATCTGGTGGCTTCGCCAAGGTTGGGATCTCTGCGTCAGCCAACAGTGTTGCCTTCCCTACACCATCAAGCCCCTCATTGATGAGGTATTATGTGACATTGCTCCTCTTGATGATTGTGATGTATTATTAGGCCAACCATACTTATGGATGTGAAATGCTAGGTATTAGTCCCAGTGTCACGTTGTAATTGTTAATTTTGATGATAAGTTGTACAGGATACTAGAGGTACCACGTCCTGCCGCTATCTCTTTGGTTACTGGAAAACAATGCAGTAAGCTCAATTCCCAAAACTGGGAAATTTGTTTTCCTGATGATCCACCCTTAGGGCAAGAAGAATAATGTTTCCATGACCTCCAGACATGACTCCTCCACACGAAAAAAACAAATGGACAAGGTCGTGGAGGAGTATGGGGACATCTTCACCTCACCCACAAGGGTGCCTCTGCACTCTCAGGGTCAAGCACCCCATCAATATGACCCTAGGTGTGTTTCTTCCTAATGGATTCATCTATCAGAGCTATGTTCTAGAGAATGATGAAATTAAGAGGCAGATTCAGGAGTTGATGTAGAAAGGTCACATTTGGCCAAGTTCATCGCCTTGTGGGACCCTGATCGTGTTCGTGCAGAAGAAGGATGGGATTTGGAGACTCTGTATTGACTATCGGGCACTGAACAAGGTCACTGTCTAGAATAGGTACCCAATCCCATGGATTTATGACCTTCTATACCAAATCAAAGGGGAAAAATATTTCAACAAGATCGACTTGAAGCCCAGGTATCACCAAGTACCAATCCAACTGTCTGATGTGTGGAAGACTACCTTCAAAGCCAAGGAGGGCCTTTTCGAATGGTTGGTCATGTATTTCGAGTTCAAAAATGCTCCTGGAGCCTTTGTGATACCGATAGACGAAATATTGCTGCCATTCACCAACTCATTTGTAGTATTGTACTTAGATGATGTCCTAATCTTCAACCAGACTTGGGAAGAGCACCTCCACCACATCCGACAGGTCCTCCAAACACTATGGCAACAAAATTTCTGTGAAAATTTAGAGAATTTCACTTTTGGCATGACCTAAGTTCAGTATCTGTGATACATTATTGATGATTGGGGGGTGCATGTGGATCCAACCAAGATCCAAGTCATTCAGGATTGGCCAGTCCTAACCACTCTAACATACCTTCGTATCTTTCTGGGTCTTGCTAATTTCTATCACATGTTCATGTTGGGCTCCTCTCATATCACTTGGCCCTTGAGTCAAGTCACCAAGGGAGGAGTTAAAGAAAAATTATTTTGGTCAGAATCTCAATAGAAGGCATTCGTATAATTGAAACATTACCTCTCCTCTGCCCCACTGCTCACATTACCAGACTTTCAACAACCGTTTGAGATCGAGACATATGCCTCTGACTATGCTATTGAGGAATTTCTTACACAACAGGGGCATCCAGTGGCATATCATAGTTAGGCATTATACGACACAATGTGGAAGTATCCCACTTATAGCAAAGAGATGTATTCCATTGCGCAGGCTTTCCGACAATGGAAGCATTACATTTTTGGGAAGGAAACGAGCATCCACACAGACCACCGACCCCTGAAATTCATATAGACACAAGGGAAGTTACAAAATGATCACCATAAGAACTGTTCCACATATCTGCAACAATTTCATTTGAACATCAAGTACAAGAAGGGCAGCACCAATAATTTTGTAGAATGCCTCAACCGACCACCAATTGTGGTGATAACCATTGTGATCAACTCTTGTGGGCACGAGACTTTTGATTGTCTTTCTTCTCTACAAGACTGATCTAGAATTTAGACACACATACAAGACACTTTGGTAGGGTAGCCGAGTTCCAAATTTTCACCTCCACAATGCACTGATATGTCACCTGGGACACCTTTGTGTTCCTCCAAGTGAGCGTGCCAAGATTATTTGGGAAGCACAATATAGTAGGGTCATTGGGCATTTAAGGGTTCAGAAAACAATGGCAGTACTATAGAAATATTTCTATTGGCCAAACCTTTGACCAGATGTCTGGAAGTACATCAGATCCTGCAATGCCTGCATCATTGCCAAACCGACCATCAAGAAGCAAGGCCTCTATACTCCACTGCATACTCCTAGTCGACCTTGGGAATCTATCTTCATGGATTACATCTCAGGCCTTCCTTTTATTAAGAATGGAAATGACTGTGTTTTCGTGGTCGTCTAGAGATTCTCAAAGATGGCCATTATGGCGCCCTGCAAGATGAATATCACAATGGAAGCCACTGCTAAACTCTTCTTTAAACGAGTGTGCGTACACTTTAGGATCCCATAATATATCATCTCCTATCGAGACAACAGGTTCCTCAGTACATTTTTGTCTAGCCTCTGGTCAAATTTGGACACCAATCTCACCAAGTCCACAACTTTCCATCCCCAAACTGATGGCCAGACAGAGGTCGTCAACAAGATGATCGTACACATTCTTCGCATGTACAACTCAAGGCATCCATACACATGGGATGAGAGCCTCCCCTATGTACAACATAGCTATAATTGGGCCCTCCACAGCTCAACTGGCCACAATCCCTTTTAGGTGGGCTTGGGATTCTAGCCAATATGTCCCTTTAACGTAGCCATTCTATTTGTAGCTACTCAGGCCAATTCGGCTAATGTCTAGTCTAAATTTGCCAAGGTGAACAACTTCATTGATCTCATTCATCACATCCACCAATAGGTTCATAAAATATTGGACAGAGCCAATGCTAAGTACAAGAAGTGGCATGATTCGAGTGCCATACAACTTCTAGGTGGGCAACAAAGTATGGCTACATTTGCAGAACGAGTGCCTCGCTGGACCCCATTGCAAGCTTTGTCCACTCTGATATGGGCCATAAACCATCACCAACGTTGTAGGGGACAATTCCTTCAAGATCCGTATTCAACCATTCCTTGGTCTGCACCCAGTGTTCAATGTGGATCGCCTTTGGCCCTTCTTTCCATGTCTACTCGACACATCTGACATGGAAGAACAACTCACACCAAAAAAGTTAAACCCAGACTACATGGAACAAGACACAACTGATCATATTTTGGACACATAGATGAAGAAACCTGCCAGAAGAGGATCCAGCTATATCGATTTTTCAAAGCAGGCCAACTCCTTCACCAGGGCAAGTGGCTCACTAGGGAACAAGTTCAACAGTAGTTTCCTCATCTCATGGAGGAACTCAACAAAATGGGGACCATTGCTTACTAAGGGGGGATGAATGATCCAGGTGGATATTGGTGGCTACTCGCCTGTTCCACCATGACCCCCACCATTGTTTCTTTCAGTTTTTTGGTTTCCTTAATTGTAGCACAATTTACTATTTTTGGCAGTCTTTTGGGTCCTAAGCTTCCGGAGCCGTTTTCAGGCCCTAGATGACATTTTTTGGGCATGAAACCTATGATGAGTATGATTCTTCTAGACTTGATATTTTCACTCAGCAGTTTTACTCCTCTGATAGATCTTTCTAACGATGTATCATGTGTGTCAAACGAAGATAGTATGCGAAATTTATGACCCCAAGAAATTGATGTACCAATTTACCTCGATGGGGCCCATAGTGTAGCATTCCATCTCCTAGGGTTATGGTTTTGGATGTTTAGGGTTTTCCATTTTTCTAAATAATATATAGGCCTTTGAGCCTCATTGAACATAGATTTCAGAGGCCTGTAGTTGCCACATTTCTTCTCAGAGATAACCTACTAGCGTAGTAGCTTAGTTTATTTCCATTTTTTCTTTAAACAAATTTAAGTTCTTTTATATTAATGAAATGAAGTGTTATTTCCACTTCATCTTTGTATTTATGGTTATATGTGTATTTTTTTGTGTTCCTGCATAAATTTAGATCACACATTCCAAAGATCTATACGAGGAAGTTTGATGGCAAGGATCCAATAACATGGATACTATAGATGGAGCAAATATTTTATCTACATGATGTGCACCACACACAAAAATCACACATTCCATATCTATATTTAGAACCCAATAATTTGGTTTCATATCGATGGATTTGTTCTCATCAGACACTTGTTAGTTGGTATTTTTTTATGAAATAATTGATAACACACTATGAGGATACAAATATAAACACCATATTTAGCCAACTGAAAAATGTCAAACAAAAGGGTTCCATGTCAAAGAACAATGAGGACTTCCAAATATTTAATATGAAGGTAAATGATATTGTAGAAAATAATATGATTTATGTCTTCATAGGGACTTTAAAAGATAACATCCAACATGAGGTTCACCTTTGGGAACCTAATTAATTGGAGAAGGTATTCAAGGTGTTAAGAAAAGTTGAAAAAGATTATGGAAACAAGGAATTGTACCACTAAAAACTACAAATATGGAAGTGTTGCTGGTCTTAGATGTTTGCAACCTACAAGGTTGAAACCACAACAAGTCGAAGAAAAGAGAACAAAAGGGATTTGTTACAGTTGTGGTAGAAAATACACTAAAGGTCATGAGGGTGTTAAGAATAAATTATTTTACATAGATTGTCAAGAGGAGGAATAAAATGAAAAATAAACATAAAAAGAAGAAGAAATACACTAGGAACTAACCCTAGAGAAACAAGAAATGAATTTGACCATATCTTGTAGTGCATTGGCATGAATTAACACTCCTCAGAATCTCAAGATAGAAGGATATATTAAGAAGAAAAAATCAATAGTGTTGATTGATTCGGGTAGTGCCCATAATTTTATTCATTGTAACAAAGCCAAGGAATTGAATTTCTTTTTATATTCAGCACAAGAGTGTCAAGTGATGGTTTCAAATTGAGGAACTATATATTTATTAGGAAATTCCCATAATATCAAGCTAACCATGGGGAAATATGTATTGAATAGTCCAATATTTTTATTCCAATTGGTGGTGTTGATGTTGTATTAGGAGTCTAATGGCTACAATCTTTGGGGAAGATATCATTTAATTTTTGAGAAATTTTATTGATATTTTTCTCGGAAGAAAAGGAAATTGAATTAAGGGGTATCACAAGGAAATACACGAAGATAATCACATCTAATGGCATGAGAAATATTTTGAATAAAACACAATGAGGAATAATTGCAGAATTATGCTCACTATATTTTCAAACATCTAAACCATCCATTTCTCTAGATCTCCAAAGAGTATTGGAAAATCATTACCAGGTATTTAATACTATAAAAGGCATCCACCTATTTGTGCTCATGATCATGTTATTCACTTGATTGTAGGAAGTGTTCCTCCAAACATCAAGCCTTACACATATCCCTATGCCCAAAAGAGTGAACTTGAACGTATGGGTGCAAAAATACTACAAGCTCATATAATTTAACATAGCCAAAGTTATTTCTTTGCTCCAGTATTATTGGTATGCAAGGAGGATGGATCATGGCATATGTGTCTAGATTATAGTTATATTAACAAGCTCATTATTAAAGATAAATTTTCCATTCTTGTAATTGATGAATTGTTGGATGAATTACATGGAGCAATTTACTTCACTAAGTTGGATGTTCATTTAAGATATCATAAAATTAGAATGAAGATTGAAGATATTCCCAAAACAACATTCAACACTCATGAAGGTCATTATGAATTTTTGGTCATGTCTTTTAGAATTAATAATGCACCTTCCACATTTCAAGGTTGGATGAATTTCATTTTCAAAACTTTCTTTATAAAATTTTGTTATTATTTTTTGATGATATACTAATCTACAACATCTTGGAAGGATCATGTTCATATTGTTGAGAGGGTTCTCAAAATATTGGAGGAGAAAAAATTATATGCATAAAACCTCCAAATGTTTCTTTAGAGTATAAGAGGTGGAATATTTGGGTTATATTGTATCTCATGAGGGTGTTAAGGTAGACCCTAACAAAATTAAAGCCATCAAGGAATGCATTATCCCCACAACCCTAAATGTTATTCATGGATTTCTTGGGTTAAAATGGTATTATCACAAGTTTGTTAAGAATTATGCGAGAATAGTAGTACCTATATCAACATTACTGAAGAAAGATGCATTTTCTTGGACTCTAGAAGAAAATGAGGCCTTTGAACATCTTAACGAGGTATTGTGCCAAGCTTTGGTCTTAGCTACACTAGACTTCACAAAAACCTTTATTTTGGAATATGATGCCTCGGGAAATGTAATTTTTATTGTTTTAATGCAAAAAGGAAGATCCATTGCTTTGGAAATTCATCCAATCAAGTGAAATCATTTACACAAACCTATTTATGAGATGGAAATGTTGGAAATACTACATGGAAAAAACAATGGTGATATTACCACATGGGAAGACAATTCATGGTAAAAACAGATCATATTGGTCTTAAATACTTTCTGGAACAAATATTATGTTTATAAGAGAAGAAAAAATGCGTCACCAAGATTTTGGTTTATGACTTTGAAATCATATATAAAAAAGGGAAGCAAAATGGTGTTGCATATGCACTCTCAATAAGGAATCAGGGATGTGGAAGCATTGCTTTGTTTCATTTCTGTTATCCAACCTGATTAGATAATTAAAGAAAGGGATGAATGGAAGAATGTTGAAGAGGTGTGGACACTCATTCAAAAGTTGCAACAATATCCTAGTACATCTAATACATTTATCTGGAAAATGATTCATTATGGTATAATTATCGCTTATAAATATGTAAGAATTCCTAAATCAAAGAAAAGATTATTTTGGAATTTCACACGTCTCCTTTATGAGGGCACTCAAGATTTTTAAAAACTTACCATGGGGTCAAGAAGAAATTCTTTTTTAATGGACTTAAATCTGATAATTAGAATTTTGAGGCAAAATGTTTGGTTTGCCAAAAAATAAAGTTCAGACAATTAACATGCTAGGTTTGTTACAACCTTAGGCATTCCAAGTCAACATTGGGATGAGGTCTTAATGGATTTTATCATAGGTTTACCCACTTATGAAGGAAAGAGTGCTATCTCATCATTTCAAAGCTAGTACAATTTCTATTGCATTTATGGAAAAAATTCAAAATTTACATGGAAACTCAAATATTACTGTAAATGACATAGATCTCATTTTCACCAGAAATTTTTGGAAAATTTTATTTTCTTGCCTTCATACTCAAATAGCTCATTGCTCATCTTATCATCTTCAATCTAATAGGAAAACTAAGAAAGTGAACAAATGTTTGGAAAGATATATTCATTGCTTTGTATCTAATAAAAAAACACAATGGGTCAAGTTGTTACCTTTGGAGGAATGGTGGTATAGCACATATTTCCACACGGCAACAAAAATGATCCCATTTATGGAAATTTATGGATATCATCAACCGTCCATCATATCACCTTTAAGAGAAAATTCTAAGGATAAAGGATTGGAAGATCACATCGAGAATCGACAACAAGTTATCTAACTCCTAAAGGATAACCTCACTCTAGAATAGAATCAAATGAAAAAATAGGAATATCAACATCGGAGTGAAATAAGTTTTGACATAGGCGATTAACTATTTTTAAAACTATAATCATACAAAAAAATGTCTCTCAAGAAAGCTAAGAAGGATAATAAATCATCACCAAAGTACTATGGTCCTTACAAAGTGTTGCAAAAGATTGTTTCTATGACATACAAATTGGATTTTCAGTATTTTTCCAAGTACACTCTTAGCTCCCTATAATACTAACGTATCCCCCTTATTGTTATTGTTAGTGTAGCTCCCTACTTTTATTGTTGTACCCATGTATCCCCATGTTATTATTATTCTGTCCCATAGAATCCCTCTATTGTTATTGTTGTGCCCTTACATTATTATTTCTATGTAGGCTATAATTATTTTATGACCCCTTAGACTTCTATATATACCAATGAGGTCTTATCATTTATATCATCCAAGAACTATTCATTTATGTAATGTAAAGGAGGTTTCCCCCTCCAAGAGGATAATTTTTAAGTCGTTGATCTATCTTTTCTTCTAATTAATGAGTTGGTTGCATAATATTTTGTATCATAGCTTCATATTCTAGCATTTTTCTGATTCAAACAACTCAACTTGGTATTCTCACTAAAACGTTTTTTCTAAAAGGCTTTAGAAGAATAAAGTTTGACCATTTCGAGCTGAGATATTGATGAAATTCGTGTAAACAATTTAGAGCTTGGTTCACTACATTTTATATGTTATGGTCTAAATAATTTAAGGTTTTTTCATGCTCTAGAATCTAATATCAAATAGGTTCGAAGGTAGAAACAGTGAGACATGGCATTCCATACAATTTCACTCTACAGAACAGCTCTATAATCAGGTCATCGTGGGATACTAGATATAACACTTTCTTGAAGAATCTAATATTGGTCTGACTTGTGATTTTGGAAACAATACTTAGAGGGATAACACATGAATAAATTCCAGACCTTGGAGATCCAAAATTAAAGAGTTACAATAGCTTCAATAACGAGCTCCAAACAGAAAATAAAAAGGTGTGTAGCTTTTTTTATTTTTTTATAACTTGTGTTTGAAAGATCAGTTTGAAATGATTCAAGTGGAATAGTGACACATAGATATTATTTTTATATTTGAAAATGCCTCAAAAAAAAAATGGACACATCTATTAAGAAAAAAGAAATTTCTTTGATGACACATGAAGAAGAGGAATAAATGAAACATGATATATCAAAATTTTGAGACCAAGTGCATCAAATTTCACTCTCACAAAAAGTAACAAAAAATGAATTTGAAGCCATGATGAATGTTAATATAGATGGTATAAAAAGGAACATGAGAGTTTTGAATAATGGTTTAAAATCAGATATGGAAGAAATGATTAAGTTCAAGATAGAAGGATTGAAGGAAGGTTTGGAAAACTTGTTACAAGAAAGGCTTCTTAGTGGCGATAAGGTAATCCATGAAAATCACAATGAAGGAAAATGGAATATGAATTATGATTTTAGAGACTCTAATATTGGTTTTAATAACCACCACATTCCAAATATCGATATAAGGAATTTTGATGTCAAGGATCTGGTAACATGGATTCTACAGATGGAGCAATATTTTAATCTCCATGATGTGAAACACACACTAAAGGTATGCATTGCATATTTATATTTAGAACCCAATTAGTTTGTATGGTATCGATGGATTTTTTCTCGTAAACCACTTATCACTTGGTCAATTTTTATGGATGGAATGATAGAAAATTATGAGGATACAAAGAGAAGCACCTTCTTTAGCCAATTGATAAATCTCAAACAAAATAGTTTAATGGAGGAGCACATTGAGGTCTTCCAAACATTGAATATTAGAGTAACTGATATACCATAGAAGCATATGATTGATGTATTCATAGGGACTTTAAAGGATAACATCCAACATGAGGTTCGCCTTTGGGAACCTGGTTCATTGGAGAAGGCATTCAGGGTTGTAGGAATTTACAACGTAAGTTCATTAGATCAAACACCATAGGTCACTGCTCACAAATAGATCACATATCAGTACACCAGTATTTAACGTGGTTAAAGCCCTCAAAGAGGGAAATAGTCCATGACCTGAGCCAACAAGGCTACTTCAAGAAATTTATTAATATAAATAAATAAAATTTACATAATCTTCTCTAATAAACAGTCACTGGACAAATGACCCTCCATGCTCTTAAATAGAGATCATGGACCAATCAGGTGGTAAGCCACGGATCAAGTGTCAGTGATATCGATGAGTGAATGAACTATTAGATCACTACATATCATGAAAATCAGATTATAACTTATAAAAGTACATACTAAAGAAACAAACTTTACCAAAATTTATGCCAGATCAAGTTATACTTAACTATTTCCTATCTGTCGGAATATCCTAACATCCCCCCTTAAGAACAAATTGGGATAGGATTGAAGGAATTACAAAGGTGACATAGTAGGAGAAGGAAGGAGGCCTTAGAGCCTATCCCCCCTTAATGATAACTTTCCTTAACTCCAAGCATAGATTGAAGTTTTGTAAACTTCACTTCTATGAGAGCCTTTGTAAACATATCAAGAACTTGATCATTGGTTGAATAATAGTGAACTTCAAGAACATGATGATGAATGAGATTTATGATGAAGTGCATATGTAGCTCCATTTGTTTTTTGTGTTGATGTTGAACTAGATCTTTGCATAGATGAATGGCACTCTGATTATCACACCAAAGTGTAGTTGGATGTTATCGATCAAGACCAAATTTAGACAGGATATAACAAAGCCACAAGGCTTCCTTGCTGGCTTCAACAGCACCATGATACTTTTCTTCTGGTGAAGAAACTGATATGGTGAGTTTCTTCTTACGATACCATGAAATAGGTCCTGAACCAAGAGTGAATACATAACCTGCAGTAGACTTTCGATCATCATGGTCACCATTCCAATCAGAATCAGTGAAACCAACCAACAATGGAGATGATCCTTCACTATAATGAATCCCGAACTGAACTCTACCTCGAACATATTGATGTATTCTTTTAGCTGATTTCCAGTGACTTTCATGAGGCTTGTGCATGAATTGAGAAAAAATACCAACAGAAAAGGAAAGGTCAGGATGAGTATGGGTTAGATAGAAAAGTTTACCAACAAGTTGACGATATAAGGTAGCATCAACCTCAGGGGTAGTACAAGTGACTAAATCTAAACTGAAAGGGAGAAGGGGTTGGCTTATAGTCTTCCATGTGAAAGTGGTGTAGACTATCACAGGCATACTTGGATTGAGAAAGGGTAATACCTTCTTTCGATTGCAATAATTGAAGACTAAGGAAATAATGAAAGCGTCTGAATTCACATGGTTGATATGGTTTCGATCACTACCAGTAAGGATCATATCATGACCATAAATAACAAGGATGATTAATGACTTACCCACTTTCTTGGTGTAGATAGTGTTGTCGGACTGAAATCTAGAAAAGACATTATCGAAGACAAAGCTATCCATTTTGGCATACCAAGACCAAGGGCCTTGTTTGAGGCCATAAAGAGACTTCTTAAGGTGACAAACAAGGCTAGAGTATTTTTGGATAATGCCATCAGGTTTTTCTATGTATATTTCTTCACGAAATTCCCTATATAAGAAGGTGGATTTAACATCCATTTGGTGGAATTCCCATTTAAAGGAGGTAGCAAGGGAAATAACAAGGCAGATAGATTTCATTTTGGAAATAGGGGAGAAGGTTTCAGTGTAGTCAATCCCTTTAACTTGTGAAAATCCTTTAGCAACAAGAGGAGATTTATGTTTAACCACTTTTCCGTAAACCCATTTTCATTTGACAAGTTTTCTTCACTTTGGAAGAGGAAAAAGATCCCAAGTATCCTTTTCCTATAAGGAACGATATTCTTCATTAGAGTGTGTGTGTTCCCATAGTTAAGAACATGTTCTTGAAAACTTCTGGAATCATGTGTATTCTTATCAAGGGGCACGACGTTTCAGGTGAACACTTCACCCATCTTCAAGAGTAAAAGCTTGATATGCGATAAGAAGAGTGTTGGACCATATTGTACAGGGCAGATGAGAGAACTAGTCGTTAGCTAGGGGTAACAATAGATGAAATTTAGGAAAGAAATTAACCATTTGGAGAAACTAAATAATTTAAATTAAGACGAAATAGTGAAATGAGAGGAAATTAGTTAAATGATATTACAAAATGAGCATATAAAAATGAATGAGATTATGAAAATTAAATAAATCAAAAAATTATTAAAATTATTAAATGATTGAAATTAATAAATTAATTAAAAATTAAAAAACTATTAACATTATTAAAATTGAATTATTAAATTAAAATAAATTAAAGGAATTTAAATGAATAAATTAGATGGAACAAAAAATGGATAAGTAAATTTAATTATTTAATTGTTGAAATGAAAGTAGCCATTAGCTAGAAGGAAATTGTAGAACTAAATGGGAGATTGAAATTATTAACTTGATAAAAAATTTATTATTAAAATTAAATAATTGAGACTATTGGATTAAAATGAAAGTGATATTGTTAATTATTAAATTAAATAATTGAGACTATTGGGTTAAACAAATGTGAGCTCGTAGAAATTATTGAATTATTAAAATTATTAAAGTTAATTAATTGAAATTATTAAATTAACATAAATTAAATGAAGTTAGCAAATAAATAAGATGAATGAATTTAATTATTTATTTAGATCAAACTAGCCTTTGGCTAGCAGGAGATTATTGAAATGAATGTGAAATTAAAATGAAATAGATTCTAGATTAAAAACAACAAAGAGTAATTAACTTAATTAAATTAATGTATTTAAATAAATTGAAATATTTTCACTGAGAACGATAAAGATAGGACATAAAATGTAAATAGGAAGTTAGGGTTGAATTATGAAGGAGAAATTAAGAATATAGTTATCGAAGGAGAATAAATGATAAATAACTAAACAAAAGGTAAAAAAACAAGAGCTTAATAGATTAAAATTAAGGATAGGTTAAGGATTTACCGGAGTCTGATTTAGAGGATAAACACTTCGATGAAAGAAAATGGATGGTAGGCCTCCATGATTGACTTAGATGATTGTTGGGAAAAATACTGAGAGGGGGGGTGAATCAGTATTTACTGTATATTCAAAACTTTTGTCTTTTCTTGTTTCTAAAACCCATACGCGACTTTCCTGAAATAGACTCACGTATATACGCGGATACCCTTTATGAAACTCGCGTATACACAGATATCTAATTATGTTATTAGATCTTCACTTAAATCATTCCATCATTCATTCATCAGATGTTTAATAAACAGTAAACATGAACAGTAAGAGCAGAGTAAACCATCACACAAAGCATCACACATGAACACCAGGATTTTTAGGTGGAAACCCAAGTCAGGAGAAAACCACCGCTGTCGTTGCTCAGCCTTCAATATTTTATTATAGAGAAAACATCTTACAACATATGTGATGGTGCAGACTCCTACCATCATGCAGGCACCCACCTGCGCTCGTTTACCAGCCTCTCCTGGAAGGGAGCTCCAACCCCCTGACTCGTTTACCAACCTCTCCTGGAAGGGAGCTACAACCCCCTGACTGAAGGCTACAACCCTCAGCACCAACTTGGACCATGTTTCATCAATTTTCAGACTGGATCCAACAACTTCAAAGGAACACCATTTGTAGGCCACGTTTCATCATATTTTCAGACTGGACCCATTACATACTTTTAAGCTCAAACATACATCACCAACAGATACTTACCAATTCAGACAACACAGATCAGATAGCAGTAATATAGCAGAACAGATCAGATGTTTCATACCCCATGCTTCAGCAAACCCTAGTTTGCATACGCGCTTTTACTTCACTGATGTCGCATATATACGCGCTTCCGTTTACACAAACCCGCGTATACTTCAGTACAAATTACAGAGCCAATTTTATTGCGCATACGCGCTTTATCTTCAGAGAAGCCGCGTATATACGCGCTTCCTCTACGGCGAACTAGCGTATAGATCTTCAACTATTATAGAGCAGCATACTTCTTCAGATCAGATATTCAGTTCAGATTTACCCTTTTGCCTCTGACAGATGTTCGCCTCATCTCAGATCTAAGCCTTCCATGAACAGATCTAGCAAATACAAGTACAATATAGATGTAGATCCCCTTCTTCATTACTCCTTCATCGGTGCATCATACAATCAGATCTTTCATTCAACTGTAACCCTTTTCATTCAGATATACTCCAGAGAGAAGTATTCATTCAAGCTCAGACATCTTGCACCCACACTCATGCTTTGCACAATGAAATTCTTCTCCTTATATAGGTTTACCCAATTTCAATACCATGAGCCAAAACCACATTACTTCCGATGGTATTCCTGGACGAGGTCATTTAGACGAATCATTACCCAATACAATGGGTCAATACCATGCTGGTTACCCCTGGTTTTACATTTTAAGAGCGCTTTTTCCCATACGCGACTTGGCACATTGATTACCGCGTGCATACACGACTTCCCCTATGAAAATCCGCGTATACCTAGAGACATACTCTTTTCATCAAGATTTAGCACATGCTTGAAGAATAAATTCATCAGGTGGATTGCCATCAAGGATAACACATGTCAACAGTCGTATGTCTTCATCTTCATTCAGTGGGTTGCCATCAAGGACAACACTCTGCATTATATTGCCAACAATCTCCCCCTTTGGACTTGATGGCAACCACGATGGTGTTTGGATATCACAACAGATAGGTACATTAAGAGTACAATGACACCATTCAAACACCATGTCACTCTCCCCCTTTGACATCAAGGGCAAAGGTCTGATCAAAAATCAACATACTCTCCCCCTTTTCTCCTCATGTGGAAGAAGCATTCTGCAGATCTGATATATACAGAAGTGACCAAGCTCCCCCTGAGTTCATGTTGAATCTTCAAACATATTTTCCAAAGAAGTACATGAATCTATGAACTTCCTATCACCAAAGACTCATACTTACATCAAATTTCCAACCAAGTGGATTTACATATGATACTCAAGTACCCAACCAAGTGGGTTTACAAAAAAAAAAAAAAAAAAAAAAAAAAAAAAAATTGACTCAGCTACCCAACCAAGTGGGTTTACAACTTTGACAAGTCCTTACATGACTGAATATTACAATTTTACATCATGGGTCTCAACATGACCTTTTCATCAAAATAAAAATATGACTTTTCATAACCAACACTAGAAAGTCCTCAAGAAAGAGAACATATTTCAGAACCATCATAATGCCAACAATGCATTATACTCAGCAAAGCTAATGCTCCCCCTGAAATTGTGCATCCTGAACATTGTCACCAAAAAATCATCAAGGTATCTTTATCAAAACATTAGATAAAGAATTATGAGAACTGGAACTCCACCAGAGATACCAATCAGTATCAGAGATACCAAGCAGTACTGCAGATGTGCTGAAGAGAGCTGACTCCAAACAAAAATTGTCAGCAATCAGACATACGCGGTTTTCTGTGCATGAACTCGCGTATATACGCGAATGTGTTTCAGTAAACCCGCGTATCCAATACCATCTTCTATATTTATGCAGATTTTTTCTTTTGACTGGCAGAGAACACTCCCAGCTTCTGTCTTAGATACTCGAATGCTTCCCTGGGCAGAGGTTTGGTAAAGATATCAGCAACTTGTTCTTTGGAGGGAACATACTCCAACTTCACCTTTTGCTCAAGCACTTGTTCACGTAAGAAGTGATACTTGATGGGAATGTGCTTGGTCTTCGAATGCATAACATGATTCTTTGAAATACCGATGGCACTTGTATTGTCACACTTAATGGGGACAGGAGGTGTACATTTGATTTGAAAATCTTGTAAGGTTTGCATCATCCAAAGGAGTTGAGTGCAACAAGATGCGGCAGCCACATATTCTGCTTCTGCTGTAGATAATGCAATAGAATTTTGCTTCTTGCTGAACCAAGATACTAACCGGGGTCCCATGTAGAATGCACCACCACTAGTGCTTTTCCGGTCATCAACACTTCCAACCCAATCTGCATCAGTGTAAGCATGAAGAGTAAGATCAACATTCTTTGGATACCATAGACCAAGGTCTTGAGTTCCTTGAAGATATTTGAAAATTCTTTTAACATCCTGAAGGTGAGACTCTTTTGGATTAGCTTGGAATCGTCCAACAATCCCAACTGCATGCATAATGTCTGGTCTAGTTCCAGTGAGATAAAGTAGACTTCCTATCATTGATCTGTATTCTGGTTGATTCACCGTGGGAGAATCATCATGAGAACTGAGATTTCATCCGGTTATCATTGGTGTACTTACAGGTTTGCATTCTTCCATGCCATACTTCTTCAGAATTTTCTTAATATATTTTGCTTGTGATAGGAATATACCATCTACAGTTTGATGCACTTGTAAGCCAAGAAAGAATGTTAGTTCTCCAAGTAAGGACATTTCAAATTCTTGCTGCATGACAGAAGAAAATTTTTGACTCAAGGATTCTTCATTACTCCCAAAAATGATATCATCAACATATACAACCACAATCAATAGTTTATCATTTTCAACTTTTGTGTATAAGTTGCTATCAGCAAACCCCTTTGAAAATCCTTGTTGATGAAGATATTTGTCAAGACGATAATACCATGCCCTTGGAGCTTGTTTGAGACCATATAGAGCCTTTCTAAGTCTACAAACAAGATTTTCATCATTTCCCAAAATGAATCCTTCTGGTTGTTCTATATAAACTTCTTCTTCTAGATCACCATTGAGAAATGCAGATTTAACATCCATTTGATAGACTTTGATTTGTTGAGAACTTGAAAAAGCAAGAAACATTCTTATGGCTTCAAGTCTAGCTACAGGAGCAAAAGTTTCTTCAAAGTCTATACCTTCTTGTTGAGTGTACCCTTTGCAGACCAATCTAGCTTTGTTTCTTACAACATCCCCATTCTCATTCAACTTGTTCTTGAAAATCCATTTAGTTCCAATGACATTTTTATCATGTGGTCTTGGTACCAATTCCCAAGTGTCATTCTTTTCAATTTGATCAAGCTCTTCATTCATGGCTTGCCTCCAACATTCATCTTTGCTAGCTTGATTGACATTGTGTGGTTCAAATGTGGATACAAGTGCCAGATGATTAGAAGATCCCACAAGAGTTCTCCTTGTTCATACACCTGATTCCTTATCACCCAAAATTTGAGATTCAGGATGATTCTTTTGCACATATCTGGATGGAGCTTTTTCAGATAGATCATCTTCAGTTTCTTCATTGGATTCATTGTCTATATCATTTGATGTAGAAGGACATAGGTCACCATCATCTTCTTTTGTTGTTTGTTTTTCTTCTTTAGGAGCTGTAGGAGACTCATCAATAACAACATCAATACATTCAACAATATTTCGAATCCTTTTATTGTAACATTTGTATGCTTTGCTTGAAGATGAGTAACCAAGAAACATCCCTTCATCTGACCTAGGTTCAAACTTGCCAAGCTTTTCATCATTATTTTTGATAAAGAATTTACTTCCAAAAACTCTAAAATGCTTCACATATGGAGAATTACCATACCCGAGTTCATATGGAGTTTTGTCACTATTTACCCGAACATGAGCCTTGTTGAGAATGTTAGCTGCTGTATGTGCTGCTTCTCCCTAGAACATGTCAGGAGTTCCAGAATCATCGAGCATAGCTCTAGCCATTTGTTGAATTGTTCTATTCATTCTTTCTGCTACGCCATTTTGTTGTGGAGTACCTGCTACAGAGAATTGTAATTTTATGCCATGTTGTTCACAAAATTCAAAGAATTCATTTGATGTATATTCTCCTCCTCGATCAAATCTAAGACACTTGATTTTTAGATCTAATTCATTTTCAACTAAAGCTTTGAAGATCTGAAATTTTTCAAATGCTTCATCTTTGTGTTTAATGAGCCCGATCCAACACATTCTAGAGTAATCATCAATAAATAAGATATAGTATTCTTCCCCACGTGGTGACCTTTTCCTCATAGGTCCACCTATGTCAGTATGAATGAGTTCAAGAGGCTTACTTGATGATCCTTCTTTGGCATTAAATCGTACTCTGGTCTGCTTACCGAATTGACAAGATTTGCATATGATGCTTTCTGGTAGATTAATATTGGGAAGACCACGGACAGCTTGAAGTCTGCTTGCTTTGTTGATTTGAGAGAAGCTCAGATGCCCCATCCTTCTATGCCATAGCCAATTTTCTGAAGACTTGCTCAAGTAGCATTGATCTATACCGTTCAGTACATACAGGTTGCTAGGATTTCTTTTTCCTTTTATAATGATTTTACCTGTATCAAGATGATGAACCACACATTCCTTTGAACTAAAGACCACTTCTGTTCCTTGATCACACATTTGACTTACACTTAACAAGTTATGCCTTAATCCATCCACATACATGACATCATTAGCCTTCACCTTTTCTTTTAGAAACACTGACCCTTTTCCTTTAATTACAGTAGGAGTATCATTTCCAAATGTAACTTTCTTTTCCTTTTCTAGAGCATTATATGTAAGAAGTTTGCTTTTGTCACCTGTCATGTGTCTTGAGCACCCACTATCAATGTACCATTGATTTTCTTCACCTTCTGCAAATAATGCTATCCCACAATTTTCAACCTGTATTTCTTTCTTTTTACATACTTTAGAGCTTGAGGGAACATGTTCCTTTGGCTGGATCTTGCTCCTGCATTTAGATTCTTCATGACCAAAGTTATTGCAATAAGTACATTCAACTTCATTTTGAAGAGGAGAAAATTTGTTATAGGTATTCTTCTTTGGTTCAATATTCATCCTTTTCTTTCTTGCTTGTCTTGTCATGATGGTTTTATATGCAACACATTGAGCAGCTTTATGACCAAAATTGTGACATGAGAAACATTGTCCATTGAAGTAGAAATTTCGGCGATCATGAAATCTTCTATTTGAATTTACCTATTGGTTGTTGCTTCTTTGAGGGATCTCCCTATTATTGAACCTTGATTTGAGATGATCATGCTTTACCTGTAAATATCCTTTGTTCCCTTGTTGACCAGTTGTGACTGCTTTCAGATAATTTGGTACTGAAGTCTGGGAAGATTCCCCAGTATATCCAAGACCTGTTTTTATAAGAGGAGACTGTTGTGTCTTGATAATCTCATCTAAGGTTTCTGAACCTTTAGCAAATCTAAGATTTAGAGTCTTCACTTTCTCATTATCTTTCCTTAGACCTACTATTTCACACTCCAATTCCTCAATGCATTTTTCCTTGGCTTCAAGCTGACTTTCAAGAGTCTCTATGATTATGTTCTTTTCTTCTACGCTTACTTTGAGTTGATTGTTTTCTTCAAGAAAATCATTGTCCTCTAGAGCATCCACTAAAGTATCCTTTTCTTCTCTTTGTTCAAAAGCCATGAGAAGTCTAAAGTATTCTTCACATTCTTCCTCACTATTAGATGATCCATCACTGTCTTCATTAGTATAATAACTTTTTCTTGTGCTAGATCGATTCTTATTCCTTCTTGCTACTTCTTTTCCTTTAGCTGAGGTTTCTTTATAAGGACACTTTGCAGCATAATGACCAATTCTTCCACAATTGAAACATTTGAAAGGAAGCTTACCTTTGAACTTTCCGGTACCTAGTTGAAGTCTTCTCACAAAATTTGCTTCTTCTTCTTCTTCAGATATATAGCTGGATTCTTTGACAACTTCCTTTTCTTTTCCTTTTGCTGATGCCTTAAAAGCAGCTTCTTTGATTTGAGAGGGGCCTCCTTGCCTCATTTCAAAAGCAGTCAGAATGCCATGTAATTGAACAATAGTAAGAGTTTGCAGATCTTGCCTTTCTTCAATAGCTGAAACTTTAGAGTCAAATTTTGAAGTCAAGGATCTTAAGACTTTTTCCACCAGAGTAGTATCGCTTACGGTTTCACCCAAATTTCTCATCTGATTTACAATATCATCTAGACGAAGAAAGAAACTGGCAACATTTTCATCACTATGCATCTTCAAATTTTCATATTCGATTCTAAGAGTTTGGAGTTTTGCATTTTTTACCTTTGTATCTCCTTCATAGCTTAGAATTATTTTGTCCCATATCTCTTTTGCTGAATGTAGCTGCATCAGTTTAGCAAATTCTGATTCAGACATGCTTCCTAATAAGACATTCACTGCTTTGGCATTGATTTCATACTTCTTTCTTTCACCAGCATCAGTAGGAATACTTCCCGGGTATTGATAACCTTCTTCCACGATTGCCCATACATCTGCACCAAGAATTTGCAGATATGCTTTTGTTCGTACCTTCCAGAATATCATATTGCTTCCATTGAATAGAGGTGGCTTTATAGACATTACTCCTTCTTGACTTCCCATTGCGACAGATCTCCTTCAAGCGATCAAGCTTCTGCAGAAGAACCTGCTCTGATACCAATTGTTGGGAAAAATACTGAGAGGGGGGGTGAATCATTATTTACTGCATATTCAAAACTTTTTCCTTTTCTTGTTTCTAAAACCCATACGCGAATTTCCTGAAACAGACTCGCGTATATACGCGGATACCCTTTATGAAACTCGCATATACACAGATATCTAATTATGTTATTAGATCTTCACTTAAATCATTCCATCATTCATTCATCAGATGTTTAATAAACAATAAACATGAACAGTAAGAGCAGAGTAAACCATCACACAAAGCATCACACATGAACACCAGGATTTTTAGGTGGAAACCCAAGTCGAGAGAAAACCACCGCTGTCGTTGCTCAGCCTTCAATCTTTTATTATAGAGAAAACATCTTATAACATATGTGATGGTGCAGACTCCTACCAGCATGTAGGCACCCACCTGCGCTCGTTTACCAGCCTCTCCTGGAAGGGAGCTCCAACCCCCTGACTCGTTTACCAGCCTCTCCTGGAAGGGAGCTACAACCCCCTGACTGAAGGCTACAACCCTCAGCACCACCTTGGACCACGTTTCATCAATTTTCATACTGGATCCAACAACTTCAAAGGAACACCATTTTTAGGCCACGTTTCATCATATTTTCAGACTGGACCCATTACATACTTTTAAGCTCAAACATACATCACCAACAGATACTTACCAATTCAGACAACACATATCAGATAACAGTAATACAATAGAACAGATCAGATGTTTCATACCCCATGCTTCAGCAAACCCTAGTTTGCATACGTGCTTTTACTTCACTGATGTCGCGTATATACGCGCTTCTGTTTACACAAACCCGCGTATACTTCAGTACAAATTACAGAGCCAATTTTATTGCGCATACGCGCTTTATCTTCAGAGAAGTCGCGTATATACGCGCTTCCTCTACGGCGAACTAGCGTATAGATCTTCAACTATTATAGAGCAGCATACTTCTTCAGATCAGATATTCAGTTCAGATTTACCCTTTTGCCTCTGACAGATGTTCGCCTCATCTCAGATCTAAGCCTTCCATGAACAGATCTAGCAAATACAAGTACAATATAGATGTAGATCCCCTTCTTCATTACTCCTTCATCGGTGCATCATACAATCAGATCTTTCATTCAACTGTAACCCTTTCCATTCAGATATACTCGAGAGAGAAGTATTCATTCAAGCTCAGACATCTTGCACCCACACTCATGCTTTGCACAATGAAATTCTTCTCCTTATATAGGTTTACCCAATTTCAATACCATGAGCCAAAACCACATTACTTCCGATGGTATTCCTGGACGAGGTCATTTAGATGAATCATCACCCAATAAAATGGGTCAATACCATGCTGGTTACCCCTGGTTTTGCATTTTAAGAGCGCTTTTGCCCATACGCGACTTGGCACGTTTATTACCGCGTGCATACGTGACTTCCCCTAGGAAAATTCACGTATACCTAGAGACATACTCTTTTCATCAAGATTTAGTACATGCTTGAAGAATAACTTCATCAGGTGGATTGCCATCAAGGATAACACATGTCAACAGTCGTATGTCTTCATCTTCATTCAGTGGGTTGCCATCAAGGAAAACACTCTGCATTATATTGCCAACAATAGCCATAATCTCGGTTAAAATTATTAGGATGTTTTTCAATCTCTAGGGCTTCCTGAATGACCTGGCTTGAATGGAATGGGACAGGGGCCAAAATTTTGGATTTGTTAAAGAAAATGAGGTGTTTGGTAGAATGGGAGTGCTCAGTTATGGAATATTTGGAAACGCAGTTGTGGATGTTGCCATCCATGTGTTCTTTCAGCTAAGTTTGAAAGGACCTCTCGGTTTATCCTATATAATATTTCCCACATAAGCAGGGAATATTGTAGACTCTAGAGCTCAACATGGGGTCATTTCAGTCCTTAGCTGATCTGAATAACTGTCTGAGGGTTATTTGGGTCTTGAAGAAGGTTTTTATGTTCTTTTTGGCAAGGATCCTGGATAAGTGGTCAGTAACCCCTTGAATGTAAGGAAGGGTTACTTTGGCTAGGGGGGAGGCGAAATGGAAATGTTTTTGGGTCGGGGATAGAGGAAGGAGGAGAAGGCTTTATTTATTTGGGACGCGGAGTAACCATTATATTTTAGGGTGGTGGAGAGATGTGATTTTTCAACAGGTAAGGATTGGCAAGAGGATATTATAATGGTGTGAGAAACAAGGCTTTTGAGAACAACGGATTTTTGAGAAGGATGGTGGTGGGAATTGGCATGAAGGTACATGTTCGTATGAGCCTTCTTTTGATAGACATGGTGCGTGAGAGAACCATCAGAGAGGCAGGTTACAAGAACGTGAATGAAGTGCAGGGAATGGTTATGCTCCAGTTCCATATTGAATTTGATGTGGGGGAAATGCTATTGATATGGGATAAAAATTTGTAGAGGGTGGGGATACCATGCGACCAAATGAAAAATGTATCATCAACAAAACTCTTCAAAATTTTTGTTTGATGTGGAAGTTTTCAATAGCCTTTGTTTCAAAGTGCTCCATAAAAATTTTAGCAACAACTAGGGAAAGGGAAGATCCCATGGTTGTGCCCTCATTTTGCTCATAGCACACCACATCGAAGGTGAAAAAGGTGGAGGACAAACAGAGCTTAATCAAATTAAGAGTTTCAGATCAACTAGATTAGAAATAAGATTAATGGCTTCGGGGATAGGGATTTTGGTGAACAATGAAACGACATCAAAGCTAACCATAATGTCACTCTTATCAAGATTAAGGGGTTTAATGCTTTGAACGAAATCAACAGAGTCTTTGATATAGGAGGAAGAATGGCTAGAATAAGGATAGAGCTTCTTCGCAAGGAATTTGGATAAAGCATGAGTAGCACCACCTATAGTGTTAACTATATGCCTAAGGGGAATATCAAGCTTGTGAATTTTCGAGTGATCATAGATCCTCAGGGTAATGGGGTTAAGGGGGATGGGGAGCTCCTAGATGGCAGTGTCAAGGGAAGAGTCTTTAATGGCTTTAGTGACTTGGTTAGTAATATATTGGAGGGGGTTTTTGGAGAGGGGATGGTAAGACGAAGAAGAAATAAGATCAAACATCTTACCATGGTAATCAGAAGAATTCATAATAACAGAGACATTTCCTTCATCAGCTTTGAGGATGATAATATTAGGATTGGAGTTGAGCCGACGAAGGGCAAGGAATTATTCCATAGAAAGGTTAGGTCTAGGGAGCTTGGCGCTTCGAATAATGCGACCACATTCTTGGCACAACTCTTTGGAAAAATGAGATAGTAGGTTGCGGGAAATGGATTCAATGGAGAAAATAATGTCCCCATAGGGGATGGAGTGCAAGATAGGTGCAAAGTTAAAACCTTTTTAAATAAGCCTAAGATAAGGGCCATCAAGCTTAACTGATGAGAGGTTGACCACTTTGGTGTTAAGGGATGTAGGTGGGGGTGGGGCAAGGGCAAGGGGAGACATAATGGGGGAGGAGGGGAAAGGCTTGGGGGGATTGGGTATGGAATTAGGCAATTTATAGGGATTCTAGGATAATATTTCATCATCATTAATATTGGAAGGATTAGAAAAATTATATTGACATTTATATTGTCCATCATTCTTCCTATCACATATCAATCTTTTTCTCCTGAAGATTAGTGAAGTGTTCACCTGAAACGTCGAGCCCCTCGAGAAGAATACATAGGATTCCAGAAGATCTCATCAACATGTTCTTGACTGTGGAAAAACACATGCTCTAATTATTTCCCTCTATGGATAGGATTGTCTGGATGAGACCAGATCTTTTGAAAAGCTTTGAGCTAAAATTGCCGAAAGAGTTTCTGACCTTAATTTCTTGAAGAGGTGACGAGATGCGGCAATTCTTCCTATTTTCACTTGGTTTCCTCCTCGAGCACATGGACTTGATCTGGATCATATCCTAAATCGCACTAGCCCTTCCATTCTCAGAGCTGAAATTCATCACGTCAGGTCAATGCTTTCATTTATTTCTTCTAAATTATACAAGTGCCATTTAAAACTTTCATCCATCATCAAATCTGAAATCTGGGTAATTATTGATCGTAGATCTACCATATCTGTCTCAAATACACTAGAATATGTGAACCAAAAGCACATCCGTAAATTCCAATATTTATTCCTTATGAAATTTGGTTGGCCATCATCATCTATCAATCCACCATTTAACAATATTTTTAACTGGTTTCCAAACTCCCTCAATAATTCTCCTTCAGCTTCTCATCCTTCTCATCCCTCTCATTCTTCTCCTTTTGATCGCCCTCAGTCCCTTACTCCTTCTCCTAAACCTTATTCTCTCTTCCCTGCGTTATCCTTCCCCTCTCTCTTGCTAACCTATTTCACACACACTCCTTTCTCTCTTCCTCACATGCCTCTTCCACTTATCCTCATGCCTTGTCCTCTCCTCCATGTTTTCCTCCCATCCCTACGCCCATCCCTTTCGCACTACATCCCAATCCATCTCATCACAACCCCCAACCTATGGGTTATAACCAACACCCTTCCCCAATTCTAGCGCACCATCTACCACTGGCTGGTGAATTTCTTCTTTGTCCCCTCGCTACATTCGGCATCCCTTCCTCGGACCCCAATCACCTTCCCTCCTGCGTCCCTTCTGCCTATTCCTCCAAGCCGTTTTCCTCCTCTCCCACCTCTTCTATTGCTTTTTACCTTGCTATCTCGTGCCTTCCATTAACCCCCAACCCTCCCTCCTGCATGTCTTCCACCTATTCCTTCCAGAAATCTGCCTCCTCTCCTGCCTCTTCAGCCACTTTTGACCCTGCTATCTCGTCCCTTCCATTAACCCCTAGCTACATGACTATTTTTGATCTAGCCCCCAAGTCAGCCCCCAATCCATCTTTCCCCCCGAAATCCTCTAGGTCTTATCTAACTCAGTCTTTCCTTGATGTTCCTTCCATCTCGGTATCGTTGTCTTCCTCCACCTCGTACCGCTATCCTTCATCTAATGCAGCCCCTTTACCTCTCATCCTCATGATTATTCTATTAAATTCATTTCTCATGTTGATTATCCATTCAATGCTCCCCATTCGCCCCATATCCAATTTGATGATTTTATTCTGACGATCCCTTAATTTTTTATTCTGAATTAAGCTCACTTAATATTATTATTAATAATAAAAGCTTTAGAAATCATAAATCTCATCTTAAATGTCAATATAATTTTTCTAATCCTTCAAATATTAATGATGATGATGTATTATCCTCGAATCCTGATAAATTTCCTAATTCCATACCCGATCCCCCCAAGCCTTTCTTCTCCTCCCCCCTTATGTCTTCTCTTGCCCCCCCACCCCCTCCTATATCCCTTAACGCCAAAGTGGTCAACCTCTCATCGGTTAAACTTTATGGCCCATGCCTTAGGCTTCTTGAAAAAGGTTTTAAATTTGCACCTGTCCCGTGCTCCATCCCCTATGAGGACATTATTTGCTCCATTGAATCCCTTTCCTGCAACCTGCCCTCTCATTATTCCAAAGAGTTGCGCCAAGAATGTGGTCACATTCTTTGCAGTGTTAAGATCCCTAGACCTAACCTTTCTAGAGAATAATTCCTTGCCCTTCGTTAGCTCAAATCCAATCCCAATATTCTCGTCCTTAAATATGATAAAGACAATGCCTCTATTATTATGAATTTTTCTTATTATCATGATAAGATGTTTGATCTTCTTTCCTCTTCATCTTACCATCCCCTACCTAAAAACCCCCTCCAATCTATTACTAACCAAGTCACTAAAGCCATTAAATCCCCTTGCCTTGACCCTGCCATCCAGAAGCTCCTCATCCCCCTTAACCCCATTACCCTAAGGACCTATGGGCAACCAAAAATTGACATGCCTGATACTCCCCTTCGACATATACTTAGCGTTATAGGTGGTCCTATCCATGCCCTATCCAAATTCTTTGCGAAGAAGCTCTGTCCTTATTCTGGCCTCTTCCTCCTATATCAAAGACTCTGTTGATTTTTTTCAAAGAATTAAATCTTTAAGCTTGATAAGAATGAAATTATTGCTAGCTTTGACGTCGTTTCATTATTCACCAAAATCCCTATCCCTAAAGCCATTAATATTATTTCTAATCTAGTTGATTCTGAAACTTTAATTTGATTAAGATTTTTTTCCTCCACCTTTTTCACCTTCGATGGGGTCTGATACGAACAAACTGAGGGCACAACCATGGGATATTCCCTTTCCCCAGTTTTTGATAACATTTTCATGGAGCACTTAAAGAAAAGGCTATAGAAACCTTCCACCTCAAACCCAAATTTTGGAAGCGGTTAGTTGATGATACCGTTGCCATTTCATTGCATGGTATCCTTGCCCCCCGCAAATTTCTATCTGATCTCAATAACATTCCCCCCCCCCCCCCCACATCTAATTCACTATGAAACTAGAGAATAAATATTCACTTCCCTTTCTTCATGTTCTTGTAACCATCCTCTTTGATGGTTCTCTCATCGACCAAGTCTATTGAAATAAGACTCATATAGACAGGTACCTTCATGCAAATTCCCACCACCATCCTTCTCACAAATCTGTCATTCTCAAAACTCTTGTTTCCCATGCCATTCGAATCTCCTCTTCCCAACCCTTACCTGCTGAAAACTGACATATCTCTTTCACCCTGAAATCTAATGGTTATTCCTCGTCCCAAATAAATAAATCCTTCTCCGCCTTCCTCCATCCCCAACCCAAAAACATTTCCATTTCACATCCCCACCTAGCCAAAGTAACCCTTCCTTACATTCAAGGGTTTACTGACCAATTATCTAGAATCCTTGCCAAAAAGAACATAAAAAACTTCTTCAATCCGCAAAGAACCCTCATCCAACTATTCATATCAACCAAGGACCATAATGACCCCCTGTTGAGCTCCGGAGTCTATGATATCCCCAGCTCATGTGGGAAATCTTACATAGGACAAGCAGGGAGGTCCTTCAAAACTCAGCTAAAAGAACAAATGGCCGACAACATCCACAACCGTGTTTCCAAGTATGCCATATCTGAGCACCCCCATTCTACCAAACACCTCATTTTCTTTGACAAATCCAAAATCTTGGCCCCTATCCCATTCCATTCAAGCTGGGTCATTTGGGAAGCCCCAGAGATTAAAAAACATCCTAATATTTTTAACCAAGATGATGGCTATCATCTAAGTCAATCATGGAAACCTACCATCCATTTTCTATCATCGAAGAGTTTATCCTCTAAATCAGACTCCGAAAAATCCTTAACCTATCCTTAATTTTAATCTATTAAGCTCTTGTGTTATTTACCCTTTCTTTAGTTATTTATTATTTATTCTCCTTCGATAACTATATTCTTAATTTCTCCTCCATAATTCAACCTTAACTTCCTATTTACATTTTTTGTACTGTCTTTATCGTTCTTGGTGAAAATATTTCAATTTACTTAAATCCATTCATTTAATTAATTTTATTACTCTTCGTTGCTTTTAATCTAGAATCTATTTCATTTTAATGTCACATTCATTTCAATAATCTCTTGCTAGCCAAAGGCTAGTTTCATCTAAATAAATCATTAACTTCAATTGGGTCATCTTATTTATTTGGTAAACTAATTTAATTTATTTTAATTTAATAATTTCAATTATTTAACTTTAATAATTTAATAACTTAATAATTGCAATCTGCTCACATTTGTTTAATCCAATAGTCTCAATTATTTAATTTAGTAATTAATAATCTCACTTTTATTTTAATCCAATAGTCTCAATTATTTAATTTTAATAATAAATTTTTTATTAAATTAATAATTTCAATCTTCCATTTAGTTCTATAATTTCTTGCTAGCTAACGGCTAGTTTCATTTAAAAAATTAAAAAAATAAATTTATTTAATCCAATTTATTTGTTCCATCTAATTTATTCAATTAAATTCGTTGAATTTATTTTAATCTAATAATTTAATTTTAATAGTCTTAATAGTTTTTAATTTTTAATTAATTTAATAATTTCAATCATTTAGTAATTTTAACAAATTTTTTCTTAATTTAATTTTTATAATCTCATCAATTTTTATATTCTCATTTTATAATCTCATTTAACTAATTTCCTCTCATTTGACTCTTTCTTCTTAATTTAAATTATTTAGTTTCTCCAAACGGCTTATCTCTTTCCTAACTTTCGTTTATTCTTCCCCCTAGCTAACAGCTAGTTCTCTCATCTACCCTAGATAATATGGTCCAACACTCTTCCTGTCACATATCAAGATTTTTCTCTTGAATATGGGTGAAGTGTTCACCCGAAACTTCGGGCCCCTCAATAAGAATACACAGGATTCCAGAAGCTCTCATCAAGATATTCTTCATTCATAGTTGCATCCCAATATGGATGACTTGAAGCTTCTTCAAAGGTATCTGGATAATAATTTTTTGGAACTTGAGCCAATAAATAAGAGGCTCTATCGAACTAAGACTGTTTACGAGGTTGATTTGCAAGGTCACCTACAAGAGAACCTACTGCATTATGAGTAGAGAAGACTCATTTTGGAAGTTGTGGATTTAAAGGAAGATCCAAAGGAGGTGGAGGAGGATTTTCATCTTTGATGTCATCATCTGAAGTAGAAGGAATGATGTCAGAAGTATAAGGGATAGAGAGAAATGGCACATATTTCGAATAAGGCTCGCATGCCAAAGGTGGCACACCCGTTGAACTAGGCTAGCAAGCCAATATATTTTCATCAAACTTTACATCTCTTCTAATGATTAAATTTTTGAATTTGGGTTGAAGAAGTTTATATCCTTTGACATATTTATAATATCCAATAGATACAATTTTCACTCTTAGGTTCTAAGGCTTTGTGTTTCTCACATGGAATATGGGCCCAAGCTTCACTTCTAGAAACACGAAAGTGCCTTACATCTAGTTTGATTGAGATCCAAGCTTCTTCTAGAGGGATATTCTGTAAAACCTTAGTAGTAGTACGATTTACTATGTAATTTTCACAATTAATTGCTTTTACCCAAAACTTAAGACTAAATCCTTTAGATTGAAGCATACAATTAACCATTGATTTTAGGGTGTGATTCTTCCTTTCAACTACACCATTTTTTTTGGAGTATACGAAATAGTATGTTGCAATTGAATTCCATGCTCAATGCAAAATTTGATAAATTTGTTGCTAACATATTCTCTTCCATTGTCAGATCTTAACTTAAGAATTTGATTTCCATATTGTTTCTCAAAAAATGCCTTCAAAGCCAAGAACGTGTTAAAAAATTCACACTTCATTTTTAAGAAGTATACCCAAGTGCGTCTAGAAAAATTATCAATGAAATTTAAGAAGTACTTGTATCCATAGAAAGAAACAACTAGAACTGGACCACATAAATCACTGTGCACAAGTTGCAAAGGGGCTGAAGCATGCTAAGAGGCACGTTTGTCAAAAATATCCCAATGATGTTTTCTGAGTATACAACTGGAACAAAAAACATCTCGGAAAGATACTATAGGAATGCCCATCAACATATTTTCTTTACATGGAGTTTGAAGAGAGAGATTGTTTCAGTGACCAAATCGCTCATGCCAAAGTTTTCTCACTTCATCATTATGAGCAAAAAAAATGAACGTAAGACTTGATGACCCAAATTTGTCAAACTTATAAAACCTTGTAGAATCATCAACAATTCCAATAGGTAAAATATGACTAAGATATCCTAGGTCCTTAATTACAACATCATGAGGTAAGAATTATACAATTTTCCCATCACTTGAATGTGTTATCTAATAAACAGATAGAAGGTTACAGGACAAGTTAGGAACACATAATACATCATTAAACTTACCATTATATAGATAAATGATTCCATACCCTACAACACTAAGAGATCTATCATCACCAACATAAATATTTTTTGTGCTACAATCATTTAAAGAAGAAAAGATGGAGTTATTTTTGACCATGTAGTAAGAGGCTCCAAAACCAATGAGCCACTCATGAGAATGAGAAGAAGAATATACATTCAATGCATAACCAGATCTTGATGCTTGACAACCACATGCCAAAATTCTCATCCGCGAAGATGAAGTTGAAGAGTTATCCAAATGGATGTTGTGCTTCTTCATTGTTTCTTCCAAGGTTTCCATCTTATTAAAACATTTTGACTCTACGTGGCCATTATGATTACAAAAGTTGAAATTTTTATCTATCTCCTCCCTTTGCTTTTATTTTCCTTATCAATGTAGAAATTTGCTGAATAAATCACTTATTCAATGGAGATAAACCTGATCACACATAAATTTCAAATTACATGCATAACACATAATCTCTTCTACAATTAATTGTCACATGCAGAAAGAATAGAAGCGATAGCACATCAAATCATCACACACATTAACACAGTATGTATGGGGAAAGCTTATAGCTGAAAACCCCCAGCTATAGTATAATATAAATGGAGAGAACATGCAGCAAATACATAGTACAAACTCCTCACAAGTACTCAGTACTATCTCCCAAAGCTACACAAAAACTAGCTTGGTTTTGAACAAGTCACAGGTTCAAAACACACCCACTAATTTCCCTGCCTCTATTGCGCAATCAAGGCTAGTCTAAATAGAGATCCAAGTTCGAATCTCACTGGCTCCAACTGCGCAATTTTCATTGGTAATTTCCTCCAAGTGTGGTTCAAATCTCATGCACAACTGATGTCGCAACTGATAGCTAACTCAACCCTTTCATCTACCTCTTTCACTTGTCGCCACTGAACTGTCCATGCACTGAGTTAAAATGATGTGTTATTTAGTTGAATAATGAGTTAATAATTTGTGAATTAAATAATATTTAATTCACACAACTCATCTCTAGTGTATTAGCCAATTAAACTAAATACAACTAGTTCAACTAGTTAACCAGAACACCATCTCCATTAACTGTCGCATCAACTCCACCGAACTCCGCCACTTGAGCTCTAACTGAAGTCAACCATGCATTAGCTCACCTAACCCATAGGAAAAGCGTAAATCCTTCTGGAAGCTACATGCCCCACCTCCGGGGGTCAAACTGAAGTTTAGAGTCCAAATATTATTAAGGGTAAATAATATTTGACTGTTCCATTTTTAGCCCGCCAGTCTAAAAATAGACTTCGACCTAAATGCTAAAAATAGAGATCCATATATTTTTACCAACATGACCAATCCTCCAAGAATAGCATACTGCAGCTCCCGATCCATGATCCATATGTCTAAAAATAGACTTTGCGACAAAAATCGCCTGTGTGGGAAAGATGTTTCAGGATGCCTCCTTCACTGTTTCTTGTTGCCATTTTCAACACTCCCTCTCAACAAGAAAGGATTGTCGTTGCATTCGACATGCAACTGCATGCATTCACCCTGCAACCTTCACAAGCGCCATGGAACTCCATGCATCTGCTCCGCAACTCCTCTGAAACTGAATAGGCTCCAAACAACTCAATCAGTCTTGATGCATCTAGCATCTATCATCAAAGTCTTCGACTTCTGCTTGGCCAACTGCACATGTCATCAGGAACCATTGCGCTATTGACTCTTTGCACCCATGCACTCTTGCACTTGCTTTCAACTCTGATCCGCGCTCCAGTATCCGACACTGTCACTTTGATCTGCCTGCATCACTCCAACTGATCTTGCTACTGCCATGCTGTGGGCACCTCGTAGCCAGGTTCAATCCATGAGATCCACACCATCTCATGAATCTGCCCAGAAATCTCCTCTTGGGATTACTCATGCATGTCGCCCCACCTCATGCCTGGTGGTATAGCTGCATGCACTCCCTCTGCCCGTCTGGCACGAAATTTCTCTGCATGAGTGGTCTCTTCCACTCCATGATCCTCTTGTGGCTGCTCCACATCCCGAGGTTCACTTTCACCTGCATGCAAAACCCGCTCCCTCTCAAGCTTCAATTGCATGTCTTTCTCACCTGCATGCAACACTTGCTCCCTCTCAAGCTTCAGTTGCATGTCTTCCTCCCGCTTCCCAACAGTAGGAAGCTCCGTAGACATCCCATCTACTTCAAGTCTGTAGAGATTCTTTGCCCGAATCCCAACCTTCTTGACTTGTCCCGTTGCCTTGTGCCGAAGGAAAAATTTTCCTTCTCTGAAGACAACTTCATACCCTTTATCCTCTAACATTGCGAATGAGATTAAATTCTTTGTTAGACCTGGTACATGCAATACATCTTGTAAAAGAATGAGTTTACCTGACTCCCTATGAAAGGTTATGGTACCAATGCCGGTCGCATTGTATCGTCCACCGTCGCCCAACTCAACATGCATCTGGAGACCTTTCTCCACCAAGTCACTGAAAAGATTTTCATCTCCCGTCATGTGAAAGGAAGCGCCACTATCAATATACCACCCCGATCCCAATGCACTAGACAACATGCATGCGATCAATGAGAAGTCCAGCTCAAATTGCGAGGCAAGAGCCTCACCAGCTGCAGCTCCAGCAGCCTGCTTGTTCTTCTTCTTCTTTGGGCAATTCATGGCGTAATGTCCATGATCGTGACAGTGAAAAAACTTCACTTTGGACATGTCACGCTCTTTACCATCCGCACCGGATTGAGAAGCCTTCTCCTTTCCCTTCCACTTCCTTGCTTTGGCAGCCAAAGCGCAGTCTTCTTCATCAGTTACCTTTGATGAAGATCCGTCCCTAGTAGTCCTCTTGATCTCCTCTTGCATGAGATCCGACCACAGTCGCTCCCATCCCGGCAGCTTCTCCCGACCATTGACACTATCCTGATAGGAATTCCAAGCCTTCAGAAGACCAAGGAGAGCCAAGTCAAACAAGTCCTCTTCTTCGACAGTCACCCCCACACTTCCCAGCTCATCTCTGCACTGAGTGAACTTCGTAAGGTATTTTGCGATGCTGTCGCATTTCTCCATCTTGATGTTTCTTAGTCTATCCTTGAGCGCCAGCTTCCTTTGGTCGCTCTTTCTTTGGTATAGATCCTTCAAATCTTTCCACATAAAATATGGAGAAGCCTTTCCATGTAGGCTAGATACAATGTGATCCTTTACGCCCTTCAACAGGATCCTTCGACATTTTGCTTGTTTCTTTCGCCAGGCTTCCACAACTGCAGCATCATTAGAAGTAGGCTTTGGAATCTCTTTCTCCACGAATTCCAACAGCCCATTATCATCTAATACAGTCTCCATGCGTTCCTTCCATGCAACATAATTCGAACTTCCTTCCAAGGCATATTCTAGTCGCAAACCGTTGAAAGACATTTCCACCACGAGACCAAGAACACAAATCTACAAATTCGAATTTCACCACCAGCTGATAACTCAATCGCTTTCGATCTACACTTGAGAAAAAATTATTTCCAAATCAAAGATTGACTGCATGGGCTTTTACCAGACCTTTCACTTTCCAAAGAAAGATGAATCCGGAGGCTATCTGGCCCGTATGCAGGCTCTGTCCGAGGAAATAAGTTTGCAATCACCGTAATAGATCTCGACAATTAATATTGCTCCGATACCATGTAGAAATTTGCTGAATAAATCACTTATTAAATGGATATTAACCTGATCACAAATCAATTTCGAATTACATGCATAACACATAATCTCTTCTACAATTAATTGTCACATGCGGAAAGAATAGAAGCGATAGCACATCAAATCATCACACACATTAACATAGTATGTATGGGGAAAGCTTATAGCTGAAAAACCCTCAGCTATTCTGTATATTATATGGAGAGAACATGCAGCAAATACATAGTACAATACTCCTCACAAGTACTCAGTACTATCTCCCAAAGCTACACAAAAACTAGCTTGGTTTTGAACACGCCACAGGCTCAAAACACACCCACTAATTCTCTACCTCTATTGCGCAATCAAGGCTGGTCTAAATAGAGATCAAATTTCGAATCTCACTGGCTCCAACTGCGCAATTGTCATTGGTAATTTCCTCCAAGTGTGGTGCAAATCTCATGCACAACTGATGTCACAAGTGATAGCTAACTCAACCCTTTCATCTACCTCTTTCACTTGTCGCCACTGAACTGTCCATGCACTGAGTTAAACTGATGTGTTCTTTAGTTGAATAATGAGTTAATAATTTGTGAATTAAATAATATTTAATTCACACAACTCATCTCTAGTGTATTAGCCAGTTAAACTAAATACAACTAGTTCAACTAGTTAACTAGAACACCATCTCCATTAACTGTCGCATCAACTCCACCGAACTCCGCCACTTGAGCTCTAACTGAAGTCAACCATGCATTAGCTCACTTAACCCATAGGAAAAGCATAAATCCTTCTGGCAGCTGCATGCCCCACCTCCGGGGGTCAAAATGAAGTGCTCCAAGAGAGTAAACTGAAGTTTAGAGTCCAAATATTATTAAGGGTAAATAATATTTGACTTCCCTATTTTTAGGATAGGCAGTCTAAAAATAGACTTCGACCTAAATGCTAAAAACAGAGGTCCATCTATTTTTACCAACATGACCAATCCTCCAAGAATATCTTGCCACTCCACAGTTCCATGATCATATACAAAATAGACTTTCGTAAAATCGCACATTGACTCAGGAAGATGTTTCGGGATGCTCTTCTTGTTTCTTGTTGCCATTTTCAACAATCAATTTGTTGAGTTTATTTTTCAGTTTGCAAATGAGATTGCTTAAGACCCTTGTTTGGTTTAGGACCATTCTTTTTCGGATGTTGCTTCTTAGGATTATTTGGATTTTGTTGTTGTTGGATTGATAAGTCTTTCTTATAGGAGTTTCTAGTATTAATAAGACCAAGGTGTAAGATTTTTTCTTGTTCTCTTATCAAATAATCACAAAAGGAATCAAAAGAGGGGGACTTGCAGGGTGTTCCTTTAGAAATGAGGGCTTCTCTAGTGGAATGGAAGGTGGAAACAAATACAAGGGATGCAGGGCCTTACTTAGTAAGAATGGGATAGATAAGACTACCATATTCCTTTTTGACCTTACAACCTTCTAAGAGAATTCTAAGGGTTTTGAAGTTTGACAAAAACGGTATTTAGCTTTTTCATAGTTTCATTAAGGGAGTCAATTTCCTGGATATGAAATCTAAGATCTTGAGAAATGGACATTCCTACCAACTCTCATGCTTGATCTTGTTTATTTTCTCATTTAGCCTTTTCATATTTATCGGTAGGTTTAGATTCTAGTCCTGAAGTTCTTCTATAAAGCCCTCTACTTCTAAGTAAGTCTACCATGTAGGATAGCCATTGGAAATAATTGGTGCAGTTAAGAATAACCAAGAATGTATTATCCATTTTTAAAAATTGAAGCTGTAAAGTTTGAAACTAATTGCTCCAATGGAAATATCTCAAAAAATTAGGCCGGTTAAAAAAAAATAGCTCTGAAAACGACTTATGATTGAAGAAGTTATGTCTTTTTGAAGACACATTGTAGTAGATTCCAAGTAGTCATGTGATAGGGTTAAAGTTGATGATGAAATTGTACTTTTTCTAAAATCCCCCCACACCCCCCCCCCCCCCCCCTCGCACTTTTAAACTTAATATAATAAGCTCACTTTTTTTTTAACTACTTTATGTGACCCACTTTTATAAATAAGTGATAGTCATTTTTACAATGTTACTTTATGAACTAATGACCAAGTAGACTATAACTTAAATAAAAGATAATTCCACTTTAGACTGTAAGTGACTGACAATTTAAAAATGAGTGAGAAACACTGTTACATAAAGTAACTTTAAAACATAAGTTACATGTGTTTTAAAAAAAAACTTAACAAAAACTCATTTAAAAAAAAAATAACTTCGTAAAAAACTTTTTAGAAAAAAATAACTTATCAAATTTTTTTTTAGAAAAAAGTAACTTGACAAAAGGACTTGAATCCAAGACCTCTATTATCATAAAGTAACTTTAGGCCAAGTGAGCTACTTAAAATATTTATTAATTGATGGAAAGGAGGAAGGTTTTTTTTGTTTTTGTTATTTTCCTACAAAAGAAAAACACGCCAATAACAAAAAAAAATTAAAAAAATATGCAAGTATTTCGTGATGTTATATTTCTGGTTATCCTGCCCGGAAACCAAATATTTTTCTCATTATTTCTGATTTCCCGAGATCGCACAAAGTCGTGGGGAAAGAGCATACATAGGAGGAAAAACTCATATTTCTATTTACGGTTTGCCAGATTGCACAAAGCGCGAAGAAAAGAGCATATGCAAAGAATAGGGTATAAATCCGGTAATAAAAAAATGACTATAACCCAAAATAAATAGAGGGATGAATAAATATAACTACAAAAAACACTTTATACCTCCATATCTAATATTACATAGCTAGGTCAACCAGAAACATTTTCGCATGAAACAGAAGGGGTTCCTTACTGGAACAGAGGCTATAGAGACAAAAGAGCAGTTCTCCCAGCCTGAAAGTGGTCAGAAACAGTAGATATAGAAATTGGTAATCGCACAGAGTCAAAACTGGCTTCGAATTTGAATCAACAATGGATGTTGCCCTCAAACAACTCTGATACCATGTAGGAATTTATAGGGTAAGTTCCTTAGATCAAACACAAAATTTCACCACTCACAAATAGATCACAAATCAATACACCAGTATTTGATGTGGTTAAAACCCTAAAAGATGGAAACAATGCATGACCTGAGCCAATGTAACCACTTCAGGCAATTTATTAATGTAAAGAAAGAAAATTTACATAAGCTTCTCCCACAAATTGTCACCGTAAAAATGACCCTCCATGCTCTTTAAATAGAGATCATGGACCAATCAGGTGTTAAGCCATGGATCAAGTGTCAGTAATACCAAGGAGAGAATGAACCATCAGATCACTAGATATCGTGACCATCAGATTATAAGTTACAAAAATACATACTGAAGAAACACACTTTACCTAAATTTATGCTAGAACAAGTTATACTTAACTATTTCCTGTGTGTCTAAATATCCTAACAAGGGTGGCAAGAAAAATTGAAAGAAAAATTATGGCAACAAGGAAGTCTACCACTCATAACTATGAACATGGAAGTGTTGCTGCTCCTAACCTTCCACAACCTACAAGGTTGAAACTAGAACAATTGGAGGAAAAAATAGCAAAATTGATTTATTATTTTGTGTTAGAAAATACATTAAAGGTCATAAGTGTGATGAGAAGAAATTATTCTACATAGATTGTGAAGAGGAGGAAGAAAATGAGCAAGAAACATCAAAAGAGGAGGATATAAACTAGGAACCAACCCCATATAAAGAAGAAATGAATTCGACCATATCTTGCAATGCATTTATAGGAACACCACTCCTCAAACTCTAAATATAGAAGGATATATCAAGAAGAAAAAGGTAATAGTGTTGATTGATTCAGGTTGTAACCACAATTTTGAATTTCTTCCTATATCCAACACCAGAATGTGAAGTGATGGTTGCAAATGTTGAAACTATTTTCTCTAGAAAGTGTCAAAATACCAAGCCAATGATAGGGGAATATGTATTGAATAGTCTATTTTTTTTCCATTTCAATGGGTGTTGCTGATCTTGTACTAGGAATCTAGTGGTTACAATATTTAGGGATGATAAATTTTAATTTTCAAGAAATTTTCTTGAAAATTTATTGGGAAGGAAAGGAAGTTGAATTAAGGGGTATCACAAGGAAACCAGAAAATATAATCAACTCTAATGGCACAAAAAAAATTCTAAATAAATAAAAATGGGGCGTAATTGCATAATTATGCTCACTGGAATTTTAAACATCGAAATAATCTATTTCTCCGGATCTCCAAAAAGTATTGGACAATCATTCCAAGGTATTTGAGACTCCCAAAGGCCTCCCACTGATTCATGATCATGATCATGTTATTTACTTAATTCCAAGAATTGTTCCTCCAAACATCATACCTTACATACATCCCTATTCCAAAAAGAGTGAAATTGAGCGTATAGTTGCAGAAATGCTAGAGGATAGTGTTAAGATTCAACAAGAAAAAAAAAATTGGCACCAATGATCCTAGTGAAAATTAAGCACCTACACTAGGGTGGGGTCCACAAGCTATTTTTAGGAGCATGTATATTTTTATTATCCCTTAATTTAGATGGACATTAAGCTATATTATATTCTCAATGAGATTGAAAATAGTTAACCCAAGTGTAAAATCAGTTAGCTAAGTGAATTTCGAGTTAAGAGGTTGGTTGGTGGGACATGCAGGTTGACTTTAGTTGTAACTGAATGATTCTAGTTGCAACAGAGTTGCAAGTGGAGTAGTGCACGAGTTGGGAAAATTGTAAATAGTTTAACTCAGTTAAGTGAGCTAAACTCAGTTGTGCTAGTTGTAACTAAAGATACACTAGTGAGAGATCAAGTGAATTAATTATAAATTAATTCACAATCAGTGGTCTCACAAGCAACTGCAGATTTACTATTATTAGCTGCATGCATGTCAGATCCAATGGACACCCAATTGAGTTATAGGTGAAAGGGAAGTAAACTATCAGTTGTGACATTATCCGCTTGCATATATGAAAGCACACACACATTGGATGTGCCCATGATACTTGCACAGTCAAGGTAGGTAAGAAGGCATCAATTCAGGGATTGCTTTCAGCAGGGATTGCGCAGTGAAGGCAGGTTGTCTAGAGACAGTAAAATGGCTAAGGGATTTGCCAATTTTTGTATGATAGTGTGAGACAATTAGCTGATGTACTCACGGCTCTTGTGAGAAGAGTTTTATATGTAATTGTTTCATGATCCATGATATAATATACAATAGAAGATAGTGGGGTTTTTAGCTGTAAGATTTCCCCGAGAAATTATCTGTGTTGTGTGTGATTGATCTTTATTCATGCTTATGTAATTGACGATTGTGTTTTTAATTCCGCAAAGATTTGTAGAAGAAATTCAGTATTTAACCTTAGCATATTATTAGATCGGGTGAATCCAAGATATACATGCATATTGTATAATTTATACATGGTATCAGAGCACAGGAAATTGCAGAAGTGAAGTAGGAGTTGAGTTTGTAGCTGGTGAGAATTCGCAATTGCAGAAAGACTTTCTTGGTATTATAACTGATTCAAGATCAAAATGGATTTCAATGGCTTGCGGTTAGAGTATGCACTCGAGGGCAGCTTGAACTACATTTCTTGGAAGGACAAGATGGAGGAAGTGCTCGAAGACAATGGATTAAAGGATTTCATCGACAATGATGTTCCTAAACTCGTTGTGACAGATGTTGCCAATCTTGATGCATGGCAAAAGAAAATGGAAAAGGCGAGGATGATCCTGTTGGACGGAGTACAAGACCACATTGCCTCAAGCCTCCATGGGAAAGCCACACCATATTCAATGTGTAAGGCTTTGACGGATCTATTCTAAATAAATAGCAACCATAGGATATTGGCGCTCAAAGATAAACTCAGGAAGATCAAGATGGAAAAGGGTGACACCATTCCAAATTATCTCACAAAGTTTGTCCAATGTTAGGATGAACTGCGGAGTGTGGGAATAATAGTCATTGATGATTATTTGGTGAGTCTGGCTCTCCTAGGAATTCCTAAGAGTTGGCACAATTATGAAGACTCTATTAACGAATGGGGAAAATTTCCGGATTGGGAACAACTATGGTCGGATCTGGTGTAGGAGGAGTTCAGGCAAAACACCAGAGATGGATCTTCATCAAATCATGATGATTAAGAGGATTGCACTTTGGCTTCCCAGGCATATAAAGGGAAGGGGAATAAATTCCATTCTAAATCTGAGGCTAAAGGAAAGAATCAGGACATGTCCAAGGTGAAGTGTTTTCACTGTCATGAACATGGGAATTTTTCTACTAATTGTCAACAAAAGAAGAAGAACAAGAAGGTTTTTGGATTTGCAGCCGGTGAGGCCTTGCCTCGTAATTTGAGCTTGAATTTTCCTTGATTGCATACATGGTGTCAAGTGCATTGGGATCGGTGTGGTATTTGGATAGTGACGCTTCCTTTCACGTGACGGGAGATAAGGAAATTTTTAGTGACTTGGGGGAGAAAGAACTCTAGATGCATATTGAGATGGGCGACAATGGACGGTACAGTGCTGCCAGGATTGGTATCATTACCTTTCAGAGGGAGTCAGGTAAACCATTTCAATTAAAATTGTTATGAATGTACCAGGTTTGAAGAAAAATTTGGTCTCAGTCGCAACGTTGGAGGACAAAGGCTATGACCTTGTTTTTAGTGATGGAAAATCTTTCCTGCGACATAAAAACATGGGTCAAGCCTAGAGGATAGGGATTCAAGTTAAGAATCTCTACAAGCTGGAGGTAGATGGCTAGGTTGCCATGATGGGAAAGGAAGAAAAAGTGGTGAGCCGGGATGAGGGTGAATTATGTCACAGGCGACTGGGCCATATTCATCACGAAGCCTTGAAAGTCATGCAACAAATATCTACTGGACTTGCAATGGGAACACTTGCTCAGTTAGATCAGTACAAGGGTTGCACCATGGGGAAGTATGTAAAATCCACCTTCCATGAGAAGGAGAACCATGCTTTAGGGATCCTTGAGAGAGTTCACACAAATGTGTGTGGACCATTCTTGGTTGCTTCAACAGCAAAACATAAGTACTATGTAATCTTTTTTGATGAATTTTCTAGTAAATGCTGGATCTTATTCATGCAGAAGAAAGATCAAACATTCTATAATTTCTATGAGTTTAAGGAATTAGTGGAGAAAGAGTCGGGGAATTAAGTGAAGGCCCTTAGGAGTGATAACAGTGGAGAATACATCTCTAAAAATTTCAAGAACTTCTATAGAAAAGAAGGAATTCGAAGATAACTCATAGCGCATCATAACCCATAGCAGAATAGGGTCGCGAAGAGGAAGAATAGAACGATCGTGGGTGAAGCACCAGTGATGTTGCATGATCAGGGCCTACCAATGCATTTGTGGGTGGAAGCATGCAACACTATGGTTTATGTGCAAAACCATTGTCCTCATAGAGTACTTGGCATGAGTACACCTAAAGAAGCTTTCACTGGTAGGAAACCAGATTTTTCACACTTTCAGTTTTTTTTCTCATATGTTTATGTGCATGTGACCAAGGACGCTAGGAAGAAGTTGGAGCCAACTACTGAAGTTTGGATTTTTGTGGGATACACATAAACACCATATAATTATCATGTGTACTTTCCAAATAGCAGAATGCCTATTGTGCAACGAGATATAAAATTTGATGAGGGAAAAGCCATGCGGTTGTTGCTTGAGAGGGAGCTAGATTTGCATGTGGAGGAGGAACTGATAATTCCAAAAGAAGATTCTCTAGATGTGGATAAACCACATGAGGAGGATAATGGAGTGGAGGAAGCCCCTCATGCAGAGCCATCCATCAGAAATGGCAGAAGGTGCACCACAGAAGCTGATAGGCTGAGACTTGATGTTGTACAAAATGTAGGAGCCCCTACTTCATAGTGCAGACAGAGAGAGTCTCCTGACTAATTTACTGGATACATGGCTCTCATGAGAAAATTTATTGTGACTAAACCATATTGCTTTCAGGAAGCAGTGAAAAAGCCTACTTGGGTTGACGTAATGGTGGAAGAGTATGACTCCATTGTCAAAAAAATTGGATGGGAAACTGTCCCAAAACCGATTGATAAATTAGTGGTAGCTCTTAGATGGATCTACAAGGTAAAGCAAGCTACTAATGGGAGTGTGGAGAAATACAAGGCCAAATTTTTGGCCTGGGTCTTCTCACAGATCAAAGGGGTATATTATGATGAGACCTTTGCACCATCACAAGGTACTCTTCCATAAGGACCATCCTTGCACTCTCAGCGTAGATGGGTTGTCACATTCATCAGTTCGACGTGAAAACCGAATTTCGCAATGGGATCATTGAGGAAGAGGTGTACATAGATCATCCTGAAGGTTTTAAGATCTTCAGCAATGAGTTTCATGTGTGCAGGCTCAAAAGATCATTGTATGGGCTGAAGAAAGCACCTTGTTCTTGGTACACTCGGATAGACAACTATTTCAGCAGACTAGGCTTCACCAAAAGTGAAGTAGATGCAAAATTGTACCAAATTGTGGTGGAGGGTAAGCTTTTAATCATTTTTCTTTATGTTGATGACTCAATATTGACTAGTGATGAGCATCTGATACACTCATGCAAGGAGGATCTTGCAAGGGAATTAAAAATGAAGGATATGGGCCTCCATTATTTCCTTGGATTGGAAATATGGCAACGAGATGGTGAAATTTTTGTGTCTCAAGGAAAGTATGCAAAGGAGATAATGGGTAAGTTTAACATGGATAGTTTTAAACCCATGGATACTCCTCTTCCAGGAAACTGGAGGAAAGAGGATTCTACTTCTAGAGAGGTAGTGGATGCTACTGTCTATCGACAGTTAGTGGGTTCGCTAATGTATCTAGTGAACACGAGACTAAACATTTGCTATGCGGTTAACTAGCTGAGTCAAGCTATGGTTAAGCCTACCAAGCTCTTTTGGACGGTGGGGAAGCATGTCCTGAGATACCTGAGGGGCACATTAGAGTATGTTTTATGGTACAGATAGATGGATGGAGTGAAGTTGCATGGCTTCATGGATGTAGATTGAGTCGAAAGTCCATCAGATAGAAAGAGCACATCAGGGGGGGATCTTTAGCATTGGATCTACAACTGTTTCTTGGTACAACATGAAGCAGAGATCCATGGCACTCAGTTTAGTGGAAGCGGCATACATGGCAACAAGTCAAGCTACATGTTAGGCTATCTAGATGAGAAAGATCTTTGTTGGTTTGTTTGGTTCTTAGATGGATCCAACAGTGATTCATTGTGATAATCAAAGTTGCATTAAACTCTCGATTAATCATGTGTTTCATGATAGGTCCAAGCATATAGATATTCGGTACCATCATCTCAGATATTGTGTGCAGAGAATAATTATGTTGCTTCAGTACATTCCCAAAGAAGATCAGGATGCAGATATTATGATGAAGACGCTCACCAGTAGAAAATTTGAATACCATAGAGATAGGATCAGGGTGAAGGATAATCCCTTTCTTGTTGAGAGGGAGTGTTGAGATTCAACAAGAAAGAAAAATTAACACCCATGATCCTAGTGAAAATTAAGCACCTACACTAGGGTGGGGCCCACAGGCTATTTTTAGGTGCATGTCTATTTTTATTATCCCTTAATTTAGATGGACATTACACTATAATCTATTCTCAATGAGAACTTGAAAATAGTTAACTAAAGTGGAAAATCAGTTAGCTATGTGAATTTCGAGTTAAGAGTTTGGTTAGTGGGACATATAGGTTGACTTTAGTTCTAACTGAGTGATTCTAGTTGTAACAGAGTTGGAAGTGCAGTGGTGCATGAGTTGTGCAAGTTGTAAATAGTTTAACTCAATTAATTGAGTTAAACTTAGTTGCACTAGTTGTAACTGAAGATACACTTGTCAGAGATCAATTTAATTAATAATTTATTAACTTATAATCAGTGGTCTCACATGAAACTGAAGATTTACTATTATTAGTTGCATGCATGTTAGATCTAGTGGAGACCCAGTTGAGTTCTAGGTGAAAGGGAGGTAAACTATTAGTTGTGACATTATTTGCATGCACACATGTAATGACACACACATTGGATGCTCCCATGATACTTGCGCAGTCAAGGCGGGAAAAAAGGCATCAATTCAAGGATTTCTTTCAGCAAGGATTGCGCAGTGAAGGTAGGCTGTCTAGAGACAGGAAATTGGCTAAGGGATTTGCCAATTTTTGTATGATAGTGTGAGACAATTAGCTGATGTACTGGGGGTTCTTGTGAGAAGATTTTTGTATGTAATTGTTTCATGATCCATGATATAATATAAAATATAATATAGTGGGGTTTTTAGCCATAAGCCTTCCCCGAGAAATTATTTGTGTTGTGTGTGATTGATTTTTCTTCATGCTTATGTAATTGGCGATTGTGTTTTTAATTCCACAAAGATTTGTAGAAATGATTCAGTATTTAGCTTCAGCAGATTGTTAGATTAGGTGAATCCAAGATATACATGCATATTGTATAATTTCTAGAGATAGTATAATTCAACCATGTCAAAGTTCTTTCTCTACTACAATAGTATTGGTACACAAGAAGGATTAACCATGGTGTATGTGTCTGGATTATAGGGATCTCAACAAGTCACTATTAAAGATAAATTTCCCATTCTCATCATTGATTAATTTTTGGATGAATTACATGGAGAAATTTACTTCACCAAGTTGGATCTTCGTTCAAGATATCATAAAAATAGAATGAACGTTGCATACATTCCTAAAATAGAATTTAGAACTCATAAGGGTCATTATGAATTTTTGGTCATGACTTTTGGCCTTACTAATTCACCTTCCACATTTCAAGGTTTGATGAATTCCATTTTCAAACCCTTCCTTAGAAAAATTGTGTTAGCATTTTTTTATGATATACTAATCTATAAAAGGTCTTGAAAGGATCATGTTCAACATGTAGACAATGTGCTAAAACTATTGGAGGAGAAGCATTTATAGGCAAAAACCTCCAAAATTTTATTTGGAGTACAAGAAGTGGAATATCTGGGTCATGTTGTATATCATCATGGTGTTAAGGTAGACCATAAAAAAAAAAAAATCATTAAGAAATGGAAAATCCACACAACCATAAAGTGTCTTCGAGGATTTCTTGGATTGACATGGTATTATCACAACTTTTTTAAGAATTATGGGAGAATAACCTACACCTCTAACAAAATTATTGAATAAAAATGCATTTTCTTAGACTTCACAAGCAAATAAGGCCTTTTCACATCTTAAAGAGGAATTGTGCCAAGCACTGGTCCTAGCTATGGCAAACTTCACAAAAACCTTTATTATGGAATGCAATTCCTCAGGAAATGGAATTGTCATTGTTTTAATGTAAGAAGGAAGACCCATTGATTTTAAAATTCATACAATCAAAGGAAAGTATTTACAAAAACCTATTTATGAGAAGGAAATGTTGGAAATACTACATGCACTAAGGCAATGAAGACCTTACCTAATGGGAAGACACTTCAAGGTAAAAATAGATCATCACAGTTTTAAATAATATTTTGGAAAAAAACAGTATCTTCAGAAGAGCAACAAAAATGGGTCACAAAGATGTTGGGTTATGAATTTGAAATCATCTACAAAAGGGGGAAGCAAAATGTTGTTGAATATGCCCTCTCAAGAATGGATGACAATGTGGAAGCATTGTTTTGTGTCATTTCTATTGTGTAACCTAATTGGTTAACCAAAGAAAGGGATGAATAGAAGAATAATGAAGATGTGTGGACAATCATTACAAAGTTGTAGTAAGATCCTAGTACATATGATACCTTTAGCTGGAAAAATGATTCATTATGGTACAATGATGTCTTATATCTTTCTAAATATTCCCAACTCACGAAAAATATTCTTTTGGAATTGCACACCTCCCCCTTAGGAGGGCACTTGCGATTTTTTAAAAATTACCATAGGGCCAAGAAGGAGTTTTTTTTTAGATGACCTTAAATTTGATATTCAGAAGTTTGTGGTAGAAATTTTGGTTTTCCAACAAAATAAAGTTTAGATAATTAAGGCCCCGAGTCTATCACAACCTTTAACCATTCCAACTAGTGATGGGAGGAGGCCTTAATGCATTTTATCATACGTTTACACAAGTCTAAAAGAAAGAGTGTCATCATGGTGGTAGTTGATAGAGTTACCAAGTATGCACAGTTTTGTGCATTATTTCATCCTTTTAATGAAAGTACAATTGATACCGCATTTATGGAAACAATTCAAAAGCTACATGGAAACCCAAAGATTATTTTAAGTGATAGATATCCCATTGTCTATGGAATTTTTGGAAGGAATTATTTTCTTGTCTTGGTACTCAGTTAACTCATAGCTCATCTTATCATCCTCAATCTTACGGGAAAACTGAGATAGTGGAAATATGTTTGGAAGGATATCTTCGTTGCTTTGTATTTGATAAACAAACACAATGGGTCAAGTAGTTACCTATAATTGAATGGTGGTATAACACTTGCTTCCATAGTGAAGAAAAAATGACCCCATTCATGGAAATTTACGGATATCATCCATCATCTGTCACATCATCCTTAAGAGAAAATTGTAACCTTAAAGTAGTAGAATATCACATCGAGCATCAAAAAAAAGTTCTCCAACTCTTAAAGGATAACCTCACTCTACCGCAGAATTGACTGGAATAATAGGAAGATCAGCATCATAGTGAAAGAATTTTTGATGTAGGTGATTGAGTATTTTTATGGTTACAACCATACAAACAAATGTCCCGCAATAAATCTATGAAGGATAATAAATATCACCCAAGTACTATGGTCCTTATAAGGTGTTACAAACGATTGGTACTATTGGAGCAAGGTCCCCTGGGTGCATTTTTGAGTAACTTTTTGTGTGTAATTTTGCATATGCACATTGCATGGAAAGGTCAAGGGGCTTTGGGGTGAGTCAAAGTCCCTCTTTTATGTAAATGGGTTGTAAGGGTAAACTGTGGGACTAAAACCATGGTTTGAGACCATAGTATCTGCGCGCTAAGATTAGTATAAATATATATAGATCAAGTCTAGTAAAGAAAGTAATCACATGTTTATGTTGATGAATGTTGTGTAAGGATTTCATTCTAAGTCTAGGTTTTTGGGTAGAAAGGCTCCTATTGGTTGTGTGCGTGGAGATCTAGTCCCACCTATGTGCGGACTCCAATGGATATGTGCGCAGAAGGGTAATTGTAAAGGGAAATTGTGTTATACTAAATTTTTTTGATCTAATACAAAGATTGGTTTTGGTGAAGCACTATGGTATCTGTTTGCTATTATTAATTTGAGATCGCCTTACTTCTGTTATATCTGCGCGAGTAAATATGTTCTTTATTCATGAATATATGTTGATGGTTGGATACATGAATAAATCTGTTTAATCTATTTCACATTGCGAATATCTAGTTATGTTATTATATATCTCCGATGAAGTTGATCTGAGATTCAGTTGTATATGCATTATCTGTGTTTGTGACAAGTTGATCTGAGATTCAGTTGTATATGCATTATCTGTGTTTGTGACAAGTTGATCTGATAAGTATTGTTATTTATATGTGTGGATCTATTTCCTATCTGCAACACATTCTATTCTAAACCTATTTAGGGCTACCACATAATTTCTTCCTCGTGGTATGGAAGCCTGGTTCCAGCACCCCCCCCACCATATTGGTTTAGGTGAGACTTTGATCTGCGCAAGCAGGTCATTACCGAAAGGGCCAGTAGCCGGAGGGTTTGTTGGTTGTGTGATAAACTCTAAACTTTGGTCATGACCCCTCAAGCTAAAAAATGGTTACATTGCCAGGATCGATATCATTTTGAGGGAGATTTAATGTTTTGGCACCCTATGAAAAATGAATTGCAATATTGGTTGGATAGAAATATCCTTGAATTCGTGAACCAAGAGAATCAAAGTCCTAATATATCTGCTGAAAAGTGGGTTCAGTAGTAAATCTATATAGAAGTTCATGAGATATTCTTATGCTCCTTTGCAACTGATTTGCATGAATGGTTGTCGTGATTGACTGAATTCAATACCCACGCAAAGGATGATGAAGTTACTGAGTGGACTCTTGAATTAATACAAAAATTAGAAAATACAAGCAATAATATCACCCTCGTGATATACCATTGGATCGATCATGTATTGGGAGGATTTGTGACTGAATTTTCTATTGATCAGTTTGTTTCATACTCTAAATTAGAAATAACATTATTGAAGGGTCCTAGAGGTAAGTTCCTGTGCTATTTGAATTTATTACTGAATATTCTATTATGTGAACAGGAATCTTTGTGCCAACATATTGTGTGAATGTCTCAAAGAGGCCCGACTACGCATAGTGGAAGAATTTACTGCACAAACCTAGAAGAAAGATTTGTTTACAGTCCTCTCAAGGGTAGATATGATAGCGAGGACGAGCCTAAAACTAGTAGCTCTAGTGAATCTGCGCACTATGGAGGAAGTATCCCGAGAATAATTTTCACCAAATCAGAACAATCATGGAGCCTTGACCATCTTTCAAATCCCATCCACTCCACGTCCACACTCATCTCACAAGTCGTCCACTCCACCTCCACCTCCCCTTCCCTAGGCACATATATGGTTGCGTCTATGAAGATACCTACTTTCATAGGTATTGGAAAAGAAGATACTTAGCAATTTTGGTTTGTGGCTAATGTTGTATGGAGAGCACAACAGGTTAATAACGATGATGTTAAGAAAGTGCAGTTAGGCACTTATTTCCAAGATCACATATTGGATTGGTATATTAGATATGTACAAGAAAACCTTAATGCTACTCTGGATGAATTGATAGATTCCCTAAGAGAACAATTCAAAAATCCTAAGTCACATGTGCAGTGTGTTACAAAATTGAAAGAGATTCACCAAGATATAAATGAATTTGTGTGGGAGGAAGACTAGATAATGAAGTGCACTATCAGAGATGGTGGATTCCTTATCGATGATACCCAACATAGTGAGTGGTTTATTGCTATGTTGCTCCAACATTTGTGCCAGCCATTGGGTCAACAGAATATTGCCACACAAGTTGAAGCTATGGAGATCGTGATGAATTTAGAAGCTACGCCAACACCTATTGCGCTTGGAACTCAAAAAATTCAGAGTCAGTTAGAAGCAATGCATTTGTAGATTTAGAATCTGCACAAAGATAAGGGTAAGGAGGTGTGCACAGAAGTATGGTGCATACGATGCAAAGTTGTTGGGAATCATAAGGATCAATGTCATGTCTTCAATAATTATCTAAATGTTGGAGGACCAAGTCCACTGAAAAGTATGGGAGGGTCGAGTGAAATACCTCGAGTATGGTGCACAATCTATCACGTTACAAGTTTGCATGAAACAGATTTATGTCCAAGGGTCGGAAAATATCAACCTGAGCTGAAGCAGTTGTTTTGTAGGATTTTTTCGTCACTACGAAATAATGAGAAACAACGTCAAACTTATGATATGATATTGGAAAAATCTGAAATAGATAGAATGTAGGCCGAACCTACATCACCAACATCCCCCTCTGGGCATGGTGTATTTCAGAACATAGGAGCAAGAAGAGGAGGTGGATTATCTAGTCGAGGAAGGGGGCGGGCCATTTGCTACAACTGCAAAGATGTTGGTCACTATGCGTGGGACTATCGAAATCTGGTGTGACAATCATGTAGATATTATAGAGATTTTGACCCTGTAATAGAAGATTGTCTTGTTTTAATTGCTAATATGCAGGAGAAAAGGACACAAACTCTGATGTGGAACCTTCATATGGTCATAGAAGATAACCGTGAGGAAGATCCTAGCATGAGTGTAGTCATTAGGACCGGTGCAACCACTAATGAGGATAGGGGATACAATTCAGACACTAACCTTTGGATTCGTAAGGCACCTAAGAAAAAATATGGATTTTATTTACAGTGTGAAAAAGACACTTTTTTTGAAGCGCGAAGGGGTTTGCAGAGGGAAGCGCATCAACATTAGGTAGACCCATGAAGGAGGCAGGGTTAGATGAAGAAATCAAGCCATTTCTACAAGCTTGCATTAGTTACCGTGCAACAAGAAGGTGGTGGAGAACCTTCAAGCCCTAATATTAAATTGCATAAAAAAGGAATATTTTTTGGTTGAACAGAAAGTTATCAACAAAATATACAATAATAAGAAGAGGAAGGAGTGATAGATGTGTATGACTGCTCAGATCAGTGCTTATGATATGGATTGGGTTATTCTAGATCTGGGGCCTGATGCGAATGTCTTACCTAAGAAAACTTGGCAACACAGTGGAGAACCCAAGCTAGAATGGTCTACCATTCAACTTCGCATGGAAAAGAAATAGAAAATCATTCCATTAGGAAGGTTGTCGCAGTTCTTAGCCAGTAATGAAGGTTTTAAGTTACTTGCAGATTTTGAAGTTATAAAAATTGTGGATGATACTGATCCTTATCCTGCGCTATTAGGATTGGACTGGGCTATTGACATGGATGGTGTCATAAACCTGAAGAAGTGAAGGATGGAGCTTGAAAATAATGGAACCATAGTCATCATTCCCCTAGATCCTAAAGAAGGAGAGACATACACAGAACATATGCGCACTGATGATGATATTGATCATATCTATATGTTTACTTTGCGCGATGAAGATTGGATCAACCCGAAGGATAATGGAAGTCTTAATTGGGAAAATGACAACTCTTTCTTCTCAGATTCTGATGAAGAATTGGAAAAATGGTAGAACTGGTTACATGAAGTATCTGCGATGTGCTACAATTGAGTGACTAGCTCTTCCATGCATAACATCATAGTTACAAAAATTACCGCATTATGATGGTTTAAATGATGTAAATATGTTTTTATGAGAACTTGAAAGAATTGTTCGAGAAGGATAGAGATTCCATGCCCTAAATCTCGAACTGGGCGCTACTCCAACACGATGGTGGCAGACTCATATAGAAAATATGGGCAACTGTGAGGAATGCACATGAATGATGAGATTATGCTTTGAATGTCCAAATATAAAAATGGAAGAAGTCTACTCTAGAAAGGATGATCTGCGCAGACATTTGGCTAAATGGAGTGAGGTATGGGGCATAGAACTGTGACATGAATGGGTCCACCTTTTCATTCATACATTGGCGAAGGTACCTACTGAATGGTATATCGATACAGAGCAGTGCCGAGGTACTAGTGAATGGTCTGCACTAACGGAGAGTTTCATTCTAACCTTCAACTTTGATAGTGGGATTTTCAAGATTGGTAAATCATTTCACAACATTCAAGAAGTTATATTTCCAATGGTAGAGTTCACTTCACCAACCTGGGATGCGTAGATGAAATATATTGTTAATTACAGAAATATGACGGTTGAAGAGAATGAAGAAGATCCAAGAAATATCATAATTCTGGAATATGAGGGACAATGCGCAGTTGCTCGGCCCTTGATCACTTCACTATATATCACAAAACCTCTAAAGAAGAGCAACCAAAGTTCGCGAATATTGGAGATTATTGGGATGATGACCTAGTAAGCAAGATCATTGAATTGCTAACAGAGTATCAGGACTTATTCCCTATGAAGTTCTTAGAATTGAAACAAATAACTTGAGAGATGGAGTCATGAAGATCACTTTGAAACCTTATGCGAGCCCGGTGAAGCATTGCCCATACAGACTGAATCCAAATTATAAGCAGAAGGTAAAGGAAGACTTGGATAAGATGGTTCTTGCAAGAATTATAGAACTGGTGGAAGAGTCCAATTGGGTGAGTCTTGTGGTAGTACAAGACAAGAATAAAAAAGGATAAATCAAGATCTATGTAGACCTGCATAAATTGAATGATGCCTGTGTGCATGATCCATTCCCAACTCCATTCTCTTATGAGATCCTAGACAATGTGGGAGGACAAGAAGCTTACTCATTCACAGATGGGTTTTCAGGGTATCATCAGATCAGGATTGCACCAGAAGATCGTAGTAAGACTACCTTTGAAACTGAATGGGGATCTTTCCAGTATATATTCATGCCCTTTTTCATGAAAAATGCACCTACCATATTATCGCGTGTATTAGTAACTGGATTCAAGGAGTTTATCCATAAGTTCTTGGAAGTGTGCTTTGATGATTGGACTCATGTGTTTGGACTATTGAAAAAGAAACAAGCAAGCTAGATGCAAGCAAGTGTGCATGAAACTAGCACGTAGCCGCTCAATACAGTCCTACCTGTAGCTGGGGATAGTCATCTTATTCAAATCCCTGATCCAGTCATCCATGTCGAATCAATCAGCCGACGGGTACAACTACGAGGTTGCAGTGATATAAATTTTAACTTATTTTTTTTTTCCTACAGGGAAATTGCATCATATCGAAAATATGATTGTGGATGAGCTCTAGCTTTGTGAAGCCCATGCCCACACCATTGTAGTAGAGTCGCAGTAGCAGGTTTCTGAAGCTCACCAGAAATGGCAGACCGCGGAGGAAGCAGGTCATGCCGTAGAGGCTCAATGCGTTGCACTGGAGGACAAGATCAATAAAGTATGGAGTGACATGCCAGTAGTACCCGCCACAACTGCCCCAACAGAGAAGTTAGAATGGTTGGACGCTACATTAAAGGCCTCACGCACCGAATTTAAAACTGTGCAGGTTGAAATTGAATACCATATTATCGACTTACAGCTAAAGTTACAGCCAGAGACCCCACTAGAATTTAGAGCGAAGAGGGTTGCCGAAGTAAAACATGCTAAATATAGCATTGCTGATTTAGTCACACAGTGCGGTCAGCTCTTCGGTGAGGCCATGGGTGTCTAGACTTCGGTTCATAATGACCCTATAGTACAGTAGTTATTCAATGAGTTGTGTGTCAAGGAGCAACAATTCGAGGATATCAGTATGGTGTCACCCACCCTTGTGCTTGCATAATGCCTCGCTCACCTATAGGAGGGTCGGGTGATCTAGACCGAAATAGAGGACTTGGGCCGACGAGAATAATTTCTCGAGACAGGGATGCATTCATGGGCTAAGGAGGCTCTATAGGTATCACAAACATTGGATGGTACACTCAAGAGCCTTCAGAAGACGTAGAGAAGAATTGAATTGGTCATTGAAGGGCCAACTCCAGAAAAAATGATCATTGAAGAGCAGGGACCTATTGCACAGAGTCTTGAGGTGGTATTGCCACTGAAAACTTTTTTCATTGCACTCCAAGAAAATATGAAGTAGTTCACCCCACAGTGACTCGATATGGGTCACAGGTTTTTGTTGGGGGCTTTTTGGAGCAGGGTCTCCTGGGGTGCATTTTTGAGTAACTTTGTGTATGTAATTTTGAATATGCATGTTGCACAGAATGGTCAAGGTGCTTTGGGGCAGGTCAAAGCCCCTCTTTTATGTAAATGGGTTGTAAGGGTAAAATGTGGGCCTCAAACCATTGTTTGAGACCATAGTACCTGCTCCCTAAGATTGGTATAAATATAGATAGATCGAGTCTAGTAAATAAGGTGATCGCATGCTTATGGTTATGAACGTTCTATAAGGGTTTTTGGGTATAAAGGCTCTTGATGGCTGTGTGTGAAGACATCTAGTCGTGGTTGTGTGCAGACTCCACTAGTTATGTACATGGAAGGGTAATTGTAAGGGGAAAGTTTGTTATACTAAACTGCTTTGATCTAATACAAAGACTGGTTTTGGTGTAGCACTTTGTTATATATTTACTATTATTACTTTGAGATCTCTTTACCTATGTTATATCTACACGAGTAAATATGTTCTTTCTGCATGAATATATGTTGATGGTTCGATACATGAACAAATCTACTTAAGTTATTGTGCACTGTGAAGATTTGGTTCTGTTATTATATATCTATGAAAAAGTTGATATGCGATTCATCTGTATATGTATTATTTTTGTTTGTGAGAAGACGGTCTGATAAGTATTGTTATGTATATGTGTGAATCCATTTTCGATCTACAACATGTTCTATTATAAACTTGTTTAGGTCTACCACATTAATTTTTTCCTCGGGGTGCAGAAACTTGGTTCCAACACCCCCCCATACTAGTTCGGGTGAGACTTTTATCTACAGAAGTAGGTCATTGCTGAAAGGACCAGTATTGGAGGGTTTGTTGGTTGCGTGATAAACTTTGAACCTAGGTCAGGACCCCTCAAGCCAACAGGTACTATGTCATACAAATTTGAGCTACATGCATATTCTCGAGTACACCCATTTTTCCATCTTTTATGCTTAAAGAAGGTTATCGGTGACAAGATCCTAGTTCAAACAGTGTTTCTAGAACTTGACAAAGAATGAAAAATCATATTTTAGCCTCAAAAAATTATGGAAACAAGAACCTGAGAACTACACAACAGATTAATTTTATAGTATCTCATTAAGTGGAAGAATGTACCGGATCAATATTCCACATGGGAGGATGAGAATTTTATACATAAGCATTCATAGCTACTCAAGTGTCAGGACAACATGTTTTTAAAGGAGAGGGGCATGTTGGGTCCCTATAATATTAGTGTAACCCCCTTATTGTTATTATTAGTGTAGCCCCCTATTGTGGTTTTTTTTCCCATGTATCCCCCATTTTGTTATTATTGCGTCCCATAGAATCTCACTATTCTTATTGTTGTAATGTTACATTATTATTTTTATGTAGGCTATGATTATATTTTGACCCCTTAGACTCCTATAGATACTAAGGAGTTCTTATCATTTGTTTCATCCAAGAATTTTTCATTTATGTAATGTAAAGGAGGTTCCCCCCTTGAAGAAGATAATTTTTAAGTCGTTGATCTATATTTTCATCTAATTTATGAATTGGTTGCATAACATACACTGATTTTTCAATGTTTCATGATTAAAGAAGGTTATCGGTGACAAACTCCCAGTTCAAACAATATTGAAATAACTTGAAAAGGAAGGAAATATCGTATTGGATCCTGAAGCGGTCATGAAAAAAAGAACCCAACAATTATGAAATCAATCAATTTTAGAGTATCTCATTAAGGGGAATAACTTACCCACTGAAGATTCCATATGGTAGGATGAGAATTTTATACAAAATCATCTCAAACTACTCAAGTGTTGAGGATAACACTTGTTTGAAGGAGAAGGGCATGTTAGGTCCCTATAATACTAGTCTATCCCCTATATTGTTATTGGTGTGCCCATGTATCCCCCATATTGTTATTTTTGTTCCCATAGAAGCCCACTATTTTTATTGTTGTGCCCTTATATTATTATTATTATGTAGGCCCTAATTATATTGTGACCCTTGAGACTCCTATATATACCAAGGTCTTGTCATTTGAATCATCCACGAATTGTTCATTTATGTAATGTAAAAGGAGGTTTCCCCCTTAAAGAGGCTTATTTTCAAGTCATTTATCTATCTTTTATTATGCTTTTGTGATCTGGCTACATAAGAATTTGGAGAACAACTTCATAATTCCTTTCAAACTACCATGGTAGACTAAAGAATAACAAAAATGAATACACTGCCTGATATTAGAAAACTTCAATTATATTTTTGTGAGAGAGAAATTAAATTAGAACGTGTCACATTATACAATTTGGAAAAAATTCAATCCATTTTCTATAAAACTTAATTTTAACATTTTATTTAGTGTAATATAATTCAAAACTAGAATTTCATTCATAACTTTATATTAATTAATATTATAACTTTATACTAATTAATATTCTACTGCATAATGGAATTCATTAAAAAGTATATAGCCTTTTTCAATTCATTTTAAAACTTAAAATAATATAGCTTAAATGTGTAGAGAGACCTAAGATAATATTTTGAGATAATGCAGTGATAATATACACCTAATTTGAGGCTAAGTGGGAGAAATCACGTAATAAAGAACATATAAATTTATTAAGTAGGTTTTATTAACTTGAAGAAGATATTGACATATGTAAAATGAATAAAACGTCACTCCAATTTCTTACTAGAATCTTGTGTGAAAAACAATGAATTCCTTTCTTAGCTCAGATTAATTTATACACTTGTTTAAAAGTGGCTATTAATCTTCATGTGAAAAGTGATCCTAGGTGTAATTAAACTCTCCGGTTTTATCTCAGAAAGTAGATAGCCAAGGCCTAGTACATTTTAGAAAGAGGTATAAATTGTTAAAAGTTCCAACTTGTAACCCACCTAAGAGACCTCCATGAAAATTTATGGCTAAACCAGAACTTCTCATCCTTCTAAAATTGACCCTTAATCTTAATAGAGATAATAATCCCTTCTTTATGTTTTTGCTGGATGAAAATAACACCTGCTCAAAGAAGTGAGTAGATAGAGTCAAAATCTATCGAAGAGAACATGAAATTAAAGTATACTTTCGATCTTGTAGCTATAACTATGTCGTTCATACAATACCCCAACTTTGGATCATTTTCATCAACAGGTTCTAAACATATCATACAACAACCTGCTATAGAAAATTGCATCGAATTTTATTGATATTTTAGTAGAGGCTACGTACAGAAATTCCAGCATAGCATCCTATACAGCGTACTTTTTCCCAATCTGTACACTTTATTTTCATTTACTACTGCCCTAACAATCCTTCCTTTTGTTATGTACATGGTACGGTAAGGAAGCATATCCACACAAGCCCATGCATCCTTATTAACATGGCAACACCAACAATTTCATCTATTACCAAGTTCTTAGTTTGTGATGGGAGAATCACCTCTTACAAGTTTATGTGGTTTTATCATCAAATTTCTTTCATTAAATTTTCTAAAGCAAGGAAACTTTTATATGGAGAACATATTATATTGTTCAGCATTGAATTTTTAAATAACCCACATTTGTGACTTTCTCATTGGATTTGGCTATCTTCTCATCTTCATAGTCATCCTTCACTATGGCCACATTGCAAGTTACAAAATTTCTTTGCAAGATATCACCGTGTGTATGCTCAAACTACTCGGTGCAAACCAAGTTTTTTTTTTTTTTCACAAACCTATTACAGTTTCTCACTTTCCATTTTAAAAACTTTGTTGATGCACTTTGAATTGATGACAATATCCACATAAGTTGTTTTTTTAATTCCAAACATATTACTTTCACTTTCTATATTAAAAACTTTGTTGCTGCACTTTGAATTGATGACAATATCCACAGAATCTGAACTGGGAGCAATAGTATAGTTAGAATATAGGGATTATTCCATTTTAGTAATAAAAATAATAAACAAGAATTTGGATTAAATTTATATGCATCAAGTTGTAACACACAAATATATAACAAATTTTGTAACATAAATAACAACGGTATAGACATAAAACTCGTTTTCACATTAAAAAATGATATAATAGGTATTGGCGTTGTGGAAAAAAAATAGTGTAATACAAAATACAGCATATGCATTGAATTATAAAAGGAAGAAGTCACATTATTTTACATTAGTTATTATTACAATAATACATGGATTGTGCCATTTTAGAAAGTAGAAAAGAATAAACAAAAATTTAGAACATGGGTTGTAGTTACTTATGTGTGCTATTTGTGCAACAAAATTTGTAGTGTAAATAATAATGATATAGAGATAAAAATGGATACGAAAGTAGAAAAAAAAATAATTATAATAGCAAAACATAAATGCATATAAAGAAAGAGAGCAATTTGAATTTAAAAAGAATTCAAAGAATAGGTGTAATTAATTTATAATAAACATTAATAATGAATAGAATTTATACGGAGTTAGATATTTGTTTCATGTGAAGAATGAAAAGGAAGGGGAAGTGGAAATTGTGTGAATGCTTATTGTCCTAACTTATTATGTGCACACATGTAAGTGGCGGTGTTCGTGATTTCACTTGAACTAATTCATGTGGTTCTTTAAAGCTGCTACTAGTATTGAATTCAAAACTATTCTCTTAGATAGGTTCTCCATGGTTTGGTTCACCATTATGTTCGATGTGCTTTGTTTTGTTCTGCCTTTCCCTCCATTTTTTTCCTATGCCCTAGCCTCTTTCACTTGCTCTTTTTCCATATACTATTGATAATAGCATGTCATATTGATATTGAGAGGACATAATGGAGAGACATGTTAGTTTATGGATGTAAATGAGGTAAACCAAATGCACTTGAATTCCATATTGTTCCTATAAATTTAAATCATACAAAAACTAAAATAGTTATTGCTAACTATGGCTTGCTACTCACCAACTAACATGCATTTTCTTCTTGTTGGGGGTCTCTTCATATACCATAGAGAAGTAGTCTAGAAAGCTTGTATTTGATCCACCCCCTACTGCTAGTTGGTTGGCCCCTATCCCAAAATTTTATATTTCATAGTATGAGTAGTTGGACTCAGTGGGTTTCTCACTGTACCTCTTTCATCTCGATAGAGGTAAGGGCCAGGTGTGAGTTATGTTGGTTGTCCCTTTCCCTAGGGTAGGTAGCCAAACCCAGTTAGTTGGAAAGAATTGAATTTATAATGAACCTTGGATAATTACTTATATATCACTTTCCATAATTATTAAAGTAGCTGTGAGTCGTGATTAATAGTTATGTTGTTGGTCTACTAGAGGATTGGTGATTTGTGAGGGGGTTATGGCCTTCGTTTTTGTTAGTTATAGGGGAGAAAATGGATAGGTAGGAGGGGTCATTTTTCTTCTCATATAATTCTAGCATCTTTTTCATTTCCTTGGATGCACACCATATGGGTCTACTAATGAATAAAAATGATGTTGGTTCCAAACTGCCTGCTCCATTTGTTGTACAATGAGTATGAAGTAGTTTTCTAGTGCCCCTACCTTGGAAAATTTAGCTTGACCAAAGGCAAGAGGTGTAGCAAAGGTAAGAAGACTAGACATGGTCTTCTTATAGGAGGTGAAATCGGTTGGATATGAGCTTCGAAATAGGATGAATTACTGTTGGGATACTACTAAAATTATCATTCATGTATCAAAATAGTGCTAGAAGTATACTTCCCTTATCATAATGTTGTAAATATGATTATACTGTGGGGGGTGAATCATTATGATGGATAATATTAACTAATCAAAACACTTTCATGCATTAATGAATCCTTTTTGTATATCCTTAGATCTATTTTATGCTACTACTCTATTTTACACATCATTTTCTTTTCTGTATATTCAAAAAAAATTTATCCATAGACCTCATATGTTGCTCCTATATTATGTACCTACATAATTTTATCTTTTGGAGGGAACGATTTGATATTATTTTTCAACATCTAGACAACAACCTCGCATATCAAACTTGCAGAATTCACATTATTACTCACATCTAGATTGAAGAGATTCACATGTCTTCCATAGACTTGATTTTTTAGAATTATTTCATACTTTGCACAACACAACCACCATAAAATGATTATGCATAGCCAAACCACTTTAGTCTCAATTGATCAAATCACTATACTTCCAAACTTCTCTAACTTATTTTTATTTCATTAGAGCAACAAAATCAAAGCAAGTCCACTTGCCATGAAGAATAATTGAAAAACTTGAAATATTTCTTTGATGTCTTCTACTGGAAATCTGGTTTGTATGTCTTAGATATGACTTAAATAAATGACTTCTTGGCTCCTCTGGGGGTTATATAGCTACATTAAAGCACACATTATTACCTTGTTTCAATAGGCATTCTAGCAAATCTAAAACCGAGCCCACTTGTATGAGGAAAATTATTGGGAACCTAGATTATTTGTCTTCTTGAATTGCTTTTAGTTCCATGGGTTTCAACATTATCTCATGTGACCAAGTGTGGACCACAACCTTAAAACCATGAACTATAGATATCCAAGAATCCAAATTTTTTTTATATGGTGCACACCTTCTTAAGGCTCATATGAACCAAAGGTTGGATATATTTCTCCACACAAAACCTTCGTTATGGAATGTTGACTAATATGCCTTTGTTATTGAATCTGAATTCGGGTTTTCCATTCATGGACATGCTTTCTACACCCTCATACCACCATATGCCTAGATAACCTTTCTCCAATGCTAGTTTTAGTACAATTTCTTTATCCTTCACCATATTGGCCAAAATAAAATACAAAGGAAACCTTCGTCAAACTAGTCCCTAGCTGAAATCCTCGGAATTTAGAAGCCACCACGTGAAAAATTTGAGAACTAATTAGACCTTTCCACATTATTATCTTTCCATTTCATCTCTTCCATGTCACTACCACAACATTTACCAAGTCAATACACTACATGTGTCATTCCACCCATATTTCCAAGTTAGTTTGGATTCGCTTGCAGGCTAAGGAAGAAATACAGAAAAAAATTATATCTAACTATTAATCCAATGGTGCTTGTGACAAAGGGATCGAATTCCAGGATATCTTTAAGAGGCCCAGATACATTAATTAGGCCCTAATATTAATTTAAGATAAAACTTTTCTGATTTGGAACCTTTCCTTGAATTCTTCACTTTATTGTCATTTTCCTCTCCATTCATGCATAGTTAGGAGGTGTGTCATATATCATTGGAAATGTCTTATAAAAGTTTATTCAAAAATAAAATTTTAATTCTCATTTAGACTAAGGAGTTAAAGAATAATTTCCTTCAAAGATATGCTATCAAAAATGAAACGTTGACATCATATTATTCATAATGGAAACCCATATTTAACAATATCCCATGCTACTAGAAATTGACATTGTAGATGACATCAATGAAACACATGTGAAGAAATCCCCCAATTTGGCATTGATGGAAACACCACTAAACATCTGCTAGTCATTGATGATATTGGGCTAGATTCCCCTTATCTAATTGTTGATTGTACTCCCTCTATTTTCTTATGTCTATTGATGTATCTTTCTTCTTATGTCTTCTCATTCTCCTAATGTCTACTTATCATCCCCCTTTGACATCAATGACAATGGGCATATACTCCCCCTCAGTTGATGCATACTCTTTGATTGAACTCCCCTGTCACCAAGATACTTCTTGGATAATATTAGTGAACACTCCCCCTTGCGAGGAGGAAGTTAAGCTAACTTTTTTCTAAGATATTTAAAACTTTATCTAGGTAGAGCTTTGGTAAATATGTCTATAATTTTCTTTTTTGTTGGAATGTATTCCAATCTAAGAGATTGATGAACAACTTATCCTTGAAGAAAATGGTATTTTATCGGAATGTGCTTTGTTTTAGAATGCATAATAGGGTTTTTAGAGATATTAACATCACTGATATTGTCACACGTGATGGAAACATGTTGATCACCATTTTCTTAAGTATCCTTGAGTTTTATCTTCATCCATACGACTTAAGTGCAACATGATATTTCTACAATATAAATTTACTTAGCTATGGATAAATAAATGGAGGTTTGTTTCTTGTTGAGCTACGAGACCATAAAGTTTACTAAAAAGAATCCCCACCCCACTATTTTTCTTCTTATCATCAGCACTTCCACCCCAATCTACATTTTTATAAGCTCTGAGAGTAAGATGTGTACCTCTTCAATACCACAATCCATAATTTATAGTTCCCTATAGATATCTAAATATCCTTTTGACTTCATTCACATGAGTTACATTTGGGCTTGATTGAAATATACCCACTAGATCTATTTATTGCATGATATTCAGTCCTGATGTTGTTAATTAAAGAATTTTTCAAATTATGGTCCTATACATCATTTGATTTACTTTTGGAGACACATGATCCTTACTGATCTTGCATCCTATTTTCAAGGTATTGCTCACTAGTGCACATATTTCCATACCAATATTATTTAGTATTGCCTTAAGGAACTTGGTCTAAGATATAAATGTGATTTTTTTATATTGATGAACCTACAAACCATGAAAGAAGAATAGTTCCCCATTATAGACATTTCAAAGTCCTCCTGCATGTTAGCCACAAAAATTTTACTCATAAAGTCAAAACCAGTTCCAATAATTATATCATCCACTTAGATAACAATGATTAGTAAGTTATCTTTTTTAGTTTTTACGTAAATGTTACAATCTATTTCCCCCCTCTTGAATCCTTATCTTTGAAGGTATTTATCTAATCTGGAGTATTGGGCCCTAGGTGTATGTTTTAAACCATACAAGGATTTCTTCAATATGCACACATAATCCATATCGTCTAATAGCTGAAATCCTTTTGGTTCATAAAGATATATTTCTTCTTATAGTTCTGCATTTGTAACTATTGATTTTACATCCATATGATAAACTTTAAAACCATTAAATATTGCATAGGCCGAGAACATATTTATTTCTTCAAGTCTAGCTACTGGATCGAATGTTTATTTGAAGTCCACACCATCAACTTGTTCATATCCTTCACATACATATATTTCTTTCTTTCTCACTATTTTTCCATATTAATTCAACTTATTTCTATAGACCCACTTGGTTCCAAACACATTTTTGTCCTTAGGTCTTGGAACATACTCCCATCTCCCATTATTTTCAATTTGATCTAGGTCATCATTCAAAACCTTAACCTAATGTTCATCTTGACTGGCTTGACCAAATTTTTGAGGCTCCATCAGGGATAACAGAGCCAAGTTATGACAGTTTTTTTTGCTAAAAGCTTCCTTTTAGTTTGAAATTTTGATTCCTTGTCTCCAATAATATGTATATCTAGATTATTCTTTTAGACATACTTGGATGGGTTTTTGGACACAATGGATCACATTGTTCTTCTGGCTCCTCATCATGCTCTTAATTCTAATTTTCTTCTTCCTGTGATTCTTAGTATATATTTGGTTATTGCTAGGTCTGAGGCAATGCTTCATATATTATTACAAGAATACATTCAACAACCTTTCATGTCCTTTTGTTGTAACATTTGTATCCCTTTATTCTATATGCATATCTAAGAAAAATCCATTCATTAGATATGGAATCGAATTTCCCTAAACCGTCTTCATTTATCTTAATATAGCATTTTCTTCCAAATACTTTGAAATGCCTGATAGTGGTTGGTATACCTTTCCATAGTTCATAAGGTATTTTAATATCATTTACCCTTATTTGTGTTATGTTCAAGATATAAACCATTGTCTAAACTACTTCTCCCCAAAATATGTTTAGTGACTGATATTCAAAGAGCATGGTTCTACCCATTTCTTGGACTATTCAATTTTTTCTTTCACCCACTCCATTTTTTTTTGGAGTTCTTGCATTATTTAGTTGTATTATAAATCCATTGTGTTCAAAAAAACTATTGAATTCATTGGAAGTAAACTTAGTGTTGTGAAACTAGCTCCAAAAATAGAAGAAAAGAGATATCAACACCTTAGAAATAAGCCACTTCGAGAGGGCAACCTCCAATACATTACATGAATGAACAATTTTTAGATGATACAAATTGAAAAACCTCCTTTCTATATATAGGAGTCCATGGGGCCACAATGTAATCCTAGCCAACCTAACAATAATAATTTAAGGGCACAATAATAACAATATGGGGGTTACAGTGGTACAATAATAACAATAAGCGGGTTACACTAACAACAATAAGGGACTATACTAGTAATATAGGGATGTAACATGCCCCTCTCCTTCAAAAAAAGTGTTGTCCTCAACACTTGAGTAGCTCTGGGTGCTTCTATATAAAATTCCCATCCTCCCATGTAGAATCTTCACTGGGTAAGTTCTTCCACTTGATGAGATATTCTGAAATTGATCGATTCCGTAGCTGTCGAGTTGTTTCCGTGACTGCTTCAGGTTCCAATCTGATTTTTCCTTCCTCATCAAGTTTTGAAAATATTTTTTGAACTAGAAGATTTTCACCTATAACCTTCTTTAAGCATGAAACATGGAAAATTGGATGCACTTGTGAAGAAGTAGGAAGCTCCAATTTGTATGCCATAGTACCAATCTTTTGCAACACCTTGTAAGGAACATAGTACCTTGGAAATAATTTATTATCCTTCTTAGCTTGCATGAGGGAAATTTGTTTGTATGGTTTTAGCCATAAAAATACCCAGTCTCCTACATCAAAACTTCTCTCGCTATGATGTTGATTTGCCTATTGTTTCATTCGATTTTGTGCCAAATTTAGGTTATCCTTTAAGAGTTGGAGAAGTTATTGTTGATGCTCGATGTGATCTTCCACTGCTTGAATCTTTGAATTTTCTCTTAAAGATGATGTGATGGATGATGGATGATTTCCATAAAGTGCCCTAAATGGGGTCATTTTTGCTGCAGTATGGAAGGAAGTGTTATACCACCATTCAGCGAGAGGTAACCACTTGACCCATTGTGTTTGTTTATCAGATACAAAACAACAAATATATCCTTCCAAACATTTATTTACTATCTCAGTTTGACCATCATATTGAGGATGATAAGATGAGCTATGAGCTAATTGAGTACCCAAACAAGAAAATAACTCCGTCCAAAAATTTCCAGTAAAAATGGGATCTCTGTCGCTCACAATAACCCTTGGGTTTCCATGTCGCTTTTGAATTGTGTCCATAAATGTAGTAGCAACTGTACTTGCTTTAAATGGATGAGATAATGCACAAAAGTGTGCATACTTGGTAAGTCTATCAACTACCACCATGATGACACTCTTTCCTTCAGACTTAGGTAAACCTGTGATAAAATCCATTGAAATCTCCTCCCAACGTTGACTTGGAATGGGTAAAGGTTGTAGAAGACCCGGGGTCTTAATTGTCTCAAATTTATTATGCTGGAAAACCAAAAATTCCGCCACAAACTTTTGAATATTATACTTAAGGCCATCCCAAAAAAATTCTTTCTTCACCCTGTGGTAAGTTTTTAAAAATCCTAAGTGTCGTCCTAAAGGAGAAGTGTGCAATTTCAAAAGAATCTTTTTTTTTAGTTGGGAATTCTTACAAATATATAAGCGATCTTTGTACCATAAGGAATCATTTTTCCAACTAAATGTATCATATGTACTAGGATATTTCTGCAACTTTTGAATGAGTGTCCACACTTCTTCGTCCTTCTTCCATTCATCTCTTTCTTCGTTTATCCAATCTGGTTGGATAATAGAAATGGCACAAAGTAATGCTTCTACTTCTTCATTCTTTCTTGAGATTGCATCTGCAACAACATTTAGCTTCCCTTTTTTGTAGATTATTTCAAATTCATAACCTAACATCTTTGTAACCCATTTTTGTTGCTCTTCTGATCCAAAAAGTGTTTAAGACTATCATGATCAGTTTTTACCTTCAAGTGTCTTCCCATCAGGTAGTTCGCCATTTACTTAGTGCATGTAGTATTGCTAACATTTCCATCTCATAAATAGGTTTCTGTAAATACTTTCCTTTGATTGGATGACTTTTAAAAGCAATGGGTCTTCCTTCTTGCATTAAAACAGCACGAATACCATTTCCTAAGGCATCACATTCCAGAATAAAGGTTTTTGTGAAGTCTGGCATAGCTAAGACTGGTGCTAGGCATATTGCCTCTTTAAGATGTTCAAAGGCCTTGGTTGCTTTAGGAGTCCATGAAAATTCATCTTTCTTCAATAATATTGTTAGAGGTGCTGCTATTCTCCCATAATTCTTAACAAACTTGCGATAATACCCTGTTAACCCGATAAATCCTCGCAATTGCTTTATGGTTGTGGGGACTTTCCATTCCTTATTGGCTTTAATTTTGTTAGGGTCTACCTTAACACCCTCGTGAGATACAATATGACCCAGATATTCCACCTCTTGTACTCCACAGAAACATTTGGATGTTTGTGCATATAATTGTTTCTCCTGCAATAGTTTGAGCACCCTGTCAACATGTTGAACATGATCCTTCCAAGACATGTTGTAGATTAGTATATCATCAAAAAATACTAGCAAAAAATTTCTGAGGAAGTGTTTGAAAATGGAATTCATCAACCCTTGAAATGTAGAAGGTGCACTGGTAAGGCCAAAAGGCATGACCAAAAATTCATAATGACCCTCATGATTTCGAAATGCTGTTTTCGGAATATCTTCGGTCTTCATTCTAATTTGATGATATCCTGAAAAAATATCCAACTTGGTAAAATAAATTGGTCCATGTAATTCATCCAATAATTCATCAATCACAGGAATGGGAAATTTATCTTTAATGGTGAGCTTATTTAGAACCGTATAATTCGGACACATGCACCATGATCCATCCTTCTTGTGTACCAATACTACAGGAGCAGAGAAAGAACTTTGACTAGGTTGAATTATACCTGCCTCTAACATTTCTGTAATCATATGTTCAATTTCGCTCTTTTGGACATAAGGATATCTATAAGGCATGATGTTTGGAGGAACACTTCCCGAAATCAAATGAATAGCATGATAATGATCATGAATAGGTGGGAGTCCTTTGGGAGTTTCAAATACCTTGGAATGATTGTCCAAGACTTTTTAGAGATCTGCAGAAATAGATGATTTTGATGTTGAAACTTCTAGTGAGCATAATTGTGCAATTACGCCTCATTGTTCTTTATTTAGAATATTTTCCATGACATTAGAGCTTATTATCTTTCTTTACTTCCCCACGATACTCCGTAATTCAAATTCCTTTCCTTCTAAAAAAAATTTCAAGAAAAGTTGAAAATTAAAAGCTACCGTCCCCAAAGATTGTAACCATTGTACTCCTAGTACAACATCAGCACCTTCCATAGGAATGGAAAGCATTCGACTATTCAACACATATTCCCCCATGGGTAGCTTGATATTATGGAATTTTCCAGAAAAATTTATAGTTCCTCGATTTGCAACCATCACTTGACATTCTGGTGTTGGGTATAGGTAACAATTCAATTCCTTGGCTACCTTACAATGAATAAAATTATGGGTGCTATCTGAATCAATCAACACTATTACCTTTTTCTTCTTGATATCTTCTTCTATCTTGAGAGTTTGAGGAGTGGTAATTCCTACCAATGCATTACACGATATGGTCAGACTCATTTATTCCTCTTCTAGGGCTGGTTCCTGGTGTATATCCTCTTCTTTTGAAGATTCTTGTTCATTTTCTTCTTCCTCTTCACAACCTATGTAAAATAATTTCTTCTCAGCACACTTATGACCTTTAGTGTATTTGTTATCACAACTTAGCAAAGCTATTTTGCTCTTTTTTCTTCCAATTGTTGTGGTGTCAACCTTGTAGGTTGTGGAAATCTAGGAGTAGCAACACTTCCATCTTTATAGAAGTCAGTGGTAGGCTTCCTTGTTGTCATAATTTTACATTCAATTTTTCTTTCCAATGTGAATGCCTTCTCCAATGAATCAGGTTCCAAAACATGAACTTCATGTTGGATGTTATCCTTTAAAGTAGCTATGAAGAGATCAATCCTATGTTCCTTTGGAATATCAGTTACCCTTATATTCGATTTTTGGAAGTCCTCAATGTGCTCCCCCACTGAACACTTTTGTTAGAGATTTATCAATTGACTAAAGAAAGTGTTGCTCTTTGTATCCTCATAATGTGTTATCATTTCCTCCGTAAAAATTGACCAAGTGACAATTTTTTTACGGGAGCAAAGCCATCGATACCATACAAATGCATTTTTTTCCAAATGTAAAGTTACAATGCCTACCTTTTGTGTGTTTTGCACATTATTGAAATCAAAATATTGCTCCATCTATAGTATCCATGTTATAGGATCCTTTCCATCAAAATTCCTCATATCCATTTTTGGAATATGGTGGTTCTTCCCTCCAACATTAGAGTTTATGAAATCATGATTAACATTTATTTTGTTCTCATCATGAGTTTCCTCTACTATATTTTCACCATTAGGAAACATTTCTTGTATCAACTTTGTCAAACCTTATTTTTCTGCTTTTAGATCATTCTTCATGTTTTCCATCTTAGCTTCCATATCATTCTTCAAACCATCCATATTAGATTCCATGCCTTCCTTCAAACCATCCATCTTAGTTTCCATGCCTTTCTTCAAAACTTCCATGTCATTTTTTGTTGCTCTTTGCGAGAGAGAAATTTGTGTCACTTGCTCTTGTAATTTTGATATGTAATGTTGCCATTCTTCGTCTTCATGAGTCATAGTAGAGACTTCTAAAGGCTTAATGGGTGTTGAATTATTTTTAGGGGCCATTTGAGAATCCAATACTGATATCTATTCTACAATATTCCTTTCTAATCAATTCAACTTGATTCTTCAAACAAGACTTATGCAATTCGGAAACAAAACACACACCTTTTACTTTCTTTTCAGGAGCGCGATATTGAAATTAACTTACCTCTATACTTGCAAATCCTCATTATCTAAAATTTGGGCATGTAGTATTCCTCTGAAGCTTCTTTCAAATGCCACGGGTCTGACTTGATTTGGATTCTTCAAGACAAAGTTATGTCCAATCTCCCACAATGACCTAATTATTGACTGGTTTAGTAGAGCTAACTTCTATGACTTGCCACGTGTCACTGTTTTCTCCTTTGGCTCTGAAATGTATAGAAAAGAAACTATAGTCTGTGTACTTCCCGTAATTTTTTACAAAATTCCAATCTGATGCTCAGAGAGAGAGTTATGAATATTTTCCCACGATCACCTCTTTGAGATGAAATTCGGGAGCCTGAAAAAGACCTAACTTATACAGATCATATCTCCAAAAATATTGCGATCCAAGCTCTAAAATTTTGTGATGATGATCCTTTGGATTTCATCTTCGTGCTTGAAAATTTTCAACATCTAAAACTTCATAAAAAAATAGTTATTGCGGAAATTTCGTGATGACCTTTTTAAGTGAAATTCAGGAGCCTGCAAAAAGTCCTAACTTCCACAGATCATATCTCCGAAAATGTTGCGAACCAAGCTCTCACATTTTGCAACAATGTTTCTCAAGATTTCGGATTCGCACTCTAAAAATTTTAGCTTCTGAACCTTCGTATAAAACAAGTTATAGCGAAAATACCACGATGACCTGTTTGGAGCAGAAAAACCCTAAAATCCAAAGCTCTGATACCAAATGTTGTGAAACCAGCTCCAAAAATAGAAGAAAAGAGATATCAACGCCTTAGAAATAAGCCACTTCAAGGGGGAAACCTCCAATACATTACATGAATTAACAATTCTTGGATGATACAAATTGCAAAACCTCCTTTCTATATATAGAAGTCCATGGGGCCATAATGTAATCATAGCCGACCTAACAATAATAATTTAAGGGCACAATAATAACAATATGGGGGTTACAGTGGTACAATAATAACAATAAGGGGGTTACACTGACAACAATAAGGGACGATACTAGTAATATGAGGACCTAACACTCAGCTCCTCTATGTTCTTAGGAATTTGACTTTAGATTAGTTTCGTTTTCAATTAAAGGCTTGAAGGCTTTGAATATCCCAAAAAACTCAAAATTTTCTCTAAGGAAGGTAACCCATGATAATCATCGATGAAAAACATAAAACACCTCTCACATTTTAATGTTTGAATCGTGGATTGTCCATAGAGGTCTGTATGAATGAGTTCTAGATGCCTCTATGTAAAATATTCTTTCATTTTTAAGAATACCTTGGTTTTAATCCATCTTGGCATGGCTTATAGAGTGTATTATGTGGTTTTGATATCTTTGGCATGTCCTTCATGGCCCATGTATTTGTAAACTTTACCAAATTATGAAAATTAATTTGTCCCCATCTTTTGTGTCATAGCCAACTCTCTTATACCTTTCCCATAAATCATTTTTCTCTTTCTACTCCATAAAAAATGTACGCATTGTCTAAAATTTTGTTAGGATTTTCCACCATATTTCTTATATCATCATTTCCAATTTCACATCATTAAAAATTGAATCTAATATCATACCATTGATCATACATTTGACTAACACTGAAGAGATCATGTTTCAATCCTTCAACATTAAAAAAAAAAATTGATCCTTAGTTATTCCATCCTTTATGCTAACTATTCCTTTCCAAAATATTCTTGCAGATGCATTGCTACCAATTATTACCTTTCCTGCATCCTCTTCCTTTAGTTTAATGAATTTACTCCAATCTCATGTCATGTGCCTTGAACATCCACTATCGGAATTCGATTTGTTTTCTTTTTTTGGGACATATAACATAACATGACACTCTTCCTTATTTTCTTGTTCCTTTTTCCACACTTCTTGATGTTGAGTTTTAAGGGAGCATTCTTCCTTTCCTTGGTTATCAGAGCTATTTTGATTGCAAATGCAATATCGTGATTTGTGTCCATAGTTGTTGCATATGTAGCATTCAACACAATTCAACATAGGAGTAAAATAATTTTCTTTTATAATACCACTTTCATATGCACCTTTCGATTTTCTAATTAAATAGTTGTTCATTGGATTTTTATTAAATTATTGTCTTCCATCATCTCTTCTTTCATAGGCTCTACAATCAACTACTATATGGCCAAAATTATTACATGAGTAGCCGTATCAATACAATATTTTTTTTACTTATATGCATATTTCCTGCTAAAAGGAATAACTCCATTGAATCTAATTTTCCTGCTTTCTTTTCCATAACGTTGTTGATTCATAGCTCTACTGGCGGTTTTTAGTATATTTGCAGGGATGTCATCTTCTCCTTTTTATGATGCCTTTCATCTGTCTTAAATTTTTCTAAATGATTCAACCCTATTTTGATGAAAGAAGATTCATGATTTAGCTATCCCTTTAAACTATTATTGAGTGCATCCACATAACTGGTAGGTTTGATACATCCTCTTTCTAATGTTGTTGATCTTGACTCTCCCTTGGTGTTGTTCGGGTTCTCTTCATAACCAATACCTATCTCTATTAATGGAGATCGCTAACAACTGAGGATCTGATTTAATGACTCGATATCTTCTATTAGCCTTAAATTTTTATTTAGCTCATCTCATTCTTTTTCTAATTCCTTTTTTTAAAAAGACAATTTCTTCTTCCAATTTCTCACAATTCCTTTCCTTTTCTTTCAACTATATTGTCAAAATTTCCTTTCTTCTTTTGGTTTCTTCTAGTTCGATTTTTAGGAAAATGATTGACTTTGTATCGCATGCTTTATCCTTATATTGTTATAGTTGTTGTTCTAATTTATTTTCTTTTACCTTAGTCATCTTAACTCTTCCAAGGAACTTATGAGTTCTTCCTCAAAATCCATGTATTCCTCAATCTCTTCTTAAACTTCTTGATTTTTCATGGCTATGAATAATATTTCTCCTCTCTCATAATCAGACATGCGTTCATCACTTTCACAGTGACCATTTTCTTTGGAGTTAAATAATTTTCCTTTTGATATATCCTCTTTTTTATGATCATTATATTTGATTTTTTCTTTATCATCACTATCATTTGATTACTCATAACGACACTTGGATGCATAGTGACATATTTAACCACACTAAAAAAACTTGAATGGAATATTACCTTTGAACTTTCCATTTCCAATTTTTAGCTTTCTTACAGATTGGGCTTCCTTTTCCTCTAATTAATTACTAGAGTCTTCATGGATCTTTTTCTTCTTTGCTTCTCTAGCTACTTTGAATGCTACTTTTCTTTATACTGACTTCTACTTATTTATTCTCATTTCGTATGGAGTGAGAGCTATGTGAATAAAATCCATATTCATAATTTGAAGGTATAACAATTCCTCAATAGTTGAAACTTTTGGATCAAATCTCAAGGGAAGGTATCTTAATATTATTTTGACAACTTCTAATTCTGTAACTATCTCACCAAGACCTATGATAGTATTGACTATACCATATACACGAAGAAATAATGCTGTAACATTCTCATCTTCATCCACTTTTAGACTTTCAAACTGAATTCGATATGTTTATAGCTTAGCATTCTTTACTTTTTCATCTCCTTCATAACCGCTTTGAAGCTTCTCCCAAATTTCCTTGGTTGATTTGTAATGCACAGTTCGACAAATTTTGTGACTGATGATCCACTTAATATGGAATTTTTTCCATTTCATTATTTATATAGAGTACTTTCCATTTGCTTCAATTGGGGGATTTGCAAGCTATTGATAACCATTTTCAACGTCGATCCAAACATCAATACATAGAGACATAATGTGGATACTCATTCTTATCTTCCAACAGGAATAATTGAATCCATTAAATAGTGGATACTTACTTGATGACGATCCCCTATGACTGGAAATGTTCCTTTGTGATCTTCCTTCTAGTAATGAATTGTTCCTAAAGGAACCTTTCTCTGATACTAATTGATGGAAATAGGATCATACTAAGAGGGGAGTGAATCAGTTTAACACATACATGACCTTTTGAAATTTTTCATCAGCTTATTTACAGCTTACTTTTATAACCAACCTTAGTATATGAACAGTCTTAATATGTTGCAGCAAGTATTAAATTAATCTGACATCAACCTTATTATGAGAGCAGCAAACATAAAGCAGATTTGGTAAATCATCTCAGCACACAGGCAATATAGATAGAGACAGCAGATATAAGTGGAAACCCATAAAGGGAGAAAACCACATCTTATTATTGTTGTGATGCAAAGGAAAGCTCCAACAACCTCTCACCACTTTTTTTCTGTAGGCACCAACCTACAGGAGGCTCCTACCTCAATTATGCAAGCTACAACTTGCAAGGAAGCTCCAACTCCCATCAATTTTCTACAGGATACAACCTACAACAGGCTTCTACCTCAGTCATCTACAACTAACATCTATCAAGCTACAACTTGATAGGGAAGCTCCAACTTCCTTGCTTTATCAAAAGAAATGTTTTCTAATTTATCTCAGATATCAGCTCTATTATGTAGCATCTCTTCCTGCTCCTCTCTTCCTTATCTTTTATGCCTCAATCTTCTATATTCTGCATTCTCTATCTTTACTCTCGCTAACCTCTCTATGCACATCAAGATGATATTATTTATAGAGATTTTTTTATGACTGTCTGTATTCCTTAGGGAATTTGAAATGAATAGCCATACCCCTCAGTATTCTGCCTTCTCATTTATTTTCCAGCTCACTTAAAAATATAACTGTAGGTACCAATTTAACATTACAATGGGATATTTGTTCTCTTCGAGAGACTTGCCAATGCATCACAAACAATAAAAATAGATTAAAAACATTTACATTAAATCACAATGAAAAAAATAGCTCACTCATTCAGCCTCTTGGCTCGCTGTGCATTTGTCTTTTATTTGACTGTGTCTGTCTTTTCTGTGACTGTGTTTGGCCCTTTCGGCTCTGATTGATTTCCTGCTTACTGTCACAATGTAACTGCCATATGCCATACATATGTATTCACCAAACGAGCGTTATCAACATTACTAGACCGTGGCTTATGTTAGACTCCTCAATCTTCACTGTATCAATGTATTAAAGCTTTGTGCAACCCACATGCGTAGCCCTCTAATCATATGGTTCAACCATAGTATAATCTTCTCACGCATACATATCAAACCACCAACTCTAACATTTGAAAGGTTCGGGCCTTACAGCTTTATAAACCCTTCTTTTATATTTGTCGATGCGATGAATTAAATCATGGTTATAAACCATTGAAAAACCCCATTACACAATGGTCTTCAGCATATTAACAAATAAATGTTCCTAGCTTTATTATTTCAAATTAACCTTCGTATATTAACATGTAGCTCTAAAAACTATAGATGTTCAGCCACAATAGTTGTTAAAACCTCTATATAACCCAACAACAAGACTTAGCCCCGCCATATTAAACCTTGTTTTATAACATATCTGGTCTACCACAATTCACACATAACACATATAATTATGACTTCACATAATAGTGCCTCCTCAATCAACGACTGTGGTCTTATCGTATTCCCCTTTGGCAGATCAACGGTGGTCATGCAGTTATATCACACGAAGTTTAGTCCTCTGAACTTAAGCGATGAACTGGGGCCCAGTGGTTAAATTCCGCTCTAATTGATGTGCGACAACCGTTCGATGGACCCGCCTCAGATCGGATGGCGTACGTTGATTTCGCGCGAAGTCCACAGTCGACAATTAACATGTGATGGCATGCAATGAGGGTGGTATTTCCAAACCGCTTAAGGCCACATGTCAGCCGATGGCATTGATCGTGTTCGAATTGGAAATACAACTTTCCTTACAAAAGTGGTGCGATGAAAACCGTCAGGTGTTCCAAACCCACTATCACTGTTCACAGTGCTCATGGTTCCATTCAGTTGAGCTCGAGGTTCCGTTCCTTCCTTTTGTTTAACTCCGTCGCACCATTAACGCTCCATTCCATCAATTTTGTTCTCGATTTCATATTCACACTATGCCTAAGTTGCTCGCTAAGCCAGTCACACAAATCACATAGAGTCTGAATTCTTCTTTCAATCCTGATCTAAGGTTACTACTGGTCGGTTAACTCCTTCAATTACAGAGAATCATATGACAAATCAAACCCTCACTTCTTTCTTCTAACTGATTAATCAACAGATACAATATCGACATTATTTAATATTGATTCCTCTCCTTAGAGCTTAGTCCAGAGTGTAGTATGTACTTGTCGACCCAAGTATATTATTACAGAATTAAAGAAAATAGGACACATCTCGTAGAACCACCATTTCTGTCTATGACACCGGGTTCACAACTTAACCACAGATTTCCTCTGTTGTTGCTTTAATTTCTCTGTTTCATCTGCTGCCTCTGCTGCCTCTCTATCTCTCTAGCTCTTTGTCTGTCTCCTTTGCATTTCTTTTGCTATCTGTTTTTGCTGCCATGTCTCTGTAAATATACTCTCCCTCTATTCTTCTCTGTTGTCTTCTCCTTTGCTTCTGCTGTTGTCCTTTGTCTATCTCTGTCTCTGCTGCCTCCTTTGCCATCAATGATAACATTTCCAACAATCTCCCCCTTTGACATTGATGGCAATACACTTTCTTTGTTTTCCTTTTAGGACCCTTTCTCCTGTTGCTTTCTCTTCCTCCCCCTTTGACATCAATGGCAAGGGGTTGCTCATTTTTCAGTGTGCTTTCAACTCTCGCCTATGACCTGTCTCATGCTTCCCTTGCTAGCTGATCTCCCCCTAGAATGATATTTTTGTTTCTGTTCTCCCCTTGAATCTGTGCTTTCTCTTCATATCAGAGAGTAGCATCTAAAGATACTACCCCTAGTCTATCTCTCAAATATTCAAATGGTTCTCTAGCAAGAGGTTTGGTAAAAATATTTGTTGACTATTCTCTTTTTGGTACATATTCCATCTTTACTACCTTTTGAGCCACTTGTTCTCGGAGAAAGTAATACTTGATTGGGATATGTTTAGTTTTTGAATGAAGAACATGATTTTTTGATATACTTATAGCACTTGTATTATCACATTTGATTGAGATAGGTTCATCAATTCTTACCTTCATGTCTTGGAGGGTTTGATTCATCCATATGACTTGTGTACAACATGTTGCTGCTACTATATATTCTGCTTCTACTCTAGATAGAGAGATAGATGTTTGTTTCTTGCTTAACCATGCCACCAGACTTTCTCCTAGATAGAATGCACCTCCACTTGTGCTTTTCCTATCATCCACACAACTGGCCCAATCTGCATCTATGTATGCTGTCAAAGTGAAGCTTTTTCCTTTAGGATACCAAATTCCATACTATGTAGTTCCTTGTAGATATATGAATATTATTTTGACTGCAAGAAGGTGATTTTGTTTAGGTGCTGCTTGATATATAGCCACTAATCCTACTGCTAGCATGATGTCTGGTCTTGATGCTGTCAGATACAACAGACTTCCTATCATGGATCTATAGAGTTTTTTATCTATATCAGCAGATCCATCATCAGCACACAGCTTGCATCCCGTGATCATGGGAGTTGACAAAGGTTTGCAGTCCTCCATTTTGAACTTTTTCAACATTTCTTTTAAGTATTTTTCCTATGAGATGGATGTACCTGTGTTCTTTTGCTGAATTTGAAGTCCTAAGTAGAAACTGTGCTCTCCAATCATGGACATCTCAAACTCTGATTTCATCTCCTCATCAAACCCTTTTGCTAGCTCATATCTGTTGCTTCCAAACATAATTTCATCAACATATACTACAACAATCAGGAGTTCATTTTCATGGGCTTTTATGTATAGATTGTTGTCTTCTCCTGTCTTAAAGCCTTGGTTTTGAAAATATTTATCCAACCTTGAGTACCAAGCATGAGGAGCTTGTTTTAGTCCATATAGAGCCTTCTTTAGTTTTCATACGTAGTCTTCTTTGTCTGTTAATGAGAAGCCTTCTAGTTGTTCCATGTAGACTTCTTCTTCTAGATCTCCATTCAAAAATGCAGATTTCACATCCATTTGATATACCTTGAAGTCTTGGTAGCATGCAAAGGCCAAAAACATTCTGATGGCTTCCATTCTGGCTACAAGGGCAAATGTTTCATCGTAATCAAGTCCTTCAATTTGTGAATATCCTTTGCAGACATGTCTGGATTTATTCCTGATTACCTGTCCTTCCTCATTCTTTTTATTTTTGAATACCCATTTTGAGCCTATTACATTTTTCTCAGTGGGTCTAGGAACTAGTTCCCATGTATTTTTCTTCTCAATTTGGTCCAATTCTTCATTCATAGCATTCACCCAAGACTTGTCCTTGCTGGATTTTTCAAATTCCTTTGGCTCTGTTTGTGATAACATGGCTATGTATACTTCTTCTGTCTGTTCAGTTAACTGCCTTCTTTTTTGGAGCCCTCCTCTTTTGTCTCCAATGATCTGATCTTCAGGATGGTTCTTCTGAGTGTATCTTGAGGGGGCTTTCGAGCTCAGTTCAACATCTTCTGTTGTCTTGCTAGTTTCATCATCATCTTGGTTTTCTTCTTCATGACTGTCTGATGGATTGCTGCAGTCTGTATCTCTTGTATTGTTTGGAAGTTCTTCATCAAATCTCATGTCAATGCTTTCTACTATTTTTCGAAGAGTCTTGTTGTAGCACCTGTACCCTTTACTTTTGGATGCATATCCTAGAAATATCCCTTCATCTTCTCTTGCATCAAATTTCCCAAGATTTTCATCATTATTCTTTATGTAACACTTGCTTCCAAAGATTCTAAAATGTTTGATTGAAGCTAGTTTCCCATGCTATATTTCATAGGGAGTCTTGTCACTGCTTGGCCTTAAGTGAGCTTTGTTAAGGATATGCACATCTGTGTGTACTGCTTCTGCCCAGAAGGTTTGAAGAATATTATTCTCTTGCATCATGGCTCTCGAAATTTGCTGTACATATCTGTTTTGTCTCTCTGCTACTCCATTCTGCTGAGGTGTCCCTGCAATAGTAAATTGTTGCTTTATGCCATGTTCATTGCATAGGTCTGCACAGTCATAATCTGTGAATTCACCTCCTCTGTCTGATCTGATGCATTTTAGCTTGCATCCTGTCTAATTTTCTGCCAAAGCTTTAAATATTTTTAATTTTTCTAGAGCTTTCGATTTATTCTTGAGAAATTTAACCCATGTCATTCTAGAGAAATCATCTATTATCAACATGAAGTAGGATTCACCACTTGGTGTTTTAGTTCTTGCAGGTCCACACAGGTCCATGTGCACAAGCTGGAGTGGTCTTCTTGTTAATAACTCATCTTTGGCCTTAAATGAAGTGCGGGTCTATTTCCCCAATTGACAAGATTTGCATATGGTATTAGAAGGCCTTCTTATTTCTGGCATGTCTCTGACTGCTTTATTCTTGCTTAGTCTGATGATGTGATCGAAGCTGAGATGTCCCAGCCTTTTATGCCATAACCATGACTCCTCAAGTTTGCTAAGATGACATGCTTCATCTTCCTCTTTCACAATGTAAACATTACTTTCTATTCGAACTCCTTTGAGCAGAGTCTTACTTGTGGTGCTTGATCTGACTTCACAATCTTGTGCTCTAAAAAGAACTTCACAGCCTTTACCACACATTTGAGTGACACTCAGCAAATTTGCTTTCAGCCCATCTACAAATAGTACATCTTGGGCCTTTCCTCTACCATTTTCTAGGCTGACTGAGCCTTTTCCTTTTATTTTTCCTGATTTATCATTTCCAAAAGTAACATTGCCAGATTTCTTTTCATCCAAAGTTATAAACTTGCTTCTGTCTCCAGTCATGTGTTTTGAGCAGCCACTATCCAAATACCACTGGCTTTTTAGGTCTTGAGCAGTTAGAGCCAAGTCACATTTATTCACCTTCTTTATCCACTGGAAGCACCCTTTTGTTTGGTATCTTTTGTGGGATGATGAACTACATCTTCTGAGAGGACATTTGGAAGGCATATGTCCAACTTGACTGCATACATAGCATTTGATCATAATTTTTGCAGAATTGTGAGTATGAACAAAATTTATTTGATTCATAAACCTCCTTGAGGTGTTGAGCATCAATATTTGTCCATATTTTCTACACTCAATGATTTTATGGCCAAATTCCTTACAATAAAAACAATAACCATAGAAACAATATGCATACCTGCTGTGAGGTTGTCTTCTCCATTTGTTTTCTCTAGGCAGTCTCTTCACTGTTCGTATCTTTTGCTGGTTTGAATTACTCCTCCTTGGATGACAGTATGGAGAAATGTGTCCCAGCTTGTGGCAGACATAACAGGTAGCATTTTTCATAGGAAGGAAGAATCTCCTTTTATGGCTTCCAAATTTGACATACTCAGGGGTATATGAATATTTTTCTGTTGTCTGAGAATTTCTTTCATTCTTTGTTATTAGATAATTCTTCTGGGTTCTGTCTCCCTCCTTACATGTTTCTTCTTTTGTAGGAATTATTTGAGCCGCTTCATCATACTTCTTTGCTTTTACAAAAATAATCTCTCTGTTTTCCTTTTCTTTTATTTTACTTGATTATCCTTCATAGCCTATTCCTGTTTTTATCAAAGGAGATCTTTGAAAATTCAGTATTTCATTCAACTTGCTAGAGCTTGTTGTTTGAGATGAATTTATAGCCACTTTCCTTTGGGCACTTGCTAATTTCTTCCTGAGACATACTACATCTTCTTCCAACTTCTCTTATTCCTGAGTTTTCTCCTTGATTTGCTTATGTAACATGTCTTCTATCTTCTTGGCTTCTTCAAGATCTATCTTTAGCTGCATGAGGACTTCTGAATTATGTTCTTCTCGTACATACTTAAGGAGAATATCATTTTGTTTTCTGCACTTCAGTTTGAGTCTATCAATCTCCTCCGGAGCACTTCTTAGCTCCCCCTCAAGGTCGACTTCACCTTCTTCTTCTTCATCTTCTAGCAGGAGTCCTTCAAGTTCTTCTATGGCCATCAATAAAAATTCAGAGGTTCCTTCTTCACTTGAGGGTTCATCTGAGTCTTCAAATGCACTGCTGTCTTGTTGAGCATAGAAGGATTTTCTGTTGAACTTCTTTCCTTTCTGCCAGTTCTTTGATGTGTTTTTCTCTGATTCTTGAGCCTGATTCCTTACTTTCTTGTGAGGACACTTAGCAGCATAGTGTCCAACTATTCCACAGTTAAAGAATTTGAAAGGAAGTTTACCTTTGTATTTACCTGAGCCTCTATCCAGTTTCTTGACAAATTTAGGCTCTTCTTCATCTGAGCAAGAGCATATGTCTTCCTTTTCTTCTTTCTTCTTTTCTGTTTTAAAGGCTACCTCCCTCGTACTTGGCTTCTTCTATGGGAGCCTCATCTCATACGTTGTTAGATTTCCAAGATGGTCAAGGTTTCCCAATTATCTGTTTCTTCTATTGTAGACACCTTGGGATTAAAATTGGGTGGAAGAGATCTTAGAATATTTTGTACAACTACACTTTCTGGTATGGTTTCTCAAACAACTTTCATATTGTTAACAATTTTGGCAACTCTTAAGAAGAATTTGCCAACATTTTCATCATCATTCATTTTTAAATTTTAAAACTGGGCTCTATATACTTGAATTTTGGCAATCTTTACCTTTTTATTTCCTTCATGGATATTCTCTAGAGTGTCCCACATATCTTTGGCAATATTACTATGCATTATTTTGATAAATTCAACCTCACAAAGTCCATTTCATATTGCATTCATGGCCTTTGCATTTGCTACAAATTCTTGTTTAGCTTCTCTTTCTGGGTCAGTTGCCTTTGGGGCATATCCAAATTCTACAGTAGCCCATACCTCTATTCCTAGAGACATTATGTATGCTCTCATTCTGATTTTCCAGAAGGCATAATTAGCACCAGTGAAGAAAGGGGCTTTATTGGTTGAGCTTCCTTCTTGACTAGCCATCCTGGGGGCCTAGGATATCCTTTCAGTGGTTAAACTAGTACAAAAGGAACCGACTCTGATACCAATTGTTGAATTCTTAGTTAAACTGAGAGGGGGGGAGTGAATCAGTTTAACACATACATGAGCTTTTTAAATTTTTCATTAGCTTATTTACAGCTTACTTTTATAACCAAACTTAGTATATGAATAGTCTTAATATGTTGCAGCAAGTATTAAATTAATGTGACATAAAAATTATTATGAGAGCAACAAACATAAATCAGATTTGGTAAATCATCTCAGCACACAGGAAATACAGATAGAGACAGCAGATATAAGTGGAAACCCATAAAGGGAGAAAAACACATATTATTATTTTTTTATGCAATGGAAAGCTCCAACTCCCTCTCACCTCTATTTTTCTATAGGCACCAACCTATAGGAGGCTCCTACCTCAATTCTGCAAGCTACAACTTGCAATGAAGCTCCAAATCCCATCAATTTTCTGCAGGCTACAACCTAGCGGAGGCTCCTACCTTAGTCAGCTACAACTGACATCTATCAAGCTACGACTTGATAGGGAAGCTCCAAATTCCTTACTTTATCAAAAGAAATTTTTGTTGATTTACCTCAGATATCAGCTCTGTTCTGTAGCATCTCTTTCTACTCCTCTCTTCCTTATATTTTCTGCCTCAATCTTCTGTATTCTGCATTCTCTGTCTTTACTCTCTCTAACCTCTCTATGCATATCAAGACTATATTATTTATAGAGGTTTTTTTATGACTTTATGTATTCCTCAGGGAATTTGAAATGAATAGCTATACCCCTTAGTATTCTGCCTTCTCATTTCTTTTCCAGCTCACTCAAAAATATAACTGTAGGTTCCAATTTAACATTACAATTGGATATTTTTTCTCTTCCGGAGACTTGCCAATGCATCACAAAAAATAAAAATAAATTAAAAACATTTACATTCAATTACAATGAAAACTCCGGCTCACTCATTCAGCCTCTTGGCTCGCTGCGCATTTGTCTTTTATTTGATTGTGTCTGTCTTTTCTGTGACTATATTTGGACCTTTCGGCTCTAATTGATTTCCTGCTTACTGTCGCAGTGTAACTGCCATACGCCATACATATGTATTCACCAAACGAGCGTTATCAACATTACTAGACCGTGGGTTACGTTAGACTCCTCAATCTTCACTATATCAATGTATTAAAGCTTTGTGCAACCCACATGTGCAACCCTCTAATCATATGGTTCAACCATAGTATAATCTTCTCACACATACATATCAAACCACCTACTCTAATATTTGAAAGGTTCAGGCCCTACAGCTTTATAAACCCTTCTTTTATATTTGCTGATGCGATGAATTAAATCATGGTTATAAACCATTGAAAAACCCCATTACACAATGGTCTTCAGCATATTAACAAATAAATGTTCCTGGCTTTATTATTTCACATTAACCGTTGTATATTAACATGTAGCTCTAACAACTATAGATTTCCGGCCACAACAGTTGTTAAAACCTCTATATAACCCAACAACAACACTTAGCCCCACCATATTAAACCTCGTTTTATAACATATCAGGTCCGCCACAATTCACACATAACACATATAATTCTGACTTCACATAACAGTGCCTCCTCAATCAACAACTATGGTCTTATCGCGTTCCCCTCTGGCAGATCAATGGTGGTCGCGCAGTTAGATCGCATGAATTTTAGTCCTCCAAACTTAAGCAATGAACTAGGGCCCAGTGGTTAATTTCCGCTCTGGTTGACGTACGACCACCGTTCGATGGACCCGCCTCAGATCAAACGGCATACGTCGATTTCATGCAGAGTCCATAGTCGATAGTTAATGCACGATGGCACGTGATGAGGGAGGTATTTCCAAACCGCTTAAGGCCACGTGTCAGCCAATGGCATTGATCGTGTTCGAATTGGAAATACAACTTTCCTTACAAAAGCGGTGCGATGAAAACCGTCAGGTGTTTCAAACCCATTGTCACTGTTCACAGCGCTCGTGGTTCCATTCAGTTGTGCTCGAGGTTCCATTCCTTCCTTTTGTTTAAATCCGCCACACCATTAACGCTCCATTCCATCAATTCTATTCTCGATTTCATATTCACACTGCGCCTAAGTTGCTCGCTAAGCCAGTCACACAAATCACACAGAGTTCTAATTCTTCTTTCAATCTTGATCTGAGGTTACTACTGGTTGGTTAACTCCTTCAATTACAGAGAATCAAATGACAGATCAAACCCCCACTTCTTTCTTCTAACCGATTAATCAATGGATACAATATCGACATTATTTAATATTGATTCCTCTCCTCAGAGCTTAGTCCAGAGCATAGTATGTAATTGTCAACCCAAGTATATTATTACAGAATTAAAGCAAACAGGGCACATCTCACAGAACCACCATTTCAGTCTTTGACATCGGGTTCACGAATTAACCATAGAATTCCTCTGCTACTGCTTCAATTTCTCCATTTCATATGCTGCCTCTGCTACCTCTCTGTCTCTCTAGCCCTTTGTCTGTCTCCTTTGCCTTTCTTTTGCTATCTCTTTTTGCTGCCCTGTCTTTGTAAATATACTCTCCCTCTATTCTTCTCTGTTGTCTTCTCCTTTGCTTCTACTACTGTCCTTTGTCTGTCTCTGTCTTTGCTGCCTCCTTTGCCATCAATGACAACATTTCCAACAATATCAACCAATCAAAACTATTTAATGCACATATTTTATCAATCAAATCAACAAAATAAACATACATCAAATATATATATAATATTCTTTTAATATTAAATAATATTGTAGGCATCAACCTACTATTACAATTATTTTATGGCACTAAGTAGGAGGAGGCATCAACCCCCTAAAATATTTTAATATCACCAACCAGAAGGAGACATCATTCCCATGAGAAATGAAGACACCAAATTGAAATTCTTTACTGGCACCAACTAGGAGGCACCAATCCCCCGAAATGTTTTATTGGCACCATCCAAAAAGAGACATTAGCCCCCTACGAAATACATGCATAAAAATGAAATAATAAAATTTCTTTATATCCTCTTCTCTATTTTATGTTACTCTATTTTTCACATCATTCCTTGTTATGTATCTTGAACTCTATTTTATCCATTGTCCTCATACAATGCTCCTTTTTTTTGCACCTTCAAACTATTATCTTTTATAGGGCACATATTTTTCTTCTTTTTAGACATTTAGACAACATCCTTGGATATAAAACTTGCAAACTTCACAATATTGATTGCATCTAGATTGAACAACTTCACACATATTCCATATACTTCATTTCTTGGACATATTTCATACTTCACACAATATAAACACTACAAATGATTATGCACAACCAAAACACCTCAGTCTCAAATGATTAAATCCAACTATTCAACAAAATCCCATAGTAATATAATTTGACATCAATGACACTATAGTTGACATCCATGACAACACGTGCAACACATCATAACAGAGTAGTAGGGCTAGAAGGTACTATGAACTTTTGGAAAACTATGCTCTCAAAATGGTTACTGTCTATTCCCCCAAATATACTTGAACTACTGTAAACCGTAATATTCTCACCTGTAACCTTGTATCTCAAGGGTTATTACTACAAGTGCCATGCATGCAAGTGTTCCCACAAATCTAGCTCATTGCATGTGTGTTACGGTAGACACAACTATAAATTACTAATCAATTATTTTATATATATTGAATTTAATTAAAGGCTAATTAGTGCTTATGTATTATTAAGTTTAGTGGCGTGTGAATTTTCCTATGCTTGTCATGCCTAAGCCCCCTACATGCATGTAACCTCTCCCAATAGTAGGCAACTCCCCATTGAAGGCAACAGTGGAATGAGTAGAAGGAGTAAAGGAAATACAAACCTCACTTTTAGTAGTGGATTGAGATAAACTAGGCTGAAACCATTCATAGTAAAGGTAGGATTAAATCCCATATTACAGAGGGTGAAACACCATAGACATGGGCCACCACTTGAAAGGTAGGAGGAAAGTCATGAGTAGAGCGTTAGTTTACCTTATGAATCAATATAATTTTCATGATTGTGAATTATTTTCTATGTATGTGTAATTCCTCACACAATACACATAAATTTATGGCAATTTAAGGGATGTTTAATCTCATTTTACACGATTCCTACAAATTTACATAAAACAAGAGATAAAGAATTAAAAAAAATGGCAATGAATACATCTCTATACACAATAGCAAATGTGGTTGTCTCCATTGGATTTCTTACACAATAACAGTTGCCATTGGATATTTGTAGAAGTTTGAATCTCAATGCTTTCATCAACATTAGGTAGACATTAGATCTAGAAGTCCATCATGTAAGCATATGAAAAAAAAATCACCATTTTGGGTTTTGAAAGGAGGGGAAGGATCCTTATTTATTCAAGTTATTTTTTCTAATTATTGTTGTTTTTTGGGTTTTCAAAATTAGAGTTATGGTGAGTAGGGCGAATTAAATAGATAATAAAAGAAATAATTAGACAGAGAAGCAAAGAAAGAAATGATATTAAGATCTATGGTTAATTTCAATTTCCAAGCTACATCTTAAAATTTCCAAAATAGATTTGAACATTGTTTGAGGGAATTGGGATTGATTGATTTTGACTATTGTCATTGATTGTTTGTGTCATTCTGGATGTGGAAAGTAGTAAAGTTAGGGAATATTAATGCTTTGAAAATTCTTGCAAAGCAGTCTCTTTCTTCTTTTGATTTAAGTTACTCCTTAGCTTCCAACTTGGTCACTACAACTACTAGAATGATCTAATAGTAAGTAATGAAAAAACCAAGAGAATTTTTTTAATTCAGTATGATCATTTTTTTTTACCTTGAAATTTTTGCTTAGACTTGGAAATGGTATCTTTCCATTGACGTGTCTAATACTATTACCTTTTTTTCCATCTTCATATCAATGTAAAAATTTATAAGCATACTCCATACTATAATTGTCAAAAATATTTTGGTTTTGATTCAATTGGTGGTAGGGATAGATACATAAGTTGTGTTATCTTCTATGTAGGAATAATGATGTTTTCTACTACCATGTTATGAAAAATTATATGATGTCTACAAACTAATTTATATCAATATTGACATGTGTTTCTCAACCTTTCATGCTTAATTTCCATTGGTTCTTATTGCAGAAGTAAATGGTGTAAAATTGATTTCATTGAAAATCAAGGTATGTGATCTCATAGATATCCAAATTGACATCAAGTTTGGAACTCTGGTAAAATACCATATAATTCCATGCTAGTACTCTTGTTCAATATATTTTCCTAAACCACTATTCATGCTCATTGTAACACAAGTTGAGTGGGTAAATTTGTATGGCCCCATTCAACGAGATTTTACATTTGGTGATCTTAGTATCTTGAGAATGATGATCTTTAGTTGATTATTATGTAACATCAATAATGACTAACAATGAAAATTAAAATAAGTACTTTAATATCATTATTTATATATATAATTTCATTTCCTATGCCTTTGTCATAGTCACAGAATCTAGATGAAGCATTCTATTCTTATGTCACAATCACTGAATCAAGATGAAGCGACAGTAAAGTCACCTCACTTGAAATATAAGATTAGGGAGACTCCTAGACTATGTATCTATGTTTTTTTTTATTTAGTATGAATAATAATAATAATAAAAACCTACCAATTTTAAAATTAAAATTTTATACTCTTTCCTAAAAATTGATTTTTTTTTTACAATTTTCAACATCTTATGTACATAATTGTGGAATGGATAAATTAAATGATTTTACTCTTAGATTTCTCCTAACTCATTTCAATAATATGGCTAAACAAAAAGGTTACATATGTAGTTACTTGATATATATTATAATGCATTCTCATAGTTGTTGCAAGAATAATTCCAGCATTTCTCCTTACTTATTGCAAGAATATTCCCAAACAAAATTGTTGCATATGGGGTTACTTTATATACAAAAATATAAACATATGGAGTTACTATATTATTCTGATAGTTATCGTAGGAATATTTTTTTGGGAAAAATATTGAGAGGGACATGGGTGAATCAGTATTTAAAACTCACAAATATTTTACTTTTCTTTTTTGAATTTTTTACGTGACTTGAATGAAGAAAACTAGCATATGTATGTGAATTTTATTAAGGAAACCAGTGTATACCCAGTAAAATTATAATTCATATAAATCGTCAATTACTTGACTTATACCAGTGCATCATTGATTCATCAGACATTTAATAAGCAGTAAACATGTGTAGCAAGAACCTATTAAAACATCATACATAAGAAACATGCATGAACACCATGATTTAAGGTGGAAACCCAATTTTTGGACTGTATTAATCACTGTTGAATGACTAAAATAGTACACATAAATTATCAATTCAGGGACCAGTCTTTTATTTCAATGACAGTTGCACTGTCTGTGCCGATACACTGAACCAGAAGCAATTCCAAATAAAAGAAATTGTTGCTGAAGTAAATGCTGGAAGTAAATCACTCGTGTAGAAATAAAATGTTCTACAAGATTGTAATTATACTTCAATTAATATGCTCTAGCATGCCACACAACAATTATCCAGCTGGTGTCTCTAATCTCATATGTGTAATAGCATACAAAATACTGAAATTGAAGCGGATATATTTATAGCTGGAACAACAACAACAACAACACCTCTACTAATACATAAACCTAAATACAAACAAATATACACAACTACCTTAATCACTGCAATCCCTACTAAGAAGGAGGGCCCTTCCTCCCTAGCAGCGCGCAAGTAAAGAAAGAACTTAACAGAAACTAAATTAAATAATGCATGTACCAGCAATAACAGGATAATCTGTATTAATATGAGCAAAATTACATAGCCAAAATAATGTTGTTCTCCCCTAACCTTTCAATCTCTAGGGTCGAGAACTATATAGTGGTTACATCTCAGAAAATCAAGGAATAGATCAGTCATGAGAATCTTATGATTCTCATGTTGATCGAAATACAATATGTTTATAACCACTTCTTAATAAAAGTATGACTAGAAAATTATAGATTACAATCAAAACTGCCAATAGGTTGCTATCCAAAAATACAATGCTAAACAACTTCTACAGCTATCGTAATAAACCACAGCTATAGCATAACAACTAAAGGATAGGTCGGAAACAAGATTTGATGATATCCAATCAGCGGTACAACTATATTAGCAATTTTCCAGTGGGTCTGTAACAGTAGAGTGTAACATCAATTTTTCGGTGGGTCTGTAACAACAAAGTGTAACGGCATCATGGTGTAAAAATCTCGTTGTGACAACACACCTTTAATTGCTCCTGTATACCTCATGCTCAGGATCTTTGGTGCTACAAATGACATATGGAATGACAATACAAAGACCATAGATATTCTCCAAACATTCATCCTCAATTAGTCATAAAAGGGCATGATATATCATAATAATTTATGATATGGTAGAGTAATGAAAATAAGGTGAAATAGCACAAGTTAGGATAGAAAGGTAGGAAAAATAGGCAAATATAGTCCCATTAGTTGTAGTCATGAGGCAAAATAGAGGGAAAAAATGTAAGAAAAGTGTGCAAAATTGGCACCCAACATCCCCCCCAACTGAAACATTTGCATGTCCTCATGCAAAGTCATCTCTCATGGGAATATCTCCGGTGCAGGTCGGTGAGATCATAAGCACCAACTGTATCTTTGTCTGCAGACCTATACCTCTAATTGGCCATTAGCTGCCATACCTAGGACTCTGATTCATACTTGATCAATTCATAATTACTTTGATAATCCTCAATTGGAAGCCAAATCAAAGGAAACTTGAATCTCAATCCGAGCCACAAAGCACCATGGGATTGTATTATCTATGCATACATTTTTACATGTTTAATAGCCACCATGAATTTCTGGAATGAGAATGGGTCCCCCTTCAGTAGCTCAGCACTGTTGTCTTCCGTGTGTTTCAAGCACCCAGTTAAGGTTCTGCTCTTCATCATTGATAATTGATTGAGGCAGAAGTTCAAAATCCTTCTTCTGTAAGTGGCAGTCAGTTTCTTTATCCCAGGAGTACTCAACATTCTCCTAAATTCTCACCTTGACTCAGCGGCCTGTCTCGGTTCTACCCGGACCCGTAATTCCATATTCTCTTCATTAACATCCATAGATTTGATGGCCAAATGCCACTCAATCTGATTCTTCATGAAGGATACAAAATCTCATAACTAAATATACACCATATAGGAGAATAGTGTCACAACCATTTGCATACTCACATGATCACAAATGATATTGTGTAAGAATAACTGACACAACAGGCTTTTCTCATCGAAATCGGAGGCATGAAACACATCTAAAAATGTGTAATTGGAAGAACACAAATAGGGTCTATCCTCCATAACAGATTTCATCTACAACAGGAATTAATGTTCCCATAGAAAAATAGGATAGGATGGGGAAGGCCGCCTGCACCCTAGCAAATTGAAGGCGAGATCATGAAGTTTTTTCTTCTCTATGGTAAGATCTCGAACCTGCTGCTGTAACAACAGCAGTTGTTCATCCTATTTCTTCAGGGCTTCCTTCTTCTTATAATTCTCCCATCCTTTCTTCAAATCTTCTTTCATCCATCTTTCATGTAAGGTGTCTATCTCCCCCTGATGTTCTTTCAGTGAAATCGTCCCCTCCTGAAGGGAGATTGCTTCCTATTTCCACTTTTGTAATTCAAAAATTAACAATATTTTCTCATAACTCCATCCCGATATGGGACCTGACGTTCTTCTACATTCAATATCCACATCAATAATGGGTGTAACATCCTCTGCTAAATGGGGTTTTTCCACCTCTACTACTGGTTCTTGTGTAATTGCAGCTTCCTCAGTGGGTTCTTGTATTTCAGCCCCTTCATTCCACCTAAAGTAGCCTAGGTGTCCATTGTTGTTTCTTCTACAATAGGAGTGGCCTCCATAGGTTCTTGTGTGTCAGATTCTAGGTCAATTATTATAGGAGGCTCTACTTTAACTGCTGGTTCTTATGTAACAGTAGTATCCTTAGCAGTTTCTTATGTAACAGCCTCCTTCCATTATGTTTATGTTTCCATTGGGATGATGTTTTCTCTACATACCTTATATCCCACTGCTGTTAGTCATTGAAAACATGTCGTGCATACAGACACCAAGATTTCCTTCCCCTCAGAAAATTTTCTCTTTAATTATTCATTTTTCTTTCTTAGATTTTCGAGTTCTAAAAATAGGACATGAGTTTCATCCTTACCTGATGAGGAGGGTTTCCTTTCTTCTTCTAATACTTCTTCTTATGTCTGCTTTCCGACTGTAGGAAATTTTTCTACAGGTATGATGACTTTCACCCTCTGTTTTGGACATCTATCCCCAATTGGTTCATCAGTAGGTTCTTTCCCAATTCTGACTTTGGAAGGCCAAGTCTGGGTTTCCGCTTCTGCCTGACTTCTTCTTGAATTCATGGTTTGATTCCCCAAGTTTGTCCTTAGCCTCTTTCACTTGAATTCTACCCAAATTTTTCCTTGCTAGCCTAGGGCATCCAACACGATTAATTTGATGAGTCTGTGATTGGTCACACATACTTCCGTGTGTGTTGTTGTCTTTATTGTTTCCTCCATATGCTTGATGTTCCCTAATAAATGGAATGGAAGATTAATATTTTGCTAGTGCCAAAGGTGATTAATTAGAGGAAATTTATAGCTAAACACTATCATGGATCTTCCCTCACAAGTGATATATTTAATTAAACCCAGGGCAACATCTTCCCACGACTGAGGAAACAATAACCTGTCAATTCCTCTCCCTTTCTTCTCCAGTTTTTCTTCTCCTTCTAGGAAGTATTCTTTCAAGGAGGGGTCAATGATTTTTTTGTTAAACCACCTCTGTCCCTCTACTAGAAATGTAGTCACCTTGGAAATTACCTCTTCATTCACCTCAACTTGTAGGCCCCGAACTCAGGTCTGATTGTTGTTCAAATTCTGAGCGAATTCTATTGCTACCACCTCGTAAGAGTCTTCTAGCCTCTGGAAATAATCAATCCATCTGGCGTCTCTGAATATATGGTAGGCTTCTAGAGAATTATGCAAGGTGTCCATAGAATCGGACTCGTTCCTGACCGCTGCTCCTCCAATCTTGTTGTTTGTTTCTAAATTCGCTTCTTACTACTCAACCCCACTGTAATATCACTGCATTTCTCACTACTTCTCAGCATCTCTGCTTATCCCAATTGACAAGTTTTCAATGAGGATACAAGGTTTTAGTCAAGGAGGTTCATGGGAGGTGATATATTTTATAGATTACCGAATCGTACCTCACACTAATCTTCATAAATGTCTCGTTATGGAAAGTAATGGGTTCTAATACACACGGTCTTTTCCAACTAGATTTAGTCATCATTTGCATTTGTGCTATTAATTGGGTGCATGTGGATTTGATAGAGGTTTATGAATACAAATTTTTGCAATGATTTCAAGAAATATCCCCTCCCTCACCTTAATGGTGACGGTCGCCCATGGCCGTCACGAGAATATCATTACTTCTGCCAATAATCACCAAATCATAAATGATAACGTTTCCTTTTGAATGACATACCCGAGGTGACATGGAGAAAGATCTAAAATTGGCGGCATACTGCTTGCAGCGCTCGCGTTGTTGCATTTGGTTGGCACGATTATTGCTGTTATGGGATGAAACATAAGAAACAGTGTTCGTGGTTGTCAGCTTTTACATGTGTAACAACCAAGATAGCCCTTAGATTTTTCTTCCAGAAAAAAACATAATAATTAGGAGAAATTGGTACAAAAAATAAAATCAAATGAATACCATCATCCTATAAAATGGATCATGAAGGGAAGATGATGTTTCTAGGAGTAAAATATGGGTGTAACAGCCACCACAGGAGTGGTTTTCAGCTGTTACTAACTGTCTGACTGCGCCCCAGAAAGGATTTTTCACAGTTAGATTTATTATTTTCGTTTTATTTTCTTTTTATTTTCTTATATATATATATATTTAAATAGGTGTAACAACTACCACAAGAGTGGTTTTCAACTGATGCACTTATTGGAATTTCAATTTTCAGGCTGCACAGGATAATTTTCCCCTGCTGTTGTAACATGAAGATCAAAGTTTGTGACAATGTTAACAAATGATTCCTTCGAAGCGGATTGATGATATAACCTTAGACACTGCCCATTAAGCAGTAATAGTGTCTTAGCACTGTCGATGGTGACCAATTGTACAATCCCATTGTCAAAGACTTTGTCCACTTCATAAGGACCTAGCCATCTAGTGCAGAGCTTGACTTTGAAATCTTTGAACCATACAAAAGATCCCAATCTCCTTTCTGGAAATTTTTCTTCTTAATGAACCCATCATGTCGTCTAGCTCTTTTCTGTTGAATGATCTCTGTCTGTTGAATAGCAACCACTCGTTTCTCTTCCAACTCATTAAGCTGGTTCAATATTTGTGTTTGTTCCGTGCTTAACTCCATATCAACATGTAATGTTGTCCTTAATGTCTTTATTTCTAACTCTATGGGAAATAGAGGATTCTTATCATACACCAGTTCATATGGTGAGAAGCCTATAGTATTCCTCCATGTTATCATATAATCCCATGGTACCTATGGAATTTTCTCGGCCTAGTTTCTTTGATGGATGGATACTGTCTTTGTTAAGCTCCCTCAATGACTTTATTCGTGCTTTCCACTTGACCATTTTCTTGTGGGTGATATCATGAAGTGATTTTGTGATGAATTCCATACTTTTAAACCAGCTTATTGATCAAATGAGATGTGAACTGAGGCCCCCAATCTGTTACTATCTCTATAGTTATCCCAAAGCAAACAAAAATATTGTCAAATAGGAAGTCTAAAACAACCTGCTCTGTTGCTCTAGTTAGTGCCCTTGCTTCAACCCATTTTGTGACATAATCGGTGTAGACCAATATGTACGATTTTTTCTGCGATGAAGGACTAATATGCCCCACAAAGTCTAGGGCCCATTTCTCAAATGGTTCTATCACTTTCTAAGGTTGTAACGACATCTCATCTGATTTCAGAGGCTGGCCTATCCTTTGGTAGCTATCACATCCTTTCACAAATTTCTTGGCATCCTAGAATATAGTTGGTCAGTAATACCCTGTTGAGAGTACTTTATGTCTTGTCATCTTGTCAGCAAAGTGTCCTCCACAAGGTTCCTCATGAGAAGCCTTCAAGATATCAAATACGCCATCTTCTCTAACACATCGCCTAATCTGAAAATATGGCCTGGTGTGATAGAGATTACCTTCTATCCAAGAGTAGGTAGCACTCTATTGTATAATCTTCCTCCTTTCCTTAGACGAAATTTGGTGTGGGAATTTTCCTACAGCAAGGTAATTGGCTATATCTGCATACCATGGTGATTGAGTAGGGATGGAAAAAAAGATATTCATCTCGAAAAGAATCCTCAGTGGCAGTACAGTCTGTTAGCTCCCCGTAATTTGCTAGATTGACTGAGATACAAATTGACAAGGGTAACATCAAACCAAGCTTTAGAGTTCTAGGATCTAGCCATCCTAGTCTCAGAGAGGAATATCCCAATATGTTTGTAAGGATATAGCTTGATGCTTGTAAAAAGTTGATTTTAGGCTAGATGTTAAGTGCAAGGTATCTTGATTGTTTTTTGGTTGGGTATGATACTTTGATAGATTTTAGATAGAAAACATGGAATATTGTTACGTCATTGGGCAATGGATTCTAACAAGGTCCAGATAAGTTCATCAGTGGTGTTAAGAGAATTTGCAAGCAAATTTTACTTGGTTGGTGGATCTCTTAAGGTTATGATGGATTTATGAAATGGACATCAAAGATTGAGAACAACAAACTGATAAAGGGCTGAAACAGAATCCTTTATATACTTGTAAACCAAGGGAGTTAGAAAATTGATAAGAACAGTAAGAGAATCAAAGGCATAAGTAGAACCTAATCCATTTGATTTCAGAATGAAAATAGATAATTAACCAAGATAAACATTTGATTCCAAGAACAGAATATTTCAGTGGCAACAATATGCAGGGTTAACCATAAATCACAATTGATGCTAACTGATCTAATTTATTCAAGAAATGGAAAAGCTAAGAACTTGTTAGAGAGAAAATAAATTATTTCTCTAATGTATCTTAGCAGAAGAAAACATTAAGACAGTGAAGGACAAACAAATTTAAGGTGCCATTAGAAAAAATTTCTTAATCTAAATTCTTTGTCCTACTGCAACATAGCAAGATGGGAAACATAATGAAAGCTAGAAAACATAAACAAAAGAAAACTTCACCATCAACCAAGCCTATGTATCCTGCAAGAAATCCTTCTCCATCAATAAGAAAATCAGATCAAGCATGAGTTCCAAGACATCAATTACTCTTCAAGAGCTTCAAAGGACTATGTATTATTCCAGCATCAGTTATCAAAATCCAACATTTACAATGAGTTCCAATGCAGTATTTATACTGAAAATGAGGAGGTGGAACTCTTCTAAGGTTCAAAATGTTATTAATGACAAAGTAAATACATTCCTAGCCTTGAAAACCATGCAAGGCCTAAGGTAGGAACATGTGTGTAACTACTTCTCTGCTAATAACTATGTCTTAACTGTAGGAGAAAAAGTTGACTTTGAGGCTTTATCCTCATCTTTATAATAAATGTCCTGATAGTTTTAAAATATCTTCTTTAGTGTAATAACCGCCAATTTTCCCTTTGGGACAGAAAGTAGGCCAAAGGTTTCAGTGTGATATATTAAGGGAATAACTGCTCCATTTGATGTATCTGAGGCTGCTTTAGCCTAATTTTCGTTAATTTTAACATTAAACTGTGCTTTAAGGCTTAATTTTTCTTTTCGCCTTCATAATGCATCATCACTGTCCCTTTCCCTTTATTCACTGCTTTAAACCTTTGGTTATTTTTCTTTTAACTTTAAAACCTTGATTAGGCTTTAATCCTCTATTTTAAGGCTTTGATTTTGCCTTAAGCCATTACAATCATCTTTTGTTGAATTTGGCCTTATCATTGCTTAAACCATTTGTTCTATTTCTTTACCCTTTGACCTTCACCCTTTAATCACTGATTTTTAAAGGGATAATCTTTTCAGCTTTATCCCCTTAAACTGTGTTTTTGGCCTAATTCTACCTTTAGTCTTCATAATCCATTATATCGTCTTTATCTCCTTTCGGACCTTTTTAATACTTCTCGGACTTATTTTAAAACTTTTTTTCCTCTGTCTTTAACTGTGTTTTCTTATTTAATTTGCCAATTAAGCTTTTAATATTCTGTCTGCCTCCTTTGGTCTTCGACTTCACAGATTCTTTTCAATTTCTTTGTGCAGGGTTTCCCTTTGGTGCATTAGAGGGTTTGTGTTCCAATCAGTGGTTATGAAGCACTGATTAAAACCTTCGAATTAAAAACAACCCCATCCCCTTTTCATTTTAGACCCTTAGATTTATCCTGAGCCCTCAATCTTTGTCTTGACTTGTGGGATACCACCTTGGGCTTGGGACGCCTTCAAACCTGCAAAAATAAACAACATTTTTAGTTTAGAACCGACATTTTTCGTGGATTAAACTGCTTCAGGAGTTCGCGGCATCAGAGCTATGTACAGAGGAGTGGGATATGCATGGAGGAAGGGTTTATGGGTGAAAAAACACACAAACGGATTTTAAAATAGTTTTGGTGCAAAAAATGGGAAAGATGGTTTTGCAAAGAAAACTGGCGGTTTTCGCGTTGCCCACGAGCGGTAAGTGGTAAAACGCAAATCGAACACGATACCCATCAAAGGGTGATGTGTGTGCCCTCAAAACCACCATTTTCATGTTTATTTTGCACGTTAAACCTCGGCAGTGGATCGAACGCGAAATCGACTCCACGCTGTTGGATCTGGGAGCTCCAGATATACGGTGGAGGAGCGTGGTGTGGGAAGGTGCACAGTGGTGGGAGATAGTGAAAGATAGGTGGCAGACGGGGATTCAACAGGCAGTAGAGTAATGGGTAGTGTTCATGGCAGTGACGTGGACTTATTTGGCGGGTAGCGGAAAGGTTGGGAGATGGGAGGGTCAACCATAGCCGTTAGATCGTTGGGATGGATGGATGAGATCCATCGAGGAAGACGTAGGCGCGGAGAAAAATGGAGTAGAGGGGTTGGGAAGTTAAAGTTGGATGATAGCCGTCAGATTGGGGGTGATCGATGGTGGAGATCGCTCTGGTAGATGAATGGATGGGAGGATGGCAGAGGGGGTCGAGAGAAATGGTGGCTGTTGGATCTCGAAGATCCACGCTGGAGATTTTCCCAGCGGAGTGGTCAGATGGGGGAATGATTGAAGGGTCGGGAGTATAATGACCGTCAGATCAGAGCTTGAGGCTCTAGATCGATGGTGGAGAATGGCCTGATAAAATAATAGAGAGGAATAAGAAGAAAAGGGGAAGAGGGCTAAGGGTAGGTGTTGGGGCATGGTCCCGTGGGAGAGTAAGGGGACTGGGAGCGGAGAGATAAGGGGCTGGGGATAGCGAGAATTGATGAAGGAAGGGAGCTAGATGACTGTCGGATCTCCTAGATCAACGGTGGAGATCTGTTGTCAGGGGGGTAAAAAGAATGGGAATGAGGAAATTGAGATGTAGCGCTGGCCGTTGGATCCATGGATGATCCAACGGCTGAGATCTGGAGTGCGGGGGGACTATAGAGGTACGGAGGAAATTTGTAGGCTGTGCCTCTGCAGTGAATCTGTGCCATTGATTCGGGTTAAATCGGATGGTGAAGATAAAATTGGAGATCGGCCAATTGGGGGAACACCGCTGGGAAAGAGGAATTGGGAACACCGATGCATGATGGTGATGGGGGCTAAGACCTTGTCGCGAGACCAGGTCATATGGCGGAAACGGGGCCAGGGGCTTAAGCGAAAGTCACTTAAAGCCTTGTGCATAAAAAAGGGGCAGAAAAAGGTTAAAATAAAGGTTTTTTATGGGTTTTTATGGGTTCCGATAGAGTTAAAGATGTGATTTTAAACCAAATAAAGGGGATTTATGGTTTAAGAGGGGATTTTAAGGAAGTAAAAGGGTAAAATGAGGAAAATGGGTGATTTTTGTAGAGGGATTTATCAAAGGAAAAATGATGAAAAATGGGTCTGAAGAACAGTTTCTTTTATAACAGCAAGGTTTTTCTTTGAAGGTTTTTAAGTAAAGAATATTAATGGATTGGATTTATTTGAGGATAAATAACATAGAGAGGCCTCAATAAGTCACAGATTTCACATGAAATTTGTTTCTTGAAGAGTAATATACTTGTTTTAACCATCATTAGTTATGAAATTTTTTTATTGATGGCTAACAGTGGCTCCACTTGGGGATGGCAGCTCCTTGGAGGTGTCAAGAACTTCATAAATTTATCTCTAGAATGTAGACCTCTGCTTTGCACTTTGAAAACCTCTTTTTCCTTGATCATGCTACTTAAAAAGATGATCAGTATTACATCATAAAAAATCAGTTTCTCCCAAACAACTACCTACAAAACCTACTTTCCTAACATTTTTTCTTCATCAGGGGCACTTGGACTTGCAAACCTTTGACATCAACATTTTATTATTTTATTGAAAGCAGAAAACTAATCTAAATCTACCCTTATTTCTTCCATGAGTTCAGATTAAACATTTGAACTCATAAATTCTCTACCTAAGCTACCATATATCAAGATTAAGTTGTTTGATAGATCTACATTCTCTATATTCTAGAACAGAAATTTAAAACATAGTCAAATTAGGGTTAAGTAGTCTAATTTGCTATGGTGTCTATGGATTTATGTACAAGTTGCACATAGACTTTATTTGCAGAAAAATAAAACAAAATTGTGCAGGCTTAAGATCTGAAATTTATAAACATCCTTCTATTATTTTTCTAGCTCTGGTTTTGATCTATTTAGAGCTATCTTTTTCCTTTTCTTGGTTCAGATTTTGAGCTTGTTAGAACCATTTCCTTTCTATCCTAATCTATTCTACTGATAATCCAAGTCTGAAAAAATCTTATCAATCTGTGCTTCTACTAACTTATCAACATAAAATTCAAATTTACTCAATCATGTTTATGCTGTCTGATTGAATAATTACAAGTAATGGTATTTGGCACACAAACATTATTTTGCATAAAATTAAATCAGAAAGATAAGGCCATGATTTTTCTTTTGTGAGGCATATTTATCTATCTCTTTGGTTCTATTTTAAGCACGTGGAACCAGTATCTTTTCAATCTCCTAATCTATCTTTCTTTGAACAAGTTAAGTATGAAATAATGTTTTATCAACCAAAGTTTCTACCAACTTATCCACATAAATTTAAAGCATGTTCAACGATGATTAGGCTAGATAACTGAACAATATATCCCTTTGAATCAGTAGTGGCATTTAGACTAGCTCACTTTAAGAAATTCTCCTTTTTGGATATGGGGTTGTACCTTTCTTCTTTTAATCTGCCCTCTTTTTCTTTTATTATTTTTGTATTTTCATTTTTTCAAAACATTCTAAGACTGAAATATGCGCAAAGGCTGAGCTTATTTGTGCTTATCTATCCTAATCTAACCTCACATATGATTTACCTTTATCAGGTGAACTCTTTTTTCCAGTATATCCAATCAAGTAAGTGACTAGATGATTTCTTTTTATTCCACCTCTTAGGTATGTTGGTAGGCCATTCCCACTTTATCTTCTGATGAATAGTAGCACTCCAAATTTCTTTTAAGCTCTAACACAAACTATCCCTGGCATGATTTATTTGCTTTTTAAAATTTTCTAAGGAAACAACAAAGGAGTCCTCGAATAATAACTGGCCTAGAGGATTCTACAAATAGACCTCACTTAGGATTACTCCCACCTTCTCTTGAATAACCTTGTGATCATTTTTAGAAATAATTTCTTCTCCTTCTTTATGACTATTTGATTTGACAGCTTTAGAATGAAATGTTATGCTACTTTCAAGCAATCTTGCTATTCCTTGATTGAGTGGGCTAATTTTTGTTTGAGAGCCATAATTTTGATGAGTAGGAGCATTCCCTGGCATCAGGTTTTCTTGCGAAGGTAGTCTAGCATCAGCATCAATATGTTTTATAGCTTCTGTATGAGAAAAGGAATCAACAGATAGGTCAGAAGTAGAACATATATATATATCCTCTTTACATAAAAATTTGGAAGTTGGTTGCATGTTTAGGATCTGATTATTTTCTTCTTCAGTTAAAAGGGGAGGTGTCTTTCTCTTTCTCTAGACAGAATCATGATGTTTTTCTTCCTTTTTTGATTGCTCATAGGGTTGAATGTTTTCTTGAGGAGGTATTATAATTTTAACAAAAACATGTTCATTTGTTTCTTTATGAGTATTTTCTTTAGTAGCTAAGGCAGTAGTGGATAATATCTTATTTATTTCCTTTTGAGTTAAAGGAGGAGGCCTTTTCTGTTTTCTTTGGATTGGGCCACAATTTATTTCCCTTTTTTGTGGATTTTGATCTTGTGGCTGAATTTCCTCTTGTATCTTACAAAAAGGGGCATATGGATTGTTATTTGTTTCAACCTTTTAAAAGATCTCTTGCGGATCCTCTCTTATTTTTTGATGGATTTCATCCTTGTTCAACTCTTCTTGGTCATATTGATGGTTACTTTGGGTAAGAAATGTATGGATCTCTTCTAACAGATCCTCATGATGCCAATTTCCCAAATCTCCATCAATGCTAACAAGGTGTTGTATGATATCTTCAAATTGATCACAACAAATTTTAGCTAAGGATAGAGATGGACAATACCCTATATAGTGTTTGTAAAATACCTTGTGAAAATCCTTTAAATAAAGCAAGACGCCAGGTTCTGGCCATTCATACCAATTTCTTGCACTACCTTCTAATTTTTCCATGAACATTTTCATAAGACAATCCTCATGCCATTCAACATTTAACCTCCATATATGCATATGAAACTTGATGAGATGTAACAAGGGGTCATCAAATTTTTCATCTTGAAAGATAGGTAGGTTTTTTAACCAATTTATTTCAGGCATTTTGTGTGCGAATACAGGGATATGATCCCTACTCATTGGAGCATATCTCCTTTGTATCCTTCGATCCATGTTTTTAAATTAGAAAGGGTCACTAAATCTTTTCAATCAATCTATAGTTCTCTACCAGTGGATTATTTAGGTCTATTGAGAGTTGTTGAGTTGCCAAGTGGAGGGTTTCAACTTTTTTGTCCACCATCAGCGTGATTGGGTTTGCTTAATGCATTCCCAGCGGAGTCTATGAGAGCTAGTGGGGTCAACGGGGCTACTGAAGGCTAGTGGAGTCGCCAGGTGGAAACTTTTAGCTCTTTTGGAGGTAAAATATTCTACGGTTCACCACCAATGTTTATTATGAAACCAATCTGAATTTTTTTTGGGGTTTTCTGAGTTTCTGTGGTTGTTGAAGAACTAATGAGTCTATGAGAACTTGCTGGGAAACTATGAACTTAGAGATCCCACAGTGATCGCCACTATGTTAGCTCCCCGTAATTTTATAATTTGATTGAGATACAAATTGACAAAGGTAACATCAAACCAAGATTTAGAGTTCTAGGATCTAGCCCTCCTAGTCTGAGAGAGGGATCTCTCCATATCTTTGTAAGGATATAGCTTGATGCTTGTAAAAATTTGATTTTAGGCTAGATGTTAGATGCAAGGTATCTTGATTTTTTTTTGGTTGGGTATGATACTTTGATAGATTTTAGATAGGAAACATGGAAGATTATTAAGTCATTGGGAAATGGAGTCTAACAAGGTCCAGATAAGTTCATCAATGGTGTTAAGAGAATTTGCAGGGCAAGTTTACTTGGTTGGTGGATCTTTTAAGGTTATGATGGATTTATGAAATGGACATTAAAGATTCAGAACAACAAACTGATAAAGGGCTGAAACATAATCCTTTATATACTTGTAACCGAGGGAGTTAGAAAATTGATAAGAAAAACAAGAGAATCAAAAGCATAAGCAGAACCTAATCCATTTGATTTCAGACTGAAAATAGATAATTAACCAAGACAAACATTCGATTCCAAGAACAGAATATTTCAGTGGCAACAATATGCAGGGCTAACCATAAATCACAATTGATGCTAACTGATCTAATTTATTCAAGAAATGGACAAGCTAAGAACTTGTTAGAGAGAAAATAAATGATTTCTCTACTGTATCTTAGCAGAAGAAAACATTAAGACAGTGAAGGACAAACAGATTTAAGGTGCCATTAGAAAACATTTCTTAATCTAAATTCGTTTTCCTACTGGAACATAGCAAGATGGAAAACATAATGAAAGCTAGAAAACATAAACAAAAGAAAACTTCACCATCAACCAAGCCTATGGATCCTGCAAGAAATCCTTCTCTATCAACCAGAAAATCAGATCAAGCATGAGTTCCAAGACATCAATTTATGTTCAAGAGCTTCAAAGGACTATGTATTAGTGTAGCATCAGTCATAAAAATCCAACATTTACAATGAGTTCCAATGCAGTATTTATACTACAAATGAGGAGGTGGAACTTTTCTAGGGTTCAAAATGTTATTAATGACAGAGTAAATATGTTCCTAGCCTTGAAAACCATGCAAGGCCTAAGGTAGGAACATGTGTGCAACTACTTCTCTGCTAATAACTCTGTCTTAACTGTAGGAGAAAAAGTTGACTTTGAGGCTTTATCCTCATATTTATAATAACTGTCCTGACAGTTTTAAAATATCTTCTTTAGTGTAATAACTGCCAATTTTCCCTTTGGGACAGAAAGTAGGCCAAATGTGCCAATGTGATATATTAAGGGAATAACTGCTCCTTTTGATGTATCCAAGGTTGCTTTAGCCTAAGTTTCCTTAATTTTATCATTAAACTGTGCTTTCAGGCTTAATTTTTCTTTTGGCCTTCATAATGCATCATCGCTATCCATTTCCCTTTATTCACTACTTTAAACGTTTGTTTATTTGTCTTTTAACTTTAAAACCTTGATTAGGATTTAATCGTCTGTTTTAAGGCTTTGATTTTTCCTTAAGCCTTTATAATCATCTTTTGTTGAATTTTGCTTTATCACTGCTAAAACCATTTGTTCTATTTATTTATCCTTTCACCTTCAGCCTTTAATCACTGATTTTTAAAGGCCTAATCTTTTCAGCTTTAGCCCCTTAAACTGTGTTTTTGGCCTAATTCTGCCTTTAGTCTTCATAATCCATTATATCGTCTTTATCTCCTTTCGTACCTTTTTAATACTTCTCGAACTTCTTTTAAAAATTCTGTTCCTCTATCGTTAACTATGTTTTCTTCTTTAATCTGCCAATTAAGCTTTTAATCTTCTGTCTGCCTCCTTTGGTCTTTGACTTCACTGATTCTTTTATGTTTCTTTGTGGAGGGTTTCGCTTTGGTGCACTGGAGGGTTTGTGTTTCAATTAGTGGTTATGAAACACTAATTAAAACCTTCGAATAAAAGACAACCCCATCCCATTTTCATTTCAGACCCTCAGAGTTATCCTGAGGCCTCAATATTTATCTCGACTTGTGGGATATCCCCTTGGGCTTGGGGCGCCATCAAACCTGCAAAAATAAACAACATTTTTAGTTTTAAAAATGCATTTTTCGTGGATTAAACTGCTTCCAGAGTTCGGGGCGTCGGAGCGATGTACAGAGGAGCGGGATATGCATGGAGGAAGGTTTTATGGTGAAAAAACGTACAAATGGGTTTTAAAACAATTTTTGCGTGAAAAATGGGAAAGATGGTTTTGCAAAAACCACTGGTGATTTTCACGTTGCCCATGAGCGGTAAGTGGTAAAACACAAATTGAACACAATACGCGTTGGAGGGTGATGCGTGCCCCCCCAAAACCACCTTTTTCGCATTGATTTTGCGTGTTAAACCTCGGTGGTGGATTGAACGTGAAATCGACTCTGGGCCGTTGGATCTAGGAGCTCCAGATCTACGGTGGAGAAGGAGCGCAGTGTGGGAAGGTGCGTGGTGGTGGGAGATAGTGGAAGACAGGTGGAAAACGAGGATTGGATGGGCGGCAGAGTAGTGGGTAGTGGGCTCGGTGGTGACATGGAATTATTTGGTGGGTAGCGGAAAGGTTGGTAGATGGGAGGGTCAACCATAGCCGTTAGATCGTCGGGATGGATGGATGAGATCCATCGAGGAAGACTCAGGTGCGGAGAAAAATGGAGTAGAGGGGCTGGGAAGTTAAGGTTGGATGATAGCTGTCAGATTGGGGATGATCAATAGTGGAGATCGCCTAGGGAGATGAATGGATGGGAGGATGGAAGAGGGGGTCGAGAGAAATGGTGGTCGTTGGATCTCGAAGATCCACGGTGGAGATTTTCCCTGTGGAGTGGTCAGATGGGGGAACAATTGATGGGTCGGGAGCATAATGACCGTCTGATCAGAGCTTTAGGCTTTAGATCCACGATGGAGAATGGCCCGATAAAATAACATAGAGGAAGAAGAAGAAAAGGGGAAGAGGGTTAAGGGTAGGTGCTGGGGCACGGTCCCGTGGGAGAGTAAGGGGACCGAGAGAAAAGAGATAAGGGGTTGGGGATAACAAGAATTGATGAAGGAAAGGAGCTAGATGACTGTTGGATCTCCCACATCAATGGTGGAGATCTGGGGGGGGGGGGGGGGTAAAAAGAATGGGAACGAGGAAATTGCGATGTAGCACTGGCCGTTGGATCCGTGGGATGATCCAACGGCTGAGATCTGGAGTGCGGGGGGACTATAGAGGTACAGAGGAAATTTGCAGGGTGTGCCTCTGCATTGAATCTATGCCATTAATACGGGTTAAATCAGATGGTGAAGATAAAATCGGAGATTGGCCAATCGGGGGAACAATGCTGGGAAAGAGGAATTGGGAACACCGATGCACGATGGCAATGGGGGCTTAAGACCTGATCGCAGGACCGGGACATATGGCGAAAACGGGGCCAGGTGCTTAAACCATTATGCATAAAAAAGGGGTAGAAAAAGGTGAAAGACTAATAGACTTGTTTTAGCCATCATCAGTTATGACAAAATTTTATTGACGGCTAACACAGTCATCACTTATAGTTAATCTAGAAATAAAATCAACAATTACATTATCTTTTCTAGGTTTATCTAAAATAGTAATATCAAATTCTTATATCAACAATAACCATCTTGTAACTCTACCATTAGTAACAATTTTGTTCATCAAAAATCGAATTGCAGCATGGTTAGTGTGTACAAATACTTGGTAGTCGGTGATGTAGTGCTGAAATTTGTTGATAGCATGTACCACTACTAGGAATTCCTTCTCAATAATAGTGTAGTTGAGTTATGCTGGAGTTAAGTTCTTACTTATGTAATAAATCACATAAATTTTCTTCTCCTCCAGCTGCCCCAGAACAGCACCCACATCTATGTCAGATGTGTCTGTAACAATATGAAATGGAAATTCCCAGTTTGGTCCTCGTAAAAATGGTGCTGTTGTTACCCACTTTTTTAAATTTAAGAAGGCCTGCTCACATAACTTTAAGAAGGCCTGCTCACACTTCCCCGTCCACACAAATTCTACATCTTTCATGAGTAATGAAAACAAAGGAGATGCAATCTTTGAAATTTTTTTTATAAATATTCTATATTATCCTGCATGTCCCAAAAAACTACGTACCTCTTTTGGAGTCTTAGGGGTTAGGATTTTAGAGATTACCTTAATTTTTGTAGGATATGCCTTGATTTCATCTGCCGAAATGAAATTTCCCAGTACAATTCCCTCAGTCATCATCATGTGGCATTTCTCCATGCTCAGAGCAACATTAGTTTGTTCACAATGTTCCAACAATTTTTCCAAGTTAGCTAACATTGTCTCAAAGGCATCCCCGTAGGGTGTAAAATCATCCATAAATATTTCAAGGAAGTCATTCAAAAGGTCAGAAAAAATACCCAATATTTCCCTCTGAAAGGTTGCTGGTGCATTATAGAGGCCAAAGGGAAGGACTCAGTATGAAAAAGTACCCCATGGGCAAGTGAAGGTTGTCTTGTCTTGGTCTTTTGGGGCAATTTGTATTTGATTATAGCCACTAAACCCATCTATAAATGAAAAGATATTTTTTCTAGAGAGAGTATCCAAGACTTGATCACTAAATGGTAAAGGAAAATGGTCCTTTTGAGTGGCCTTGTGAAGCTCTCTATAGTGAACATAGACTCTCCATTTTCCATTTTTTTTTGGAAATATGACAAGTGGCAACACCCACTGGCTGTCAGAAATGGGGTAGATGAAATTCTTAGTTCACTATTTCACTATCTCCTTATGTGCGGGGTTCATTGGCGATGTGGTTGTGTCATTGGCTTGCATTCCTCTTTAAGGTAAATGTGGTGAGTGCATAGGCCGGATGGATTCCTTTCATATCCTTATCGTCCCATGCAAATTCCTTTTTATATTTCTGTAACAACTGTATCAACAATCTGTTTTGTTCAATAATCAGATTAGGATTGATGTTTAAACATTTCCTAGGTTCAATTTCAATGGGACTGCTAATAGTATGTGGAGTTATTTTCAAATGTTCAATAATTGCATCATCTACCTCATCTTCTTCCCCCAAATATCTAATGGAGGAAACAGAGAGTGAATTACTAATAAAACCATTACTGATATCCTCCTTTGTCTCATCCTTAAAGTATTATGCTTTTCCAAGCATGGTAAGAGGTAGGGAAAGATCAGATTCAGGTGCAAATTCATCCCACTAGGGACTACACGGATCCATATGAGGTTTTTCTAAGGGATAAATATTCAGGTTTTGAGTGGCTTGTCCATCTGAGATGACCATAGATTCGGACTTACATCAAATATATGCATCTGCAATGGCCAGCCACGGTCTTCCTAAGATTAAAGGATGAGCCCCAAGGTTGGATTTGGTTTGTAAAATGAGGAAATCAACCAAATAATTCCAGGAAGCCACAGTGATAACCACATCTTCTATCATTCCCTCAGGCTTGACACGGGACCTATCTGTTAATTCAAGTACTATGGGTGTAGGTCTAAGTCCATGAAGTCCTAGGGATATGAAGAAGTCTTTACTCATTACATTCATGGCTGCCCCTATATCAATCAAAGTATTGGTTATATGCTTATTGTCAATATGGAAAGTCACTGTAGGGTTCCCTCGGTCATTATATTTAGTCAACAGAGTCTGATCAATCATGAGATCAGACAATTTCCCCATGACATGGATAGTATCAAGGTCTTTAGGTTTCCTTCCAGGCCTTTTGGTGCATAGATCCGTCACTTTTTTAGCATAGATAGGTACTTCCTTAAGAGCTTGTAACAACATAATTCACACATACAAATTTTGCAATTCCTTGAGGAATTCGGATTCAGGTTGTGAGACCAGCCTAGTTTCAGTTATTCGTTGACGGTGTGGAGGATTCTGAATGCTAACAACTGAGTTAGCTATCACAAATGCACCAACCTTGCTTGGATTGGCTGTTGTAGGAACATCAGATCCTCCCACGCTGGTTACTATATATGTAATAGTAGGTGTTGTATCAGCTGTTACATGTGTAACAACTGCCTCAGAATCGTGCATATCCTTTCTAGGTGATTCACATTATTCGGTAATAATGTGAGTATGCTCATATTTGATTACATTCCCTGATCGAAGCTAAACCTTGTTAATTCTAATAGGAGTAATAATATAAGCCTGGAGGGTAACCGAAGCATCCATCCTCTAGGCTTCCTTATTATTTGGATTAGGGTTAGATTGCACAGGTAATTGGGGTCAAACAGAAGGTGTAGGATTTTGAATAGAATGAAATTGTAACTGATGCTGCGGTATTGGTATTGGAGGGGGTACTGGACCTTGGTCATTACTTCCCTAGTTCTAACCCCAAGGATTGGGTTGTGATGGAGGATATTTCTTTGGTGGAGGAGATGGCCACTAGTTCCATGGTGAAGGAAATTGTGTTGAGGAAGGAGTAGGATACTGCCATGGATATTGCTGACTATTATAAATATTATTCCAAGTATGAAAAGAGGAAAAATATGAAGGCATACCTATAAGTCGCGGTTGCCATGGTCTCTTTGATCCGATGAAATAAGAAGATTGAACATCCTCGCTTGATTCTTGAAGTATCGCCTTCAGTCCAGGAAATTCAAGACACTAATTCGTTGAATGTGTTAACTCACAGATGTTGCACATGTTGACACTATTCAGTCCACATTCTCTTTCCAATTTTTTTTTTTCATTGGGGAAATAATATTGCTAAGGTTGCTTCAGATTCTTCTTGTGCTTTCTTGACTTGTACCGTAGTGATATGGGCAGAGAGAGTGCTAAAGAGGTTAGTTTTAAAATCCTCAAATAAGTTCTCGATCTCGGCTCTGGTTACACCTCCACTCGTGGATTTCTGTATCTGGACTGAAGGATCCCAAACTGAAACTTTCCTTTTGACTGATCCTCTTGAGCTACGCAGGAAAAGCTTCATTATTTCATCAATCATTTCTTGTGATATGTCTCCTTTTCCCAATAGGTTCAGATGCTCCAGACAATCATCTCCTATACCTCTTAAGAATATTGTCTTTATAATTTCTGGGTCTAAGTTAATAAACTTAGACCTTTGTAAATTGTAGTGAAATCTCTCCATATAGTCTTCTAGGCTTTCCTCCTCCTTCTGTGAAATTATGAAAATCTCGTCCTTCAAATCCCTGGTTCCATAGTAATCCTGATACTTAAAGAGGAAGGCCTCCCTCATGTCATTCCAGGTTCGAATCGTGCCAACACCCAGTCTCATAAACCATCTTAATGCTGCTCCTTTAAGAGTAGCAAGGAATAATTTTAGCTTCTGGGCATCTGAAGTGTAGTCATAACCTCTACACAACACATCAAATTCGAACATAAAGGTATCAGGGTCTTCAACAGCCATCCCTTGAAAGGATGGTAGGCATAATAAAGGAATATTTTCATAGGAGTCTCATCCCGTGTTACTACTATTGGGAATTCAAAATTAACAAAGCTATCTGTCTTGACATTCTCGTCCCCCATGGCTGTTTCTTCCTGATGGGATGAACTCACCTCGGAGTGTGCTGGAGATTTACAAATAAAAGGATCGATATTTTCCAGGACTAGTTGTTTAATAGCATTACCAACATCCCAATGATGGTAGGTTAAATGTTGTTCGTCAGGTCTCTGATGCTCCCCACTGGCCTCTCCGTGTCCTTCAATTCTCAGATCCTGATCAATGATTCTCCACTACTGTTTTGAATCTGGAGTCTTGGTATCAGGAATGGATATGTTGTTCGAAGATTGGTGAGGTCCAGACACAGAAGACACCGATGGCTCAGGATTTGATATGGTAGCTGCTCTCTATGGTCCTATCTTCCTATTATCTTTGTATGATGTAGACTGTTCCTTTTCTGCCCTTGAGATCAGATCTCCAAATAATTTACTTCTTCCCAAATTTGCACTCTTCTTTTCCTTCTTATGACTCGTCTTTCCTATAGTCAATAGAGTGGGGGGTGCTTTTAGATGTTGGTGTCGTCCTACCGGCAACATGGGCCCTATGCATATAAATTCATCCTATAAGTGCTTCATTTTCTATAGCAGTGAGCCCACTCAAGTTCGTTAGAGCGATGCGTAGGTTCTTACCTCTTGTCTTACCACCCAACGACTGTATGGCTGAAGACACCCTAAAAGAACACCTAAAAAATCAACTTCTAAGTGTCCCAAAAAGACATTCATGAGCCCGCTCAATTTCGTTAGAGCGATGCGTAGGTTCTTACCTCTTGTCTTACCACCCAGCAATTGTGTCGCTGGAGACACTCTAAAAAAAAAAAATGCTCATAAATTCACTCTCCTAAGTGTCCTGGCAAGATATTGCTCAGCCCGCTCAAGTTAGTTAGAGCATTACATAGGTTCTTACCTCTCATCTTACTGCCTGGAAACTGTGTCGCTGGAGACACTATAAAAACACACGGAAATTGCACTTCTAAGAAACAACTCTATTTGATTGGATCGTCAATTCCATCCCCAGCAACGATGCCAAAATATTGGACAGTATTAATCACTATTGAATGACTAAAATAGTACACATAGATTATCAATCCAAGGACGTCTTTTATTTCAATTGTAGTTGCACTGTCTGTGCCGATACACTCAACCAGAAGAAATTCCAAATAAAAGAAATTGTTGCTGAAGTAAATGCTGGAAGTAAATCACTCATGAAGAAATAAAATGATCTACAAGAATGTGATCAAACTTCAATTAATCTGCTCTAGCGCACCACACAACAACTATCCAGCTGGTGTCTCTAATCTCATATGTGTAACAGCATACAAAATACTAAAATTGAAGCGGATATATTCACAGCTGAAATAGCAGCAACAACACCTCTACTGATACATAAACCGAAATACAAACATATATACAAAACTACCTTAATCACTGCAATCCCTGCTAAGAAGGAGGGCCCTTCCTCCTTAGTAGGGCGTAGGTAAAGAAATAACTTAATGGAAGCTAAATTGAATAACACATGTAACAACAATAAAAGGATAATCTGTAATAATATGAACAAAATTACAGAGCAAAAATAATGTTGTTCTCCCCTAACCTTATGACCTCTAGGGCATAGAACTATATAGTGGTTACATCTCAGAAAATCAAGGGATAGACCAGTCATGAGAATCTTATGATTCTCATGCTGATCGAAATAGAATACATATGGTTATAACCACTTCTTAATAAAAGTATGACTAGAAAATTATAGATTACAATCAAAACCTCCCATAGGTTGTTATCCAAAAAGACAATGCAAAAAAAAATCTACAACTATCACAATAAACCACAACTATAGCATTGCAGCTAAAGGACAGGTCAGCAACAGGATTTGACGAGATCCAGTTAGTGGTACAACTATATTAGTAGTTCGACAGCGGGTCTGTAACAACAGAGTGTAACAACATTTTTCCAGCAGGTCTGTAACAACAAAGTGTAACAGCATCATGGTGTAAAAATCTCGCCGTAACAACACACCCTTAACTGCTCCTGTATACCTCATGCTCGGGATATTTGGTGCTACAAATGACATCTAGAAAGACAACACAAAGACCATAGATCTTCTCCAAACATTCATCCTCAATTAGTCATAAAAAAGGCAGGATATATCATAATAATTGATGAAATGGCGGATTAATGAAAACAAGGTGAAACAACACAAGTTAGGATAGAAAGGTAGGAAAAAGAGGCAAAGATAGTCCCATTGGTTGTATTCATGAGGTAAAATAGGGAAAAAAATGTAGGAAAAGTGTGCAAAAATGGCACCTAACACCAATGTGGGAGAAAACCACCGCTACTCTCATCTCAGTCTTCAATATTATTATTATAACTTCTTACATTCTCGTAATGGTGTAGACTCATACCATCACATAGCCACCCACCTGCTGAAGTGTACAACCTTCACTCATTCTTCAACTCCTACTAGAAGGGAAATCCAACTCCTTTGATCTCGTTTACCAACACTCACTAGAAGGTATCTTCAACCCCCTGATCTAATAACCATCTGTTACTGGAAGGAAGCTTCAGCTTCCTCACTGAAGGCTCCAACCCCCAACACCATATATGGACCGTGTTTCATAAATTCACACTAGATCCACTTACTGCTACACATCAAAACTTGTAGGCCACTTTTCATCAAATTTTCATACTAAACCTACTAACATCATTTAAGCTCAAATTCAAAAACTAAAAATGATCATTGTATTAAACCAATCACTAAAAACAACCACTAAACCAATCAATCATTTCATCAATCAATCAATGAAGAAAATAGTCACTTAACCAATCAGTAACTCAAGAAAATAGAACAGTGGGATCACTGTATCGGGAATTAAACCCAAAATACTCCATCGACATATTGAATCAACTATAGCCCTGATCATTCATAAATGAATATATATATATATATATATATATATATATATATATATATATATATATATATAGAGAGAGAGAGAGAGAGAGAGAGAGAGAGAGAGAGAGAGACATGCTACTTCACTTAAGGAAACCCATGTGTATACATGCTTCTCTGAATAGGAACCTGCATATATATCTCAACCTACCAAGTTCTAAAAAACTGTTAATCAGAATTAAAACATAGAATTTCTCAAAGAAAAACTAAAGTATTCTGTCAGATTACAGATCTTTGAAACCCCATATAGTTAGTCGCAATGAGGATATTCTCCAACCATTCACCATTCAATCAATTCAACTTCATACATTACTACTAAACCCAAATCAACATCAAGACATCATTGACAGACAAAACAAATACAACAACACCAGTCATATTGATCAGACATATTTTCAATAGAAGTCATTCCTTTCTGTACATGCTTTTTATGAAGGAAACCTTCGTGTATACGCTCTTTCACCAATACCAACCTGTGTACACATATGAAAAATTTTACCTAAATTTGTGCAACCCTTCAGAACTTCAGAAAAACCCAGATCATAATATTCAAAGATAAAGCATGCGTCAAAAACATAGATGTAGTCAACCCATGAGAAAATCATATAATGGAAAGTAATTTTAGGTCTCATGATCCTGATCCATCATTTTATTTATAGGTGCATAATTATTTCAAATCCACTTATCAACTATAACCCATATAATGCAAATATACTTCATATTGAAGTATTCATCAAAAACCTTTTCACATGCACACCTTTGTACTTTGATCTACACCTCCTATATATATATTGAGCCTTAGTCAACACCATGAGCCAAAACCACGCTAGTATCGGTGGTAATATTTGACAGGATCAAATAATCATTATTAATCTAAGTATTGTGGAATAATACCATGGTAAATACCCTTGGTATTTAATAAAATAATGCGCCAATTGTATGGGACTTTACTTTGTCATCTCTGCGTGTGTACGCGATTTGGCCTCATATAACCCGCGTATATTTCTTCAAATATTTACTTTCATAAGTATTCAGTATTTGACCTACAAAACTCTATCTCATCATTCTGTCATTTTGTTCCATCACTTTGTCACCTTTGATGTGATCTGTGAACTCATCTGGTTACCATATATTTGTAATGTTACAAGTGGGTTTCCATCAAGGACAACACATACATCAAAATTCCAACAATCTTTCCCTTTGGACATGATGGAAACCATGTTGGTGTTTGATCACCATAACTTGTAGATACATAAACAATATATCATTCACCAAATTCAAACTCCAAACACAAATATAGTCTCCCCCTTTGACATCAAAGGCAAAGGATGGACCAATGCTCTCCCTGAGCACATGCTGAAGATTCTGAAATATTTATAATGAATTACACGACTCTATGAATCAGCTAAAAATAACCTTAAATCAACCACCCAACCAAGTGGGGTTACATACAATCAAATTCTCAACATGGGATTACATAGATGACTCAATCACCCAACCAAGTGGGATTACATAACAACAATGAATAATTACATCATAGGTATCTAAATGACCTTTAGATCAAATGACATATATGACTTGTATAACCAACCAAAGGACCTTAAGAGTGAGAGATCCTTATGACATAAAATAAGGAATAAAGTATCACCCATGGTAGAAACATCACCATCATGTAAAAATATAAGAGGTTTGCATCATCAATCAACCACATGAAAAACTTCAGCAACATCTTAAACATAATGCCAACAATGCATCACTACCAGCAAGGATAAATCTCCCCATGAACATGTGCTACCTTTTTTCTATCAAATCATCAATTCATGCATCAGAGTATCTTCACAAATAAGCATAAATGACTATGGTTTTCAAGCTTCTGTGGTTTTTGTTGATTGCAGAATCCAGATTATCCACAGTATCATAAAACGATTGTCGGCGTTTTGAATCCCAACGGGGATCTATCTTCAGGATGAGAATTGAATGAAGACTAAAAGAAGGTCGCAAAAGGTAGGGATAAGTCCAGCTTCGTGGAAAATATTTGTAGATGACACTAACATAAAGTGGTCGCATAGTAGGGATAATCTCGAGAAATTCTTCAACCACCTCAACTCAATTTCCTCATAAATTAAGTTCACCATGGAGATCGAAGAAAATAGGAGCATTCCTTTCTTGGATGTCCTGGTTACTAGAAAATAGGATGGAACATTAGGGCATTAGGTTTTCAGGAAGAAGACCCATATGGGTAGCTACCTCCATGCTGAGTCCTACCATCATCCTGCTCAGAAATTTGGTGTCCTTAACACTCTTGCTGTAAGAGCCCTGAGAATTTCCGATGAAGAGAATTTGGAGGATGAAATCTCTCACCTGACATCTATCTTCTTGGGTATAGGGTATAAGGAAGGAGAAATCAGGAAAGCCATAAACAAAGAAAAAAGCACTGTCGTATCCAAGAAGTGCCAAGATCCCCAAGAGAATACTGGTATGGTTTTTCTACCATACATTAAAGGTGTTATAGATAAGATTGCCAGGGTTTTGGTAAGGAATGACGTTTTTGCAAAATTCTCAGCAGCAGGAACCATTAGGCAAAATATGTGTTTAGTCAAAGATAGCATTAGTCAGGGGTAGCTTAAAGGTGTTTACAAGATTCACTGCTCATGTGGCAAGAGTTATATTGGTGAAACCTGGCGCTCTCTTCAAACGCGTCTTAAAGAGCATGGTGTTGATATTAAACATGAGCGAGCTAGAACCTCTGCCCTTGCTGATCACTCCTCGAAAACAAAACATCACATATGTCTTGAGGATGCTAAAATCATTGCGATGGAGGAGCACTATCAGAGATGGAAGATTAGAGAAGCGTTGGAAATTATGAAACACCCGGATAACATAAACAGGGACGAAGGATACGAGATTAGTGACAATTGGCGACCCCTAGTTAGACAAATTTGCTCCTTAGGTTCGTCCTCATCCCAAGTATGATCTCGCAAGTTTGCTTCTTATCCGAGGTATGATCTCGCAGGTTTGCTTCTTCTCCTATTTAGTAAGCAATTTTAGGTCATGCCATTTCATAACTCGTATTACTTCACTTACTCATAATAACTATCTATATTAATTAATTTTTATTAATAAAAATTAATTAATTAACAATTATTATCAGTGATTGGAGGTAAGTAAAGATAACATTCTGAATCAAATTTATTAATAGAAATTAAAATTAAAATTTATTAGGATTTTATTAAATTAAAAAAATATATTTAATACACTTAATAAAGATTAATTTAGAAATTAAATATAAAATAAATAATTTTTTTTTATATTACTGATAATAAAAATCTTAGTAACAATTAAAAGAAAATATTTTTTTTTCGTAATTTAGACTTTGATAATTAAATAAATATTTATTAATTAAAAAAAAACATTATTATATAAAAAAGCATCTATTATTTAAAATATTTATTATTAACTTAATAAATATTTTAAATATTTATTATTAAATTATAATTAATAAAACCTTAGGAAAGAAAGAAAAAATTTTAAAAAATAAAATAAATGAATAAAAATTTTAATTTTTTTTTTAAATTAAAAAAATAATAATATAAATCTTAAGTAACAATTAAAATAAAACAAAAAATTTGTGGTAATTTAGAGCTTTGATCATTAAATAAATATTTAAAAAATTAAAAAAATATCTATTATCAATAAAAAAAAAAATTAAAAATATCTATTATTAAAAAATATTTATTATTAATTTAATAAATATTGTAAATATTAATTATTAAAATTATAATTAATAAAACCTTCGAAAATTTTTCAAAAATAAAATAAAAAAATTTAAAAAAATTTAATTTTTATTTCATTTTTTAACAAATTATAGAGTCTGTCGACTCTTCTCATTTCTCATCTTCTCATCTCAGCCCTTCACTATTTATACCTTTTGTGACCTTCTTTCAGTCTTCATTCAATTCTCATCCTGAAGATGGATCCCCGTTGGGATTCGAAACGTCGACAATCGTTTTATGATACTGTGGATAATCCGGATTCTGCAATCAAGCATAAATGACATTTGAACAAACTTCTAGTGTTTAAAACCAGTTATAAATAACACCTGCAAATTGTACTCAACATCTAAACAGAAAATAGTTGACAAAAGCATATCAGAAATTGTTGTTGAGTTAGACCCAAATTTTCTGTTAAGATATATATATATGTGTGTGTGTGTGTGTGTGTGTGTGTGTGTGTGTGTGTGTGTGTGTGTCTGTATGAATAGAAAATCACATATATACGCAACTATAGTTCATGAAACTCATGTACAGAAAGCAAACTTATGAAATATCACTTGTGCGAGAAGATATGAGAAAACTTGATCAATAGCAAGATGAGGCAGAGACTACTCCCAATTTTTGTATGAGATGTTCAAATGCTTCTCTTGGAAGAGGTTTAGTAAATATATTAACAATTTGTTCTTTGGAGGGAACATAATCCAATTTAACCTTTTGTTCAAGCAATTGTTCACTTAGAAAATGGTAGTAAATTGGAATGTGCTTGGATTTGGAGTGCATAACAGGATTTTCAAAATTCTAATAGCACTAGTATTATCACATATGATGGAAATGTTTGGAGAACGTTTGATTTGAATATATTATAATGTATGCATCATCCAGAGAAGTTGTGTGCAACAAGATGCAACAACCACATATTCTAATTTTTTTGTAGATAAGGCAATATAACTATGTTTCTTGCTGAACGAATATACCAATCAGGGCCCTATGTAAAATTCACCCCCACTAGTGCTTTTCCGATCATCAACATTTCCATCCCAGTCCACATCTATGTATGCATGAAGGGTAAGATATACATCTTTAGGATACCATAAGGCAATGTCTTGGATTCCTTGTAGATATTTGAATATTCTCGTAACTGTCGAAAGATGTGTTTCCTATGGATTTTCTTGGAATCATCCAACAATCCCAACATCATACATGATATCTAGTCTAGTACCTATTAGATCATGCAGACCTCGAATCATAGACTTGTATTCTGGTTGGTTTATTGTGGGATAATCATCATGTGAGCTAAGGTTACATCCTATCATCATTGGAGTACATACTGGTTTGTAGTCTTCCATCCCATATTTCTTCAGAATTTGCTTGAGATATTTTGTCTTCAAATTCCGACTACATAAAAGAAGAAAAATTTTGGCTGCTATATTCTTCATTACTCCCAAAGATGATATCATCAACATAAAAAACAATAATTAGCAGTTTATCATCCTCTATTTTTGTGTACAGGTTGTTGTCTACAGATCCTGTTATGAAACCTTGTTATTGAATATACTTGTCAAGAGGATAATACCATGCCCGAGGGGCTTGTTTTATCCCATATAAAGCCATTTTGAGTTTTCATACAAATTTCTCATCATTCCATAGAATAAATCCTCCAGGTTGTTAAATGTATACTTCTTCTTCTAGATCTCCATTAAGGAATATACATTTTACATCCATTTGATAAACTTTTAAATGACAGAAGCTTGGAAAAAAAAGAAACATTCTTATGGCTTGAATTCTGGCTACAGGTGAGAATGTTTCTTCAAAGTATATACCTTCTTGTTGAGCATAAACTTTGTAAACAATTCTAGCCTTATTTCTAATGACTTCTCATTTTTCCTTCAATTTATTTTTGAATATCCATTTTTTCCCAATAACATTTTTATCATGAGGCCTTGGAATCAATTCCCATGTATTATTATTATCAATTTTATCAAGTTCTTCATCCATGACCTTAACCCAAAACTCATATTTACTAGCTTGATTTACTTTTTCTGGTTCAATAGTGGATAATAAATCTAGACAGCTAGAAGATCCTACAAGAGTTCTTCTTGTTTATACCCAAGATTCCTTTTCTCCTAGAATTTTAGATTTTGGATGATTCTTTTGAACATACCTAAATGGAGAATTTTCTTTATCAGTTGTGTCTTCTTCTGTTTCTTCATTAGTTTCTTCTTCTATATAATTTTCATCTGATGTAGGAAAGCATTCATCATCACCCTATTTTGTTGTTGTTATCCCTTTGGGATCTGTGCATGCTTCATCAATCATAACATCAATACATTCAACAATTTTCCGACGTCTCTTATTGTAACATTTATATCCTTTTCTTCTCGATGAGTAACCAAGAATAATTCCTTCATGCCCAAGCTTCAAACTTACCAATTTTTTCGTCATTAAATTTTATGAAACATTTACTTCCAAAGACTCTAAAATGCTTTACTATAGAAGGCTTACCATACCAAAGTTCGTAAGGAGTTTTATCACTATTTACTCAAACATGAGCTTTGGTGAGAATATTTATAGCGGCATGTGCTGCTTCACCCCAGAAGGAGTTAGGTGCTCCATACTCATCAAGCATAGCACGAGCCATTTGTTGAAATTTTCTATTCATCCTTTCTACCATGCCATTTTGGTAAGGATTTATGCTATATAAAACTTCCTTTTAATTCCATGTTGTTCACAAACATCAAATAATTCCTCGTATATGTATTCTCCTCCTCTGTCACGTCTGAGACATTTAATTTTTAGATATAACTCATTTTCAACTAATTCTTTAAAGGCTTTAAATTTATCAAATGCTTCATATTTGTATTTCAATAAGTTGTTCCAGCACATTCTAGAAAAAACATCAACAAATAAGATATAGAATTGTTCTCCTCGAAGTGAATTTTTCCTTACTGACCCACATAAATCAGTATGTATGAGTTCACAAGGCTTACTTTCTAATCCTTCTTTGGCATTGAATTGAACCATGGTTTTCTTACCGAATTGACATGACTTGCATATGGTACTTTCTCGCAATGTGATGTTGGGAAAATCATGGACAACTTTGAGCTTGGTTGATTTGTGTAGTTGAGAGAATATTAGTTGTCCCAACCTTATGTGCCATAGCCAGTTTTCCTATGCTTTGCCTAAGTAACATTGTTCTTGGCCACCTTTTAATACATAAAGATTACTTGGAGTTCTTGTTCCATTTATTATGGTCTTCCCTGAGTCAAGTTCACGAAACAAACATTATTTTGATCTAAAAACAACCTCATTTCCTTGGTCACACATTTGGCTAACACTTAACAAGTTATGCTTTAATCCATCAAAAAACATAACATTACCATATTTAACCTTTTATTTTATAAAAAACATATCCTTTACCTTTAATGACAATAGGTGAGCCATTTCCAAAAGTAACATATTTTTCCTTTTCTAATGCATTGTATGAAATGAGTTTATCTTTATCACCTGTCATTTATTTTGAGCATTCGGTGTCAATGTACCGCTGGTTTTCTTGACCTTCTGCATACAAGGCTATGCAACACCTTTCATATTTGAAGTCCTTCCTTTTCCATACCTTACAAGTTGTTGATATTTGCTCCTTTTGAGATGTTGGTTGTAGTTTTCTCCTGCATTCAAATTCCTCATGTCCAAAATTATTTCAAAATGAGCATTCAATTTCATCTTTAAGAGGCGAGAAATTATTATAGTATTTTTTCTTGATTCCTATCTCATTTATTTCTTTTCTTTCTTCTCTAGTCATGATGGTTTTGTATGCAACACATTAAGCAACCTTGTGACCAAAATTATGACATGAGAAACATTTTCCATTAAAGTAAAAAATCTTGTGATTGTATAATTTTCTCATGTTGTTAACCTTTTGCCTAATGCTTTTGTTATTTTTTATCCTTGGATTAGAGTGGAAATGATTTACCTATGAAGTATCTTTATTCTTTTGCTAAAGGCTAGAGCTTTGCTTACTGCTTTTTACCGCATTTAGATAGCTTCCGATTGTGACATAGGATTTTTTTGTCTTTGATGATTCTCCATTGTATCCAAGACTTGTCTTTATAAGAGGAGAGCATTGAACCTTGATAATTTCATCTAAGGTTTTAGATCCTTTAGAAAATCTAAGATTTAGAAATTTTATCTTCTTAAGTTATTTTCTTAGACTTAGTATTTCACATTCTAATTTCTCATTATTCTTCTCCTTTTCTATGAGTTTATCTATGGATATCTTGTTTTCTTCTAAAAATACTTTAAGCTGAGTGATTTCTTCGATGAAAAAATGATTTTCCTCTAAAGATTCCATGAATTTGTCATCAGACTCATTAGTAATTCTTTCAAATTTCATGAATAATTTAATATCTTGATCGGACTCTCCTTCTTCACTATTTAACGAACCATCACTATCTTCATGAGTATAATAAGTTTTCTTATTTTCAAACTGTTTCTTATTTCCTTTTGTAATTTCCTTCCCCTTTTCATGGTTTTCTTTATAAGGACATTTAGCAACATAATGACCAACTCTACCACAAGCAAAATTCTTGAAAGGAAGTTTACCTCTAAATCTTTCGGTGCCTAGTTGGAGTTTCTTTACAAAATTTACCTCATATTATTCTCATATATAACTTGATTCCTTGTGTTCTTCCTTTTCATTTCCTCTTGCAAATGCTTTGAATGAAACTTTTTGATTTCTGAGGGACCTCCTTTTCTCATCTCAAAGGAAGTTAGGATCCTGTGAAGCTGAACAACAGTAAGGTTCTGTAGATCCTGCTTTTCTTCAATTGTAGCCACTTTTGAATTGAATTTAGGAGTTAGAGATCTCAATATTTTCTCTACTAAAGTTGGGCCTTTTATATATTCATCCAGATTTCTCATACGATTCACAATATCATCTATTCGTAGAATGAAAATTGCAATACTTTCATCATTATGAATTTTGAGAGTTTCATATTGAATTCTAAGAGTTTGGAGTTTAGCAATTTGTACCTTTTCATCGCCTTCATAGCTCTAGATGATCCTATTCCATATTTTATTTGATGAATTTAGCATCATAACTTTGAAAAAAATTGATTTTTTCATGCTTCCCAATAAGGCATTGACATCTTTTTCATTGGTTTCATATTTCGTCTTTTATGCTCCATTTGTGGGGGCTGCAGTTTGATGTATTGGTAGCCTCCTTCAACAATTTCCCATACATCTACTCCAAGAGATTGTAGGTAATATATTTTTCTTTTCTTCCAAAAAAATCAAATTACCTCCGTTGAAGAGTGGTGGTCTGATAGATTTTGTTCTATCTTGATTTCTCATCTTGGGAGATATTCCTTCAAGCGATCAAGATTCTTTTGAAGGATCTTCTATGATTCCAATTGTTGGGAAAAATACTGAGAGGAGGGGGGGTGAATCAGTATGTAAAACTCATACAATATTTTACTTTTATTTCTTTTATGTATGCGACATGAATGAAGCAAACTAGTGTATGCACGCGACCGTTATTAAGGAAACTAGTATATACATAGTAAAATTATAATTCAGATAAATATTCAATTTACTTGACTTATACCAGTGCACCATTGATTCATCAAACATTTGATAGGTAGTAAACATGTGCAATAAGAACATATTAAACCATCATACCTAAGAAACACACTTGAACACCAGGATTTAAGATGGAAACCCAATGTGGGAGAAACCCAATGATGTTGTCATCTCAGTTTTCAATCTTATTATTATGAATAAGTTCTTACATTCTTGTACTAGTGCAAACTCATACCAGCACGTAGGTATCCACCTGTTGAAGGCTACAACCTTCACTCGTTCTCTAGCTCCTACTGGAAGGGATCTCCAACCCCCTTGATCTCATTCACTAGCACCCACTGGAAGGGAGCTTCAACCCCCTGATTTGATAACCAGCTGCTACTGGTAGGAAGCTTCAACTTCCTCATTGAAGGATCCAACCCACAACACCGTCCGTGGACCACGTTTCATTAATTTTCACATTGGATCCACCTGCTTCAACGCATCACAATTTGTAGGCCAATTTTCATCAAATTTTCATATTGAACCTACTAACATCATTTAAGCTCAACTTCAAAAATGGAAATTGATTAATGTACCAAAGAAATCATTGAAAACAACCACTGAACCAATGAATCAATGTACCAATCAAACATTGAAGAAAACACTCACTTAACCAATCACCAACTCAAAACAAACAGAACAATGAGATCATTGTAACCAGAACTGAAGCCAAAATACTGCATCAACATATTGAATCAATTGCAGCCCTGATCATCCATAAAACAAAATATATATGCTTCTTCACTTAAGGAAACCTGCGTGTATATGCACTTCTTTGAAAAGAAACATGCATACCAATCTCAACCTACCAAGTTCTAAAAAATTGTTAATCAAAATTAAAACACAGAATTTCTCACAGAAAAACTAAGGTATTTTGTTAGATTAAAGATCTCTATAACCCCATATAGTTAGTTGCAACAAGGATATTCTCCAACCATTCACCATTCAATCAATTCAACTTCAGACATTGCTACTAAACCCAGATCAACACGAAGACATCATTGACATACAACATAAATACAACAACATTGTTAAGATTGACCATACATATTTTCAACATAAACCCTTCCTTTATGTATGCACTTTTTATGAAGAAAATTTGTGTGTATACGCGCTTTAACCGATACCAACCTGTGTATAGATCTACAAGATTTGACCTAAAATTGTATAGCCCTTCAAAACTTCAAACATACTCATATCATAATATTCAAAGATAAAGAATGCGTCAAAAACATAGATCTAGTCAATCCATGAGTAGATCATATAATGGAAATTCATTTCAGGTCTCACGATCTTGATCCATCATTGTATTTATAGGTGCATAATTATTTCAGATCCACTTATCAACTATAGCCCATACAATGCAAATATACTTCAGATTTAAGCATTCATCAAAAAATATTTCACATGCACACCTTAGCACTTTTATCTTCACCTCCTTATATAGATTGAGCCTTAGTCAATACCATGAGCCAAAACCACACTAGTGCTGGTGGTAATATTTGACGAGATCAAATAGTCGTTATTGTGCTCAATATTATGGGCTTATACCATGAATACCCTTGGTATTTAATAAAATAATGCACCAATATGTACGCGACTTTACTTCGTCATCTCCGCGTGTGTATGCAACTTGGCCTCATCTAACCCCCGTATATCTCTTCAAATATTTACTTTCATATATCTTTTGTCTCTGACCTACAAACCTTTTTCTGATCATGCTATCATTTTGCTCCATCACTTGGTCACCTCTGATCTGATCTATGAAATCATCTGGTTACCATATATTTGTTCTGTTACAAGTGGGTTTCCATGAAGGACAACACATAGATCATACTGCCAAGATAATTTCCATAGAAATTTGTGATACCTGTTGTGGATTTGGAGCTCCTTTACTAGCACGAAACCAATTTCCATCAGCATCTATACAGGTAACATCATTATAGGAAATGGGTATCGTCTTCCATATTCCACACTTAAATAATTATTCCATATTTGCACATCAACATTGATGGTGTTCCTTATGTGAAGTGAAAGTTTCAAAGGAAATTGTCGATACTTGCTCTTCAACTCCTTTGCTAGCATCATCCCAATTTTCATTAGCATCAATATCGGTAATGGATTTATGGTTCCATATGTTGCACTTCAACATATGCTGCACTTCAACAACAAATGGAGGTGTTCCTCATATGAAGCCAGCTAACCAAATTGTGATACATGTTGTGGAGTTGGAGCTCCTTTGCTAGCATGAAACCAATTTCCATCAACATCTATATAGGTAATGTCATCATAGGTAATGGCTATCCGATTCCATAAACCACACTTAAACTAATGCTTCCATATTTTCACATCAACATTAATGGTGTTCCTAATGTGGAGTGAAAGTTTCAAAGGCATTTTTTGATACTTGCTCTTGAACTCCTTTGCTAGCATCATTCTAATTTTCTTCAGCAACAATATAGGTAATGGCTTGCTGGTTCCATATGTTGTAGTTCAACAACAAATTTTGGTGTTCCTTACATGAAGCCAACTGACCAATGAAGGTGTTGAAGTGAAGTTAGCAATACAATGAAGGCCATGACATGTAGCCTTTATTCACCACCATTTCTGAGTAAGGCGATGAAGGGTAGCCTTTGCTAAATAATACTAAAATTAATTGGCAACTTAGATTAGGATTGAAATCATTAGCACAATTAAGTCATGATAAAAAGTTAAGATCAAAATTATCAATAGTATCATGTATCACTTTATCGAAACTTACTTTTATCTCAAGTTTTGGATGAAAAGTATAACTCGAGACAAAAAAGATCTACAATCAAACTTTCAGAATTTTTGAGCAATAACTGACTAAAAATATATATATTTTTTATTATTTTCATATATAATTAGTTTCCTAAATTACACAATATAATTTTATTTTTTATTATTTTCATATACAATAGTTTCCTAAATTACACAATAAAAATTGAGAAAAATAATATATAGTAACAAATAATATATGGTAAACATAAAGGTAATATGACAACCATGAAATCAAATATTCTTTAGATTGCTTTCGCCGGGACTTAAAAGGGAAAATCAATAGATTAATGGAGACACTTAAGTTGTTTCGTGGAAAGAAAAAGCTACACATGCCCACATATGTTGCCACCATTAACCAACTATTAATAGATTAATCACAACAACATATGTTGCCACCATTAACCAATCGCTTTGAAAATGTACTTTCTACCCACTTCAAGCTAAGGTGCCCACTATTACCATCAAGCCCTTCTAAAGCGTACTTTGTACCCACCATGAAATAGCTTTGTGAGATGCTAATACACCCACCTCATTATTCATGCAATATTCCCATTATAGGGTGTAGATATAGTACTATGAATTCTATGAAAAAGATTTGAATGCACATTTGACACCATGAAATCGCATTTTTCAATAGTGGAAAGGATTTTAGTGGGAGCTACAGGAATGACTTACACTATTTGTTAGTACATTATAATACAAATAGTACATTATAATAGTAGGTATAAGGTGCTTTTTCAATGCATAGTCTGGTCTCTTCAAATATTCAAATGGTACAATTTTTGCTAATGGGTTGTTGATTTCCCAAGTTGAGCTTTGGTACCATTCCGATTGATAATAAAAACAAAAAAGTATATAATAAAATCTAGATTATAACATAGGTTCTTTATCATGTACTTTCGTAATTTATTTTATTATAATTTAGGTTACATATTATTAATTAAGTTTGATTTTTCAACCCTTCTCATAGTTTTAATTAATTTATTTGTTTTTTTAAATTATATTTAATATAGTTTTTTTAATTAATTTATTATTATTGAATATAAAAAGTGTTTTTTCACATAAATATTATATGCTAGTTTTTTTCTTAATGTTTTAATAAGTTATTTTTTTAAAGTTTGTTAGACTTTTTATGTGATATGTGTATGTTTTTTAAACCATGAGAATTAATAATTTGTAGAATGCTACTCTAACCCGAGTATATCCAATGGCCTACAAGCTAGATATATCACTTAATTGTGACTTAACAAGAGTTGAGATGTCACAAGACACATTGAAGTGAGCCTCTATCCCAAGGGCATCTACCTTTCTAGCCTTATCACAACATGTCATTGTGTCTCTTGTGGGAATTGAATCTAGTCACAGAGAGAAAAACAATTAGTCTACCCAACCACCCAAGCTATGAAACACTTGAAATGTTGGTAATGTTTTCTAACCTTTTACTATGTGAATATATAGTTCCTTATAGTTAGGCCTATCCACATTATCCTCTCATTTAATTGTCAACCCAAAATATTGTAAGATCTTATGAGGCATCTGGTGTAGTATGCACAAAAGAAGAATATACTCTACTCATACTTACTATTATGAAATTTAATATACTAAATAAAAAAGAAAGAATGAAAATAACATCAATGACAGACTCGACATAAAGAAAAGAGAGTTGCAATGCTCTAAACTCCACACTTGTTTGTTAACACCTCACAAGGTGGAGCCCTTAGGAAACATGCTCATGACTCCCATCGTTCAACTTTATTTCCAAAGTAGAATAGAGAGAAGGGTGATTCTACAACATTCTATTTCGATAGAAAAAAATTGAAAGATCTTAGAAATGTAAATTAACACAATACTATAAACAAATAATGGACATAGAGTAATCAACTCATAATAACATAAATGAACTCATAATTATACACACGAGTCTAACAACCCCCCACCTACCCCATAACCTATACTAAGGATAGAAGAAGGTGTTACTATCATTAACCGAACCTCTAATGTCTTGTTATGCAAATGGGGTCTAAAAATTTGATCATTTTTCAAACTCCTCGAAAACTTAAGATGCACATTATCGAGCTTGTCAAGATATTTCTAGCGATATAATTTTTCCCTCCATCTAACTCTTGGATCAAAAGTTCTGGCCAATAACCTATTACCACATCATCAAGTTCTACCACGTGGTGTCCATTTAGCATCCCATCTAACTGCGATCTCATTCTCCTATGTGATCCATGTTGTAGCATTACCTATACAATGCCACCATGGCATGCCTATGTAGCATGCCACCTCACCATATCGTGGCATCACTGGACCTCCCCATGGCTTGTGATTTGGGAATTCCCGGTTATACGAAATATCACCCCCTTTACACTTTGCACAAGGTGCGCCTCCCAAGTGTTAAATTATGGGGCAAGACAAACCTTGATTGCAACATTTGATGGGAATTCCTTTTTCCGTCTCGGCACGTTAATCTTGGCCTGACCTCCCTATCACTCTATTGAAACGCCCGAGACTCCGGGCCCAAGAGGACGTCACCCTCTCATCAACTCGAGAAAGCAGCCAAGCAGTCTTTTCCATCATTTGCATGACGTCTTTTCGTATCTCGGGATGTAAAACCTTGCCCATTTTCCTATGCATTGTGCTCCGCGACGCTGAGATGACGTTAGTACTGAGATGGGAATTTTCACGTTAGATGACCAAAATTTTTCGACAGAGATCTCGGCCCTTTTCTCGCTGCCAACCCCCCTCTCCCCGATGAACGACCAACCACTTGCCTCCACCAAAAAGCCATTGGCGCATGCCACATGGTAGTCCTCCCATATCCCATGTCACTACTAATTCCATGTCATCATACCACATGGTCTAGGCCCCCACCAAGTCACCGACCCTTGTGCAAAATCAGATTTTTCTGTTATAAGAAATTAAGTGTTTTATTGGTTTACTAGCTCCGAGGCTCGAGACAACGATTTTGTCATTGCCTATTGGACTTGCCTCCTACACTGGCCTCTCTCTCTCTCAGCTAAACTCATTGTGTCCACTTGTGAATTCCCCTGACATCTCGAGACCCCAAGGTCTTGAGATGGGAATATGTCAATCTTCATCTCGACACGTAAAACAACCCTTCAACACTAGTCGTTTTAGCATTCACTAGGCTTGCTTCGAGGGTTCCCCGTCCAATTATATATAGTTTCGAGAGATTTTTTGTTCAATTATATATATATATATATATATATATATATGTTGTTTTTGAGTTTGATGGTTGCATGCTAGAATATATATGTGGATATATATTAGTCTAGATCCATCTTAACTATGGATCTATCAAGTATCGAGAGAGATCAATTCTCTAGAGCTGAAAACATCTTTTTTGAGTGCAAAACTTGAGAGGGATCAAATCCCTAGAGGTGCAAACTTCTTTTTTTAGTGCAAAACTTGAGGAAAGGCTTGCATCTCGAAATATTTGATCCCTCTTGGGGCTTGATAGATCCGAAGTTAAGAAATAGATTTTCGAAATCACTTTGTTTCAGAGACGAGCAAGGTTTCAGGTAAGGCATAAATTAAATCATTCTAATTTAGTGGTCTTTCGCCCATGGTAGAAATTAAATCATTCTAATTTGGTGGTAAGAGTGACACATGATCGCAACCATGGAGTCGAAGTAAGAGACACATGATCGCATCCATGGAGTCAACGGTGAAATCCTTTCCCACAATTATTATTTTCCACTTCGGAGAGCTCCCGAAATCATTTCTCACAAATATTATTTCATTCTTAGCAGTCTCATAGAAATGCTTCCTCATAAATACAATTCGACACTTTATTTGTGTTAAATTTATATAATTAGGGAGAGAAGTTATTTTTCATTAGGGCCGACATAGATTAATTAGATTAAATTTTAAATATTAACTGTTAAACATTACTTTTACATTTACATTTACGTTACCCTAAGAGAGTCAATGCCTCTAGTGTACTCAAATTTATTAAATTTAATAATATTAATTATGCTGTAAAGCGTTCTTATTTGAAAACAACCCACCTAAAGTGCCACCTATACCATTATGTACCGTTGATGTTCATGTTAGACGATTGAAACACTATGAACCATAGGATTAAATATGGTTATTAATTAGTTAGGTAAGTAAATTGAACACACGGTTTCTCTATCCATATTGGATTCAGAGCACAAGAAGAAACAACTGCAAGTTAAGAACGCACCAGCAAGGGCTTCCTTAGGCCAAGAAACTGAGAAAGCGAGGGAAACCTGGATGATTCAATGTACACGCGCACTTCGGGATTACCAGATCGGTTTGACCCCCGAGGGGATGAAGCAGGCGGAAGAATGTGGTAGAAATATTTGAAGAATAATAGAGCAGGGGAATGAAGATGCAGTCGCAGCGACAGATTGGAGGGTTTATTTCTATGTTTCCCCTTACCAAAGAACTCTGTGTACTCTGAAGGGCATCGGCAGGGCATTTGAAAGGGATCGCATTATTGGGATGCGGGAAGAGGTTCGTCTCAAGGAATAGGACTTCGGCAATTTTCAAGAAGAAGAGCGGATGAAGATCATTAAGCAGACCAGAGCAAGATTCGGTCGCTTTTTTTACCGATTTCCAAAGGGTGAATCCACCGCCGATGTCTTTGACCGATGTCCAAGATGCACAAAAGTCTAAACCTGACCCCAAGGGTGCAAAAACCACATCTTCAACTGCATCAACATCAACAAAATCAACGTCAACATCAGTTCAGTCTAAACCTATAACGATTGGAAACCAACCCGCCTCCTCTTCTACCATGCCAGTATCTTCATTGCCCTGGAACTATTACGAGATGCAGGTGAACCAAGAAATGAGAAATACTCAATGCTGTAACATGCAAGCATTAGGTGGGGCGGGAACAATGGGAAGCAGCGGAATTCTGAATGGAGGCACATAAGAACTAATACTAGTGGAACAATATTGTTACCATGTCTTTAAATTCAAGCTGCCAGCATATCATATACACTTATGCATATGCATTTGTGCTTTGTCATCTCTAAATTGTTTTCTTATCGATGTCTAATATTAAGCTGGGTCTACAGGAAGCTTGCAGGAGGACTCCATCACTAACGGTAACCGATCAATAACCGTATACATCAATGACATTCCAATGGAAGTCCCCAAGGAGCCCCTGAACTTGAGGGCTTTCTTCGGAGATGATGCACTTTTACTCCATTACTCTGGCGACTCGGTGCAAGTGAATGAATGGGGATTCACCTTCGAAGGCATGGAGCATGGAGCTAATTATTTCGTGGTATGCTATACATATTCCTTATGTTCATTGATATGGAATCAGTCTTAGTATAATTAAGTCTCAAAAAGTGTATATAGAAGTGTATTGCTCTGATCTGAGTGGTCTTATGGGCATGTTTTTCTTCTAATTTTGCAGATATGAAGGCTCTTTTATCTTTCGTGGAGGCTATTTTATCAAAGGTGGATCCACTTTCTTTGTTCAGCTTCTGGTTGAACAATGTTTCTTTTACAGCAAAATTTTATGTTAGCATTAGCTTTGACGATTGAGATTTGATGTATCGGGGCTATATATCTCATTTATTTATAAATTGATATCTTATATTCCATTGTACCAAAACAAAAGTCATGTGGCAATGTACGCCATTAGTTTAAGTAATTTTTGTTGCTATGGACTTCGTAAGTATAGCGGGGCCCAAAACTGGGTGGCATATGTGCTGAACTATTAGTTTCTATGTACCTCAACAATCAGTTTCTATTAATGGATATAAACATTAATGGAGATTTCTTAAAACCATGCTGAGGATAAGATTTGCATCACAAGTTGAGATGATTTACAGATTTAGTTTGATTTCATCTTCCTCCTCCAGGGTTAAAATGTCTCAGGAATGGTTCCTGAAAGGTTATTTGCCGAAAAATCCAGCGTCTGCAACTGCCAAAGCGCGTTCAATTCTTTAGGAATTTCACCATACATGTGATTTCCTAGTAGATTCAAGTAGATCATGCTTTTAAGTCTCCCAATCTCTTGAGGGATATGTCAGGAGAGGCTGTTGTTGGCTAAGTTCAAAATCTGCAACATTCTCAATTTGCCCAATGCCAAGGGGATTCAACCTTGGAGATCATTTCTAGCCGCAGCAAAATGTTCAAGGCTCTTGCAATTTCCTAACTCAATGGTTCCAGAAAGGTCATTGGAATACAACAATAGCTCTGACAAATTGGAGAGATTTCCAAGTGAAGGGGGAATTGTATCATTAAGATAGTTCTCAAAAAGAGAGTATTTCAAGGTCGTGAAGGTTGTTGCCCAGTTGAGGAGGAATGGGGCCTCTCATGTTATTAAATGATAGGTCTAAAATTCTGAGAGATTGAATGTTAGCCAATGCAGGGGATATGATACCAGGAAACTTTGACCCTGACAAGTTTAGACCCACCACTCCAAATCCATCTGGACTGCAACTTACCCCAGTCCAATCACAGATTCTTGTTCCCTCAGACCAGTTCTCTAGGACACCTGATGGGTCCTGCAAATCATGTTTCACATGAAAAAGCCATTTTTCATTCTCTGAAAGAGAATTTGCAACTTCGTAGATGCTCACCAACACCAATACCGCCATCCAATACTTGCAATGGTTTCCCATCATGGCCTAGAAATCTTCGAAGCAAATTTTAGTGTAGTTGTGTTTCGTGCAGAGTATGTTTGATTTCTTTTTCCACCTATCCAATCTTTGATTCAAACATGGTGGAAGAGACAGAACTCATCCTGTATAATAGTGAATGCAGTTAACATCTTGTTGAGTTCACCACTGATATCACCACATAATTGAATAGATTTTTGTCAGAAGCAGCAATCTATACCAAGCTATGATGATTCATTGAATATTTGAATCGTAAACTTCTCTACTTCTTACACTCGTGATAGCATTCTTCATGGATAAGCCAAATGTTGAATGCCATGTTGCAGACTGAACTCTCATAAGTCAGTAATATGTATCAACCTCTCCTCTATCCAATAATAAGTGGTTGGTGAGGACCTCCTGGTTAGTGAGAAAATGTTGATCACCAACTCAAACTTACACCAATTAATTGGGTGGGTTATTATTGCTTGGCGAGGACCTACTGGTTAGTGTGAAAATGTTGATCCCCAACTCAAACTCACACCAAATAATTGGGTGGGCCTAGCATTTCAACGGGATTATCTTGCCAAGTCATTAGAAAGGAGGGTGGCAAAGGTAGTGATAGAGCCAAGGAAAATGGCGGCAGAGGTAGTGATCGAGCTAAGGAAAATGGGATAAGATGGGACCCTGGAATTGGGCAATTAGCCTGTGTTTTTCTGTTTGTTCCACAGTAATGCAATGCCTCACTGTGATAGTTGTGTTTCGTGCACAGTATGTTTGATTTCTTTTTCCACCTATCCAATCTTTGATTCAAACATGGTGGAAGAGACAGAACTCATCCTGTATAATAGTGAATGCAGTTAACATCTTGTTGAGTTCACCACTGATATCACCACAGAATTGAATAGATTTTTGTCAGAAGCAGTAATCTATACCAAGCTATGATGATTCATTGAATATTTGAATCGTAAACTTCTCTACTTCTTACACTCGTGACAACATTCTTCATGGATAAGCCAAATGTTGAATGCCATGTTGCGGTGAACTCTCATAAGTCGTTGTGTATCAACCTCTCCTCTATCCAATAATAAGTGGTTGGTCGAGGACCTGCTGGTTAGTGCGAAAATGTTGATCCCATGACTCAAACTTACACCAATTAATTGGGTGGGTTATTATTGTGGCGAGGACCTCCTGGTTGGTGTGAAAATGTTGATCCCCAACTCAAACTCACACCAAATAGTTGGGTGGGCCTAGCATTTCAGCGGGATTATCTTGCCAAGTCATTAGAAAGGAGGGTGGCAAAGGTAGTGATAGAGCCAAGGAAAATGGCGGCAGAGGTAGTGATCGAGCTAAGGAAAATGGGATAAGATGGGACCCTAGAATTGGGCAATTAGCCTGTGTTTTTCTGTTTGTTCCACAGTAATGCAATTCCTCACTGTGACATTATCATGACGTAATTAAGCATATATTAATTAAGTTTATATATATATATATATATAGATATAAAATTTGACTTCAAGTTAGATTAGTGATAATGTTGGATGGATGAATGATTTGCTTTTGCATATTTGTGAGGACTTTAGTTTTATTAGGTTGAATGAAGTTTCATGTGACTGTTTTTACTCAAACAAGTAACTCACACTCTTAATCTCTCTCCATGAGATTTCTTAAAACCATGCTGAGGATAAGATTTGCATCACAAGTTGAGATGATTTACATATTTAGTTTGATTTCATATTCCTCCTCCAGGGTTCAAATGTCTCAGGAATGGTTCCTGAAAGGTTATTTGCTGAAAAATCCAGCGTCTGCAACTGCCAAAGCGCGCTCAATTCTTTAGGAATTTCACCATACATGTGATTTCCTAGTAGATTCAAGTAGATCATGCTTTTAAGTCTCCCAATATCTTGAGGGATATGTCCGGAGAGGCTATTTTTGGCTAAGTTCAAAATCTGCAACATTATCAATTTTCCCAATGCCAAGGGGATTGAACCTTGGAGATCATTTTTAGCCGCAGCAAAATGTTCAAGGCTCTTGCAATTTCCTAACTCAACAGGTATTGAGGTACTAAAATTTTTTTCTTGTAAATTCAGAAATTTCAATTGTAAAAGCTAGCCAAATGTTCTGGGTATGGATCCATTTAGAGAAGCAGAAGCAAACCCCAATACTCTAAGCTATCTGCATTTACAAATATCCTCTGGAATGGGACCTGTCAACCAGTTATCCCCAACTCTTAGAACTTTTAACTTCTTCAGAAGCCCAATTTCTCTAGGGATGGTTCCAGAAAGGTCATTGGAATACAACAATAGCTCTGACAAATTGGAGAGATTTCCAAGTGAAGGGGGAATTGTATCATTGAGATAGTTCTCAAAAAGAGAGAGTATTTCGAGGTCGTGAAGGTTGTTTCCCAGTTGAGGAGGAATGGGGCCTCTCATGTTATTAAATGATAGGTCTAAAATTCTAAGAGATTGAATGTTAGCCAATGCAGGGGATATGATACCAGGAAATTTTGACCCTGAAAAGTTTAGACCCACCACTCCAAATCCATCTGGACTACAACTTACCCCAGTCCAATCACAGATTCTTGCTCCCTCAGACCAATTCTCCAGGACACCTGATGGGTCCTGCAAATCATGTTTCACATGAAAAAGCCATTTTTCATTCTCTGAAAGAGAATTTGCAACTTCGTAGATGCTCACCAACACCAATATCACCATCCAGTACTTGCAATGGTTTCCCATCATGGCCCAGAAATCTTCGAAGCAAATTTTAGTGTAGTTGTGTTTCGTGCACAGTATGTTTGATTTCTTTTTCCACCTATCCAATCTTTGATTCAAAAATGGTGGAAGAGACAGAACTCATCCTGTATAATAGTGAATGCAGTTAACATCTTGTTGAGTTCACCACTGATATCACCACAGAATTGAATATATTTTTGTCAGAAGCAGCAATCTATACCAAGCTATGATGATTCATTGAATATTTGAATCGTAAACTTCTCTACTTCTTACACTCGTGACAACATTCTTCATGGATAAGCCAAATGTTGAATGCCATGTTGCAGACTGAACTCTTCAGCGGGATTATCTTGCCAAGTCATTAGAAAGGAGGGTGGCAAAGGTAGTGATAGAGCCAAGGAAAATGGCGGCAGAGGTAGTGATCGAGCTAAGGAAAATGGGATAAGATGGGACCCTGGAATTGGGCAATTAGCCTGTGTTTTTCTGTTTGTTCCACAGTAATGCAATGCCTCACTGTGACATTATCATGACGTAATTAAGCATATATTAATTAAGTTTATATATATATATATATATATATATATATATATATATATGTATGTCTATATATATATATGTATACATATATATATATATATATGTATACATATATACATATACATATATACATATACATACATACATATATATATATATATATAAAGTTGACTTCAAGTTAGATTAGTGTTAATGTTGAATGGATGAATGATTTGCTTTTGCATATTTGTGAGGACGTTATTTTTATTAGGTTGAATGAAGTTTCATGTGACTGTTTTTACTCAAACAAGTAACTTACATTCTCAATCTCTCTCCATGAGATTTCTTAATCTCTCTATTCGATTTAAATTTACAATTTGATGGAAATCAAACTCCACACAAACCAACTAGTTTACATCCCATAGATAATCAAACTCTACACAAACCAATTAATTTATATCTCATAGATAATTTCTATATAAAACACATTCTATTTTGTTTATGTTTTGGAGCTTTATTTTGTAAAATTTACCTAAATTTTGGCAGGAATTTGTTGGAATAGAAAATTTCAGATATGAACTCTGCCCAATTTTAGTATTTTTTTTTTTAAGATACTGAATCTATTTATACATTCATAACCACATTATAAACTATATAACTAAAATATTATTTAACCAAATTCATATCAAAAACTCCAAATCATAAAATAATTATACAACACTATTAGTATATATATCCTAACAAAAATAACATATGCATAAAAAATAAAAATGATAATAATGCACCCTTTATATATCATTTAAAAATAATAATATGACATCCTGCTGGAAATATGGAAGGTTACTCTTGGAGACTGAACAATTTGCTGGCGTATCCTGTACATTCATGCTGTTGTGTCTTGTGTCTTTTAACATTTTGTAAAATTGTAATAGTTATTTTTTTGGAAATTTAAATCTAGGGTCCTTGTCATGTATAGAGAAATTGTGGATAAAAGGATATTAGTAGTTCTTTTAGAGTATAATAAAAATGTAAGTAAAAAGATATTTCATATTAGTCATTCCCTCCAATATAAATTAAGGCTTTGAAGATAGACTACAAGCTTTGGGTTTTTGAAGTGGGACGTTTTGATGCTTCTGCTTCACAATAGTAAGAGTAATTAGGGTTTTCATATTTTTATTTGTATGACAAAAGAAGAGATGGACATTATGGATGCTACTATTGTTGTTTAAATAGAAATGGACATTATGGATGCTACTATTGTTGTTTAACTAGAAATCTAGGTACTTATATTTGACAGATACCAAACCTAACAAATTTTCTCTTTGATTAGTTGCATCTCATTCACCATAAATCATTTCCCACTAATGGCTTCGTTCAGTATAAATTAAGGCTTGAAGACAGGCTGCAAGCTTTGGGTTTTTGAAGTGGGAAGTTTTGATGTTTCTGCTTCATAACATCAAAAGTGTTCAGGGTTTTGATTTTTAAATTTGTATTACAAAATAAGAGATGGCCATTATGGATGTTATTATTGTTGTTTCACCAGAAAGCTAGGTATTTCATCAATTTAGCAAAGTGAAGTATACAAGGTTTTGATGCATATGTTGATGGTGGTTTAAAGTTATAGTGACATTTTTTGGGGTTATACTTAATTCAGAATCTAAGCATACCAAGTGCACCTACAATTTTGCAAATCTGTTACATTTTATAGTTTATCATGTGGCCCATAGTGCATAATCAGACATCACTATGAAAGGAAGAGCCTGCCTAGGTTATAAAAAACCAATTTTTTTATCTAAACAATTCTCCAAACCTATACTTTCTTTTAAATAGAATAATTCATATTTATAAGTTAAATATTCAATTAAATCATATAACATATCACATATTTTTTCCTCTATACTACTATTTCCTATGTTACTGCTTTACAGCGTTTCCTTTGCAACATATGGTGCAATTGCTAGTATTATAATATTTAATATTAATATTATAATTAATAATAATAATAGTATTAATCTTTTAATATTAATATTAGGGTATTTTGCTCTTAGGCTTCACCTAAATAAAATATCTTTTATGAGTGTTCGTAAATATAAAGAGGAGTATGGAGTAAATATAAAAAGACTTTTTATTTTTTACCATACATCTTGTTTATTTATATTTATATTTATTTACCATGTCTCTTTTATTTACCATGGTATTTGATCCATACGCTTGGTATATACTTAGATGTTGATTTTTAATCATATTTGATATATTTTTATGTATTTACCATACCTTTGTATACCTCTTTTATATTTATTTTTCTACCATCCCTATTTTATAAATACTATATTTGGCCCATGGTATTTAGCCCATGGTATTAATAATCAATTGTTCCATGGTATTTGGCTCATAGGCTTCACCTAAATAAAACCTCATTTTTTAGTTTTCGTAAATATAAAAAGGTTTATGAAGTAAATATTATTTACCATACCTCTAGTTTATTTATGTTTTTATTTATTTACCATACCTCTAGAATAAGTATAAAAAAAATGTTTTATTTATTTACCATACCTCTAATTTATTTATATTTGTATATATTTATCATACCTCCGACATTTCAAATATTTACTTACATTACATTGCTTACCTTACATTTCTCACATTACATCTAGTACACATGTGCTTTACTTGCATGACATTAGTTACCTTGCATTTCTCACATTATATCTACACATGTGCCTTATACTCTCACACATCAAATTTTTACATTACATGTACACATGTACCTTATACTCGGTTGTAGAGCGCCTCTCTCCACAATAGCCTAGGACTTATTTTCGATAGTACTATACAACCTGAACTTAAAAATGCCCATTCTTAACTCTTAGAGGATTCCTAGGCTATCTCTCTTATGCTTGTGGTATGTATGAACAAATCTCTCTTTGCTTGATGTTCAAGTCATTTCAAGAAAGAGTTTAGTTATTAATAGAGATTTACCCATCTATTTTATATTCATGTTGTTTAGATTGATTTTAGGTTCGTTTTAACACAAAGGTTCATATATATCTTAGGATTGGAAATCAATGAGAATCATGGTCATAAAGAAAATACATGAAACGACAATTCCTCGAAATTTACACAAGAAATGAACATTCCATAGTCGTACAGGAAATAACATTCCTCAGTATTAGCATAAGCATTTAATCAACACAGGAACATATACATAATATTGAAATGCACAAGACATAAGTGAACACTTACCTTAGAAGAAGTTTTGATACTAAGATTAGGACTTCAACTCTACACCTAACCTTATATTGGGTTGCACTGTAACCTTTCTGGTAGCCAATCACCCTCGAGCTAGATTTCAGAGCTTGAGGAGTTAGTTTAGCTAGAAAATCTCAACCATCGTTCACATATAGTGAAAAAATCATATTTTCTAAGGCGTTCTCAACAGATCCTGATTATTACACCACAAAGGTCATTAATTCCAATCAACATCAGTGTAGGGGTTCTCACAAAGCACAAAGACTGTCAATTCAGTTTTGGATGGGTATTTATAAATAATAAGGGATACTTATTAGCTAGGTTACTATTGTAATAGTGAGAGCACACCTACCTAGTAACCTTTAAGTGGTGCTACACTTGTGTCCTCAACCTTAGGCTACACAAAATGTTATAAGCCCAACTAGACCTAAAGTGCCCCATCCGACCAACAGTTCATAACTATCTGTTCCTAGTGGTTTTATCAGGCTCATAATTAAGCCATTTCCCTATGATCCTCAGCCAACAAGCCCTCTTGGATTTTTTAGTTGGTATTCTACTAGAGGGATCTCTTCCCTCTGAAATCTCTCTACCATCTTCCCGTCTTCTATGTCTTCCTCCACCATTGCAACTCCCTCCTTATTTCTGCATCATGCATTTTTCTCCCCACCTCCATGCCACCATTGTAACCATATGGTCATGGTGTGGTCATGTGTCTTTATCATGGCCAGTCTCTAGCGAGTGGTTCTATTTTTTTCATTACATGTGGTTGTGGGGTGTTGTCATGCTGGCTTTCCACGCCACTTCCTTCTAGTGCCATCCACTACTTCATTTATTTTTTTGTCCATTTTTCTTGAAGATTTGTATGAAGGAGTATGGGCGTGTCCTATCGCTTCATAATTGTGCAATTACCCAGTTTCACTTCCTGTTAGTCAACCCATGACTATAAATAATAACTGCATCCTATAACTTCCCAAGAAAGCACCTTTGCAAGCTCTGAAATTTGTCCCAATATCTAAACTAGTCACATTAGAACAATTACGCGTATATTTAGAATAGGGGGATTTATAATAAGTTTTTTCACAAAGAGTAAAGGGCATAAAGCCTCACCTCTAGTGAACCCTCCTTAAAGCTTGTTCTATGGAGAGGAGCTTATGCAATCCCCAAGGAAGAGTAGTTATCAAATACCATGCATTAAACATAGATAATGAACATAGGAAATAAGTAGCTGATACTAACAAAGATTGTCTCACATACACTAATACCAACATCTTCTGAGAGGATCATTATATATATATATATATATATATATATATAAGAGGGTGGGTATTCGAACTTCATGACTAGAGAAACATGGCCCCTTAGCTTTTGATTATGGTTCAAAATGATGATACTATTTAAAAGAATAATTACGAACATGATTATTTCTAATTAGTGAATATTTTGATTAGTTGATGTTTGGTTTAGTTATTATTCGAGTAAGCTATTAGGATCTCTCATGTTGATTGGTTGACTCCATTCTACTTACAAATGATGTCTTAATTCCAACTACTGGGCGCTTTGAGGATATTATTCAACATTCAATTGAGGTCTACTCCAAATCAACAACTTGACCCAACACACATGTGGTTCAAATTCATAGTATTTCCCTTATGCACTAATGTGTGTTCACTAGGTACCCTTAGTACTATCCTGAGAGCCAATTCAAGAGATACCCATCAAGTGAACTCCTGTGAGCATCTCATGAATGTCGTGCCAATCAAAAGACTCGTGATCCATTCTATATGTTGCCACTTGCACTAGCATATTTTTCATGCTAAACTGGGAATCTCCACATTTTATACTACATGTTATGTCCATAGTTGAGTCTTAGGTCGACTTTCAATCAATTTGATAATTATGTCTATGACTTAGTCTCATGCTAACCTATAATTGATCATCTTTGAAATTACTAGGTTAGAAGGGTTTCTAAGAAATCATAATATGTAACTTTAAATAGTACAAACACTCTATTATATAAACCTTGATGTTTTAACTATAAAAGAAAATAAGAGGACAAATTGATAATTATATGTCCCTTTGAGTAAAAAGCACAACATGAGTAAGAAGTGAGTCTTATGTTAAAAAAGGATAGTAAGTGAGTTTATATTGGAGAAAATGGGGGAATTATTTGGGAAGAAAAAGGACATTTGACATATCCCCCCCGGCTAGTCTCGTTACATGTCCTCATGAAACTCCCAACTATTCCAACTCTTGGACTCCAACGTGCAATCCCTCCATGCCAAAAGTTGGGTTTCTGTACTCTGCTAGGTTGTAATAACCCAAATGTTTTTCTAACTAAATCCACTAAGTTATTTCCCCTTTCTCTTCCATTTGTATAAGTTCTTTACATAATTAGGTAGGACACTAGACAATAGGAAAGTGAAACATTAACCCAATCCATCGAGTTCCACTTATCATGAATGAATTTGTATAAAAGGATACTCTGTTAAGGGCCAAATTGAAGAAATGATATCCCAGTACCTGCTCTTTAAATGTTTAGGGAGCCTCTCCTAGATCTCATGGGACACCAAAAGGGTGTCTAATCAGAGTGGGTCCTTGGAAAATCTTGATGCTATATGACTACATATATTTGATTTTGTTGAATGGTCAGCAAATACTCAAGGTCTCCTTTGATTCTTTAGTAATCATCCATGATTGTAAAACTTGGTAATGGATACTCATTCCTTACTATCAGTCTCGCCTTTAATTCAGTTCAAGCATAAAAATATATTTCTTTCTTCCATTGCATTATTTTAAAAATATAGATGTAAAGTATTTGAGATATACATCCCAAACATATGGGCTGAAATTATAATGAGTGTTCTCATGGAGAAGAAACTTAAAGTGATATATTCACATAACAAAGTTTACTATTGAGAATCTATAGAAAATAAAATTTCTATGAAATCTACTGATTGCTTGATTTCATAAGGCTGTCTGATTACTATTTTTTCCAACCTAAAGGTATTCCATCAATAATGCAAGAAGATGGGATACACCCTCAAGGGTGTTCTACATGATACTACCTCCAAATCAAATTCACATGTATCTTACTTTTATGCTTGTAAATATGCCAAGTGTTCCTTATATACTTTTATTTTTTCCTTCCACTTGTTTTCTGGGGTGAGATACATTGAAAACCACCTTTTCCCCATTCTTCCAATAATGTTTTAGTGGCTCTCTTTATTAATAATTCCAAGGTTGAAAAGTTCATCCTTTGTCCCCCAGTGAGGAAAATCATTTTTGGGTTGGATGAAGGCATAGGTATTAGTAATACTTTCATCTAGAATAACATTTATAGTCCATTGAGCATCCTTAATACATTATTTAGAGTAATTTTAAGCTTCGTGTTCAAGAACTTCAAAGTGATCAATGGCCTCCAATAATGTAGATAGATTAATATGGGTTTACATTGTTAGAGTTATATTTAAGATTTTTATTTTTCAATAGAGAAATCATGTTTTTCCTATGCAAATAGTGATAACTTGGGCTCCATAATTAAACAAAAAGGTCTGAGTGACTTATTTTTCTTCTTTCCAGCCCTTTTGGCTCAACTAGGCCTAGGTCCAACATGTCCCATAGTAAATTTGAACTGTTGAGACTCCATTTCGATGAATTCCTCAATTTTGTCTTGTGAAACTGATAGAATAGACTCAAGAGTTTGAAAAATATTGACCAAATCATAACATAAGGTTTCCATAATAACTTCTTCCAATTTTCCGTCTATTTGAACTAGGGTCAAATTGTGATCTTCATCTAGTTCTCAATGGCTTCCTTCATTTGAATGTTCTTGTTGATCATTAGGGTAAATTCCTTTGAATCTTTTCCATGTTCGATAGCATCACGTTTAAATAATCCGATAATAGTTCTCATGTTGGGTCTAATACAGTACTTCCCCCTCATTTAGCTTGGACACTGTGAGGACCTAGTCAGATAATGCAATGGTGAAGGAAAAGCTAAGGTAGAGGTTTGGGTAGCTTTCAAGCCAACAAACCTTTTGGCGATGAAACCATAGATCCGAGTTTATTTGATATACCCTTCAATAAGAAATACCATGGAATTTTTAATCATTTTAACTTATCTCATACTATGATTTTCTTGAGTCCTTGGTGATATAACCTTATATCAAGGATCTTCCATTTTTTCATAGTTGTGGTCATTTTTACCAAGCTCTTAAGAAGATAAAATGGCATGTACAATAGTTTCCATTCTTTGAGGTGCATTAAAATTAGTATATGGTAATGAAAAACCATACTACATGTGTCTTTTGTGAAAATTCTATTGCAATGTATTGGTTTATTTTAATTCATACAAGTTATTTCCATAATTTAGATTCAGAAAATACCGAAACTAAACACAACTGCAACCTACACATGCAGATCATTTACTGAATAATTCACTCATGCAACAAAGTGAAACATGGATTTTTGGACATAAGTCCTCGGAAAAACCCAAAGCGGGAAAACCATTTCAACAGATATGAGGGTTTTATTATTCAGTAGTTCTGAGTACAGCAAATCTGGGTTCCAACCTTGGAAAAACCAACAGAGAATAAAGGATATAAAATTTACATCTAACATGAAGATCTAGTGCCAAATATATGACTGATTCGCACCCTCAAATAAGATTTACAGGACTCAGCCTGGATCTAACCCTAGAAACCATAAGTGCTACTTCTGAAGCCCCAACGTTTCCATGGAGATACTTCGTGGCTCTAGGAGGGCTTGCGTCATGCTAGGAGGGTCTATGTTACCCCTACACTGCCTATTCTTGGCCATCGTTAGCCCAACATAGCCCTAGTTGCCTCTGCATTGTCCCTGCTGCTCTGCATGGCTCTGAAGCCTCTCTGTGTTGTCCTTCAGCTGCTCCTCTTGCCTCTTTCTGTCTCTTCGCCCTGGAATCAGAACATTCCCTTGGAGAATACTACCCCTCACTGCAGGAAATTCCACTGGAAATTCTTAGCAAGCCTGCCCTAGAATTCCATATCTATCCCTCAATTCTACATAAATTGTGTCTTCAACTGACCCTCAAGCATTTCTCTTATAAATTTTCGTTGAATCCTTCAACGACCGAGATTAAATCATCCATCAATGGTTGAGGATAAAATACTACTTGATCCATGTGACTTAAGACAATTTCATCACGTGTTAATTAATTCACTTTAATTATTTTATTTTCCTAAGTTAGTCTTAGGAAATCCATTAAAAATAATTAATTCTTTGAATAACTTGAACACAACTTGAAATTTCTCAAATCCATTTCTGGGTCTTGTAGACCAAGTGTACTATAGTCCCTCCAAAAAATCAGGGAGCTAGAGCAGAACTGATGCTCCCCTAAATACACAAAATATCAACACTCCCTCTTAGCATCAGAAGTGTGCTCTAGCAATACATCATGTTGACACCTAATCCTTAGGGTTGGGTGAGAATATTCAATATTGTATATTATTTAATATTAGGAAATAAGGAAGGCTAAGAGTCATTGGGAGATGAATCCCAATAGCCTCACCTCCATGTATAAATACATGTACATTCTTCATCTAATACACATTCTGATTTGCGGAGTTACCTCTTGGTTTGACATGGTATCAAAGCCAGTCCCACTATTGGAATTTTTTCCTATGGTGTAACTCCCTCATTCCTTTTCTCAGTTAGTTTTTATGCTAGTTTTTGCTGCTCCATTAAATTTCTATACTGAAATTCTGCATTTTTTTTAATTATCTCTGCAATTTGCACAATTCTGAATTTGTTTTGCAGTTGAAGACTCTGCGATTCTACAATATGAAATTCCTGCAGTCCTGCAAATATCTGCAGTTCTGTAGCCCTTGAAATATCTGCAATTCAAAATTTGTAACGGCCTCTCGGCCTCCCCCATTCCCCATACCTATCACTCTACCCTTTCGCCCTCCTCATGGCCCGGCTCCTCTTCTTATACGCTGTCATTATAACACACACAACTCCACTCCCCACCATATCTGCAAATGCTGCCCCACTCCAACACTCACCGTTTCCACCTCCCCACTATCTGCGGGCCCCCTCTCGCACCTTCTGCAATCCCCTACCCTCACTGCACATACAATACTACGCATATCTCTCTCCACTACTACTCATTACCTACGCATATCGCTCTCCACATTTCACAGTCGGACTCCCTACGCATATCGCTCTCCACATTTCACAGTCAGACTCCCATTTCACCAACTGTCATGACAACGCCCAAATTTCACACAAGGCGGCTCTCCCATTTCACAGTCGGACTCCCATTTCACCGACTGTCATAACACCGACTGTCATAAGAACGACCACCATTCATAATACGCTGCCTATATTCATAATACACTGTCTCTGTTATCATAATACTGCCTTATCATATTAATATGCCCTCTGTTCATATTTAATACCATTTCATTTTTACCATTGACCCCTCCACATATTTAATGCCGCCTCCCATTCACAATATAGTTCTCATATATTTCTCCAAACAAAAAAATATATATATTTTTTTGGTGCAGAATTCAGTGTTTTTAGCAAAGTATTTTTGTCCCCTTCAATTGAGTATATTTCCAGAATTGAATATTTTCTAGCAAGATTTTTCCTCTTCAAAGCAATTTCTTCCAGCAAAGTAATCATTTTTTCCTTTCACAAGAATGCATTCTCTCATATCTATTGTAGGGGTGGTTCTCTCCGGTAAAGAAAACTATCTTGAATGGTCTCGGAAGATTAAGCACACTCTCATTTTTAATGAGTTGTGGAAAGGAATCTGTGAAGGACAAGAAGGAAATCCACTAGCAAAGCCCACTTCAGGCAAGGAGCTCGCCATTTTGGAAAACAAGAACTGCAAGGCCTATGCCTTGATTGCAGCTTCCGTAAATGAAGAGGCGAGTCTCCATATTTCATCATTCTCAAATGCCTATGATGCCTTGAGCAAGCTAAAAGAACTCTATGACTCACATTCAGAATTAGAAAATGTTCAATTGATGATTAAGTTGTTCAATCTTGAAATGAAGAATGATGATCCCCTTGCTTTAGCTTCAGAAGTAAGATCTATAATACATGACATTGAAAGCACTGGTGTAAAAATGGACATATCTCTCATAGCATATGTTAAGGCATTATATCCAACTTACTCACATTATCTTGATTCATTGCAAGCAAGTGGAAACCTTGAGCATATCACCTTTGATACTCTTGAGAAAAAGTTTGCAGAAAGAAAGAAAGCTTTCAGGAAGATGACAGTCCCTTCATCTTCTGAAGAGGCTGCATACTTGGCACATAGAGAAAAGAGTCATGCTCTAGATTCATCCAGAGGAAGAGGTGGTAGAAGAGGCAGAGGAAGAAGAAACTTCATAGAAAGGGGGGGCAGAAAATCTGACAAATCCAATCTTCATTGCACACGTTGCAATAAAGATGGACATGATTCATCCAAATGCAGGACACCTTGGGAGAAAATTGAGCAGCAAAAAAATCAAGAAAAAGGTAAAACCAATGACAAAGACAAAGGTAAAGCACCTGAATCTGCTCATTATATTCTAGCACATTGTAAAAATGGAGTAACTAAAGACTTGTTTGATGTTTCATTTACTTCATGGAGAGATGATTGGTTGCTAGATTCAGGAGCAACATGTCACATGACATTTAGAAAATATTTTTTTGAAGATTTCACTGACAAAGTTGATGGAGTAGTATATTTCGCAGATAAATCCAAACTCAAGCCATCAGGGCTTGGCACAGTCAGGCTTAAACTGCCTGGTCTTCCTGATCATATCCTACATGAGATTCTATACCTCCCGGAGTTGAAGAGAAACTTGCTGTCCCTAATCGAAATCCGGCAGCAAGGACACTCAGTTCACTTGTTTGATGGCAAGGCAGAGGTCAGATCAGCATCAGATCACTCACTTGTCATGGAGGGAATAGAAGAAGGGAGACTCTTGAAGCTGAAAGGTTCATCTGCTCATGCTCAAAACTTTGCATTTAGTTCACATCATGATGAAGGTACATTCCCATCAAGTCTTTTATGGCATGCTAGATTTGGACACTTAAACTATGAAAGCCTTCGTTTGTTGAAGAAAAATGGTCTTAATGGACTGCCTACAATTCCTAGGAAACCTAAGGAATGGGATGCTTGTATTCTAGGAAAGCATAGCAAACAACGATTTCATGATTCACACTCCAGAGCACATAGAAAACTTGAGCTTGTTCATTTAGATTTATGTGGCCCTATGCCTATTGTTTCTGCAAATGGAAATAAATACATGATGACATTTATTGATGACTACACTAGAATGTGTTGGATTTACTTATTGAAGAATAAGTCTGATGCTTTTCAAACATTCAAGAATTTTCATGCATGGATAGAAAATGATGCACAAACTCATATTGGCTCTCTACGTACTGATAATGGAAAAGAATACACTTCAAACGAATTTGAAATTTATCTTCGTCAACATGGAATCAAACATCAAACAATTGTGCCATATAATCCCCAACAGAACGGTGTAGCTGAAAGAATGAACAGAACTATTTTAAATATGGTTCGCTCCATGTTATTTTTCAAGAATGTAAAATTGATGTTTTGGGCTGATGCAGTTCTATGTGCGGTTTACATAAAGAATAGGTGTCCTTCAAGTTCAATTAGAAACAAAACTCCTTTTGAAATGTGGCATGGCCACATTCCTTTGGTAAAGCATTTCAGGGTCTTTGGGTCCACTTGTTATGCCTTGATACCCAAGGGTCAAAGGAACAAACTTGGTGCTAGAAGTCGCAAATGTATCTTCTTGGGGTACTCCAATACCTCCAAAGGATATTGTCTCTATGATGAAGCAAATAAGAAATTTGTAATAGCAAGAGATGTCATATTTCTTGAATCTTCCAAGAGTGACAAGGTTGTTGAGCGGAAACTTGATCGCCTAGATAGATTCACACATGCAAAGTCCTTCCAAGAATTTGATAATGTGATTCCACATCTTGAAGGGGGGATTCCAATATTGAATCAAACTGTGGAATCATGTCCCGAAGCACTCTCTCCCCCACATGAAGAAACAACCACGGATGACACATTGGATGATGTGATTGACAGAATTGGGAGATTGAATCTTGAATCAATCCCAACTTAGTCAAATGACCAGCCTGGGCCATCTCAGAAAGGTCCTCCCAAATGGCTGACAAAGACACTGGAGAATGTTCATCCTGATGAGGTTGGAAAAACAGGAACAAGAAGTTCCACTAAAAAAATCGAAGGTTATGTAGATAACTCTGATTCTCCTGTTGATATGGATATTGCTTATAACTGTGAATTGAGTTTGTCTACAGATCATGAACCAACTTCCTTCAAAGAAGTCGCTTCTCATGATTAATGGAAAGAAGTGATGCAAAAGGAGTATGATGCCTTGATAAAGAATGGCACTTAGAAGCTGGTTGATCCGCCTTTGGGAAAAAAACCAATTGGCTGTAAGTGGGTCTACAAGAAAATCATAAAGCAGATGGCTCACTTGACAAGCACAAGGCGAGGCTTGTGGAAAAAGGTTTTGCACAAAAGGAAGGAATTGATTATGAAGAAAATTTTGCTCCCACAGCAAAATGGACCACCATCCGGACTCTCTTTTCCCTAGCAGCTCAGAATGGATGGAAAGTCCATCAGATGGATGTAAAAACAACTTTTTTGAATGGAGATCTAAAGGAGAAAGTTTATATGTCCCAGCCAGAAGGATTTGTTGTAAAGGGTCAAGAACACAAAGTTTGCAAGCTTATAAAATCCTTGTATGGCCTCAAGCAAGCACCACGAGCCTGGTATGAGAAATTAACCGAGCATATTTTGAAACTTGACTTCAAACATTTTGATCTTGATGATGCAACTTTGTTTGTTAAGAAAGTTGGAAAAACAGTTGTATATCTTGTGGTATATGTAGATGATCTTTTGATAACAGGAAACAATGAGAGCTATATTGCATCCATGAAGAAAGAGTTGAAGAAAGGTTTTGAAATGATTGATTTGGGTCATGTTCATTACTATCTGGGTATTGAAGTAATTCAACATCCTAAATTTATATTTCTTTCTCAAAAGAAGTACATTAGAGATCTCTTGAACAAGTTTGGCATGGATGAATGTAATCCCTTAACCACTCCAATGGAACAAAACTTGAAGCTCACATCTATTGAAGGGAAGGAATTTGAGGATGAAACTAAGTATAGACAGCTTGTAGGAAGTCTTATCTACCTGACCACCACCAGACCTGACATTTCATTTGTTGTTGGAATCCTCTCAAGGTTCATGAAAAAACCTTGTGAAGGACATTGGTCTGCTGCAAAAAGAGTGCTAAGGTACTTGAAGGGGACTCAAGACTTTGGACTCAAATATACATAGGTAGGCGACTTGAACTTGATCGGATACTCTGATTCAGACTTTGATGGCGACAAAGAAACAAGGGTGTCTACTACATGTTACACCATGAGTCTTGGATCAGGAGCTGTCTCATGGAGATCACGCAAACAGTCAGTTCCAGCAGATTCCACGACCGAGGCAGAATATGTGGCAGCAGCTGAAGCAACAAAGGAAATTGTGTGGCTCTGGAAAATCCTGGAAGATTTGCAGATGAAACAAATTTATTCCACACCACTCATGATCGACAACACTTCTGCAATAAAGTTGGCCAAGAACCCAAAGTTCCATGATCGAACAAAGCACATCAATACAAAGTACCATCTAATTCGACATCATGTTTAGGCCAAAACCATCCATCTACATCATTGTTCCACAAATGAGCAAACTGCTGATATCTTCACCAAAGCACTTGGAAGAGAAAAGTTTGAAAAGTTCAGATCGATGCTTGGGCTCACCAACATCCCTTCGAATTAAAGGGGGGAATGTTGACACCTAATCCTTAGGGTTGGGTGAGAATATTCAATATTGTATATTATTTAATATTAGGAAATAAGGAAGGCCAAGAGTCATTGGGAGATGAATCCCAATAGCCTCACCTCCATGTATAAATACATGTACATTCTTCATCTAATACACATTCTGATTTGCGGAGTTACCTCCTAGTTTGACACATCACACCATGTATCAAAAGATCCTGAGTACTACATCTATGATGTTGATGCTTGGCATGGTGCCCTCCATTCACTGTATTGCTGCTCCCTGTACTATTGCCTATGCCACTGCCACTGACGTTGCCACATCTGTACTGCATATCCCTCTCAAATTGCTGCATCATGCTTCCTATAGCACTACCATTGCTAACTGCTGCACCGCAACTCACTTGCTTAGAAGTAGGCAACTGAAAGACTCTTCCCAACTGTTTTAAAGACAAGTAAAGTTTCCCTCCACCACTGATGCTCCCTGGATACTGAATCATGCTGCCCCCTTGGAGACACTATCATGCTGCAACATTGGACTGCATGAGCCCAACTTCTCTGTGCTGCTGAAGTCCCATCATCTTCTCTATGCTACTTCCTTCACGCTGATGTTGCCTCTGCATTACGCTGCTCTTTATTTAGCTCTACGCCTCCCTCTTCTGCTTCAATGTGGTCATCTGCAACAATCTCCTGACTCATCCCGCTACCATCTTAAGGCTCTCGTAGCTTGTATGTGATTCAATAGTAGAGTTGAATCAAGGATCCTGCCATCCATATATGGATACTATATATATATCCATGTCACCTCACCTCTTCTCTCAAGGTGCATGAACACTCATGGTTGCTTCATCATTAGAGCCATTTTCATTTGCTGTTGCATGCTTGGAATTAGAAGCTCCTTTGTCCTTCTTCTTAGGACAACTGCTGGTGAAATGACCAAGATCACCACAGTTAAAGCACCAGACCTTGGAGAGGTCCTTCTTCTTCTTCCCTTGTTTCTTTTCAATTGATGCAAGGGCTACATTTTCCTCCTCTTCTTTCTTCACTTTGGCTGACCCGCTTCCTCCACTGATAAACTGTTTCTTGGTGATCCTCCGGATCTCCTTTTGGCGGAGAATAGCCCACATAATTTCCCATGATGGTAACAATTCCCTGCTCAAAATTCTCTAGAAAAAAGTTTCCCATTCTTCAAAGAAAACATTCAGGGTTGTCCTCACTAGGATCCCTTCATCCAGATTAGCACCCATGCCTAGCTCATCACAGATAGCTTGAATTCTAAAGGGGAATGGATCTATCTCTTCACCCTTCATCATTTGGAACATCCGCATTTTATTCTCAAGAAGCATCCTTTTTTGCATCGAGCCTCCCTGGTACATCACCTCCAAGGCTAACCACATGTCATGTGTTGTATTCTTACCAGCAATATGAGGAATCACATGGTCCTTAACTCTATCTATGATCAAATGCTTCATCTGCGCTTGATTTTATTCATTCTTCTTGAGTGGATTTGCATCTGTTGGTACAACAAGTGTCTTCTCTGGATGATCTTTGAGACCATACTCATCCATAACTGAGAGTATTTTGGCCTTCTAGATAGCAAATTTGGACATGCCGTTCAATCTGTCTTGATCCCTCAATCCATATCAAGCCATATTTGCTCAAATATGAAGAAAATAGTACTTCTCCCTCTGGATCTGTGTTTTTTGGTGACTATAAACCCTCTAGTAACTATTTATTGCTGAAATTTGACTTCCCTTATGGAAATCTTCCACCAAAACTCAAATGGAAAATATTCTCTGATCCTCCTGATCGAATCTCAGATCTGTTTGGCTTAGATCTGTTGAATGAATGTCTTCCTCCCACCTTTGTTACCCTATCTAGGTATAATTTTTCACCTGCAAAATTTATATCCCACCAGCACTACTGAATATATGAAGCACTACTTTCGGATCTTAGCAACAATTTATGAAATAAGAGAAGGGACTGGACAACGTCCTTCTGGCTGGCCAAATGCAGTCCTAGCATTGCTCATAACTAGAATAAAAGCCCCCAAACTGGGTGATGCAATCCTTACGCTGCCCTGAGAAGGGTCTGCGTAAGCCTAGAGGCCTTTTGCAGCTTCAACGCTCTCTCCTGGATATGCTTTACCATGCTGTCAAGATGCCCTTTTCAGATCTATTGCTTCTTCTGCCACACTACATAAAAATTATTTCTTCAGCTGATTTTCTGGAGATTCAACTTGATCTGTTATCGCTCTAATACCATGTGAAAAATCTACTACAGTGTATTCGTTTATTTTCTCCTACTTGATTTAATTCATACAAGTTATTTCCAGAATTTAGATTCAGAAAATACCGAAAATAAACACAACTACAGCCTACACATGCAGATCATTTACTGAATAATTCACTCATGCAAAAAAGTGACACATGGATTTTTGGACATAAGTCTCGAAAAAACCCAAAGCGGGAAAATTGGTTCAACATAAATAAGGGCTTTATTATTAAGTAATTGCAAGTACAAAAAATTTGGGTTCAAACCTTGGAAAACTCGACAGAGAATAAAAGATAAAAAATCTACAGCTAACATGAATATCTAGTGCCAAATATCTAACTGATCCACACCCTCAAACGGGATTTACAGGACTCAACCCGGATCTGACCCTAGAAACCCTCAACACTGCTTCTGAAGCCCCATAATTTCCCTGGAGGGATTGCATCAGCCTCTACGTGGCTCTAGGAGGGCCTGCATCACCCTAGGAGGGTGTATGTTGCCCCTGCACTACCTGTTATTGGCTAGTGTCAGCCCAGTGTGGCCCTAGCTGCCTCTGCGTTGTCCCTGCTGCTTTGCGTGGCTCTGGAACCTCTCTATGTTGTCCTTGAGCTTATCCTTTTGCCTCTTCCTATCTCTTGGCCCTAGAATCAGAACATTCCCTTGGCCAATACTACCCCTCACTGCAGGAAATGTGTCACCCTAGGAGGGTCTATGTTGCCCCTACGCTGTCTCTTCTTGGCCAGCGTCAACCCAATACGACCCTAGGTGCCTCTGCGTTATCTCTGCGATGTCCCTACTACCCTGAGTGGCTATGAAGCCTCTCTGCGTTGTCCTTGAGCTGGTCCTCTTGCCTCTTGATGTCTCTTGGCCTTGGAATCAGAACATTCCCTAGGAAAATAATACTCCTCACTGCAGGAAATTCCACTAGAAATTCTTAGCAAACCTGCCCTAGAATTCTAGATCTATTCCTCAATTGTACAGAAATTTTGTGTCTTCAACTGACCCTCAAGCCTTTCTCTTATACTTTTTCTTTGAACCCTTCAACGACCGAGATTGAATCATCCATCAATGGCTGAGATTAAAAGACTTCTTGATCCATGTGACTTAAGACAATTTCAACAAATGTGTTAATTAATTTAATTTAATTATTTTATTTTCCTAAGTTAGACTTAGGAAATCCATTAAAGATAATTAATTATTTGAATAACTTGAACACAACTTGAAATTTCTCAAATCCATTTCTGTTTCTTGTTGATCAAGTGTACTCTAGTCCCTCCACAAAATTTGGGAGCTAGGGCAGAGCTGATGTTACCCCAAATACACAAAATCTTAACACGTTTTAGGTGATATACTTATGGAAAACGAAGACCGCATTTCTCCATGGTCGAGATAAAGCATCTCGATGAGTTCCCTTTTAGAGATTTTGTAATGGGGAAGGTTTATAAAAAACTATAACCACCTCTCTCCTTAATAGTAAAGACTAGCTACCAAAATGATGGTATCCTCTATAATTATAACAATCTACTTCTAAATCATAGCTCGGTCTCCATGGAAGTTTTAGAAAATTCCAAGGAAATTTTTGCACTGGAACCTTTGAATTTTTTGAAGAATTTGAGCCACCTAACTCATGTGAAAATCTCCATAAAATTGGGTTGCCCTTTATGGCCTCTATTTTATTAGGTTCATACTTGTTTATCGAGACTACCTTACCTAAATGGTTATATTTACAATAGACATTGTCGATGAGGGTTTGGTCGTAGGATTAGTTTGCAGAGAATTTAGTAGAATTTTTTGTAGATGGTTTGGCAATGGAATTTTTGAACCAAGACTTGAAACCATTGATCAATTTGATCTACATTTACCATGGATTAGTGATTAAAAAATATTTGACACATGTTTTCAAACTTAATTCACTTGAATTGATACCCCATCATGTTACCAAATAGACAACAATTATGAGATAGTATGGTTTAAAGTGGGTTATCATTGAATTCCATGATTTTTCTATGGAATTAATTGACGACAACATTACTTTATAAAACATGCTTTCACCATGTAAATTATTTATTTACGATGTACCCATATAATCACACAATATATATCATGTAACTTATAACCATAGTGGAATGCTTTTGTAGAGTACATGGGATTTTATAAGAGCTATGTAATTCACCATAATTACATGGAAGCTAAAGTTGCATAGAATGCTATAGGACATATTATAGGATAGGTTGGGGTATATATAACAACTACTTAATTGAATATGGTTGAAAAAAGGGATGCAAAATGGTTTTATAACTAATTCTGATGTTATTATAACTTTAACATTAGCATATATATATATATATATATATATATATATATATATATAATTTTAGTTATGATAGGCATTCTATTTTTCTTAAAAATTTTAATTATTAGGACATTTTACATTAGGCTCCAAGTATGTGAGATAAATGACTATTAGGGATCTTAGATGAATAAAACATGGTATATCATGGAATATAACAATAGAATCTATTCACTTATATTCTATTTATAGAAAAAGTAACAGTGTATTTAGAGAGAACCTAGCTGTTGTAAGATATGATTAATATATACGACATGCCATCACCACTAGTTCTTCTTAAAATATGGAGTTTTCCAACCTCAATCCATTTGTTAATTATCTTAAGATTCTCAGAAAAATGACGGTTTTGAACCTCACCCTACACAATCATGAGTTATATGTTATAAATATTGTTTCCATTGATTTCAATTATAGGGGTAGACTAAATATATATAGGATAAAATTGCAATATGGAGATTGTTGGAAATATTGATTTTGGGATTTTGATACCCAGTTGAGATACACTCTATTTGAAAGAATAATTTATCTCAAAACCTAGCTCAAATGGGAGCATATGATATATTATTGAATAATTTATTCCAATATATTCCAACGGTATATGAAACTCCCTATAGATCTATAGGAATGAGGAGATATGAAACATTCTGTGAAGTTGACCCAACCAAAAATTATAGGTCTAGCCAACCAATTATATATGTCAACCCCATAAATGAATGCAAATACATTATAAATATAGGATAAATCAGTACATTTGAATAAAACATAATAAATAAGAGATTTCAGGTGCATAAGAGAAGATGGGGAATAATCTTTGGTTTTAAGGGTGGAGCAAAAATGTGATTTGTGGACTGAATGAGTCATATTGGAATTTTCTCTATAAATATTTTTCTAGGATGTTTCAGACTATAAATTTTTAGGAGGTATAGGAGAGATATTTATGTATATGTGATAAAGAATTTGGGTATTATTTCACTATACTTTCATATATATACTCTAAGGAAGATATGGTTCTTGAATGCTCCTAACATTTGCTCCAAACATATTTGCTTTGCATTTTCACTATAAATTTTATTTTTGATATGTCTGAGACTATGAAATATTTAAAATATAGAGAGAATTTATCTAGGCACACGTGGTAAAAATTTCATATTTTGGTTCGCCATAATTACAAAGGCACACCCTATGGAAGTCATAGTTTCTTAATAGTCTTGAAATTAGCTTCAAATAGGTTACTCTAACATTTTCACTATAACATATTCTCAAATATGTTTTAGGCTATGAAACTTTTAGAGACCTTTGGAGACATATATAAACACCTTAGATAAAATTTTCAAAATTTTGTTTGATATACATTTAGAGATATTCCTTATGGAAATTATGGTTTCTAAATAATCGAGAAATCAACTTCAAACAAGTTAGTTTGAAAATTTCTTTAGAAATTATCTTATAAGATGTTTTAGACTATGAAACTTTCAAAGTCTTCTTGATACATATATCAATACCTTGGGTAAATTTTTGGAATTTGGTTCACTATGACTTTGGAGATATGTCTTGTGGAAGTTAGGGTTTCCGAATTATCTTAAAATTATTTTCAAACAGGTCAACATAGATTTATTTTTGGGACATTTCAGACTGTGAATTTTCATAGAGACAGGTAGACATATAGATGTTCATTGCATACAAATTTTAGAATAGAATTTGGGAAATTGTATATGTGGTATGCTCTACAATTTTGTTCTTTAGAAGAGGCCCAAAACAAAAAGTTTTATGAGAAGAAAACTTGTTGAAGGTAAAAATAGAAAGAAGATCTAGTGAAGGAAAAAATAGCTAGCAAACATGGTGGACACACAAGTAAAAAGTAGACTAACTGAGGTAGTTTGGTACCTACAAATATTTACAGCAGTGGGGATTGGTTTCTCTAGTAGGTCAATGCGTATGAATATTTGTAGTAGTGAGGATTGGTGTGTCAAATAGGTTGGTTCCTATGAATATTTTTAATAGTGGGGATTGCTGTCACTAATAGGTTGGTGCCTATATTTGTAGTAGTGGTGATTGGTGTCTCTAGTAGGTTGGTGCCTACAAACAATTAAAAAAATAGGTTTTGTGATTTTATCCGAGAAGGGTTTCCACATAAATCTTTTGTTCCATGTTTTACATACGTAATTTTTTTCTTATGGTTCTTGAATAATTAAATGTTTTTTTTTTTTTTTAATAAAGACTCACTAATTCTCCCCACCCCCAATACACGTGTGTGATCAACATTGATATTAGAGAAATATGCTTCAAAAATAGTCTAAATAATGGAAGGGAGATTTTTGGAATATACATGGCCAATCAAGAAGAATTTGTATCCATATCCATGGATTCAAAGTAAATTGATAAAGAAAATGAGGACAATTAGAAAGAAAATTGGGATGTGAATCTTCAAGAAAAACTCATTAGTTCCTTAGAAAAGATAAATATGGTTAGGGAAAAAATGAAAGGAGCTATTACAGAAATATGAAAAGAATGATCATGATATTGATGAAACAATAGGTACCATCTAGAAGATACAACTAGAATTGAAAGAAAAGGATAGAAGAAATGGTGAGAAGGAAACTAAAAAAAAAGAAGTCATTTCCTTGATAAAGGAAATACAAAAATAATTTGATCAGTTCTATATAAGCTTTATGTTTGGAAAGAGTAGTAAAATACTAGATGATATTCTTAGTTTCTAAAGGTCACATTTCACTAAGACAAGTCCTGGCTACAATGAAAAAAAAAAAACTCTAAGGGAGATTCAAGCACATAATCATCAGAAAATGAAAATGAAAAATATCTTAAAATATATGTTAATATTGTCGAAGGATCCATGAATAATGAAAGTTTCAATAGTAAATGGGATGAGTACTATTAGAGACTTTATTGTTCTCACAAGAAAAACTACAATGATCTCAAAAGAGTTGTTCCACCTAGAACGAAATTCACAACTCGATACCAAAATATTTTCTTTGCCTATGGTTTTATTTTAATAACTTTGGTTATAAAGAAATAAATTATAGATCTTATGTAAGATATGACTATGTGAGAGATATAAATACAATATCTTATAATATCTCAAAGAATTGCTATGTGAGAAATAAACTAGAAGTTTTTATGAGTATGCTAATAGAAACTATAATTCATTTTCTCCTTTAATTAATTGTATTGAATGTTACAATTGTAATAAATTTTGGTACAAATAATGTGAGTGTAGAAGAAACACAAAAAAGTTTCCAAAAAAAACCAAGGAATAATACGCTCTTATCATGCATAAAGAAGAATGCACAAATATATGGAAAAGTTAACAAGAAAAACAAGAGAAGGAAGAGTGTGAAACTACAGCATATGCTCAAAAAGAATGAAGGAAATGGAACATTAATAATGGATGTTCAAAACCCATGGCAAGGGATCAAAACAAATTTCTCATTCCAAAGGAATAAAAAGGAGGTAGTGTTTCCTTTAGGGTTAATGCATCTGCAAGGATAAATGGAAAATGCAAGTTAGTATTGATAATTGAAATACCAAAACAAAAAATTTCTTATATGTTAAAGGTATGAAACATGGTCTTCTAAGTGTCAGTAAAATGTGTGATCAAGGATAAAATATTACATTACAATATAAATAATGTTATATAAGGAAATTAGATTTAGGAATACTAGTGGCGAATCCAAAAAAAAAGCCTCAGGTAATGTATACGTCCTATATGAATTTAAATGACATAAATTTTGGGTGTGATAAGTAGACAAAAGCTAGTTATGGAATAAATTATGGGTTATATAAGATTTGAAAATATAGTGTTGACTTAGAAAGACACAAGTAATAAAAGATATGCTAAATATATCAAAACGTTTTCACACTATTTGGAAGCCATGTCAGCAAGGGAGGTAGAGAAGAGTTAGCTTCAAACAAGGGAGTACTCAACATCAAATCCATTGGAACCTGTACACGTAAAGCTTCGGGGACTAGCAAGAAAAAAAAATTTAAAACATGATAATTATTTTATGCTTCTTACTGATGATTACCTAAGAATGAAATGGGTTTTCAATTATCATAAAAAATATGAAGCATTTTATAAGTTCAAAGCTTTCAAATTTCTAGTTGAAAATGGGTCTAATTTAAAAGTCAAATGCTTAAGATCAGAAGAAAGAGGTGAGTTTATTTGTAATGAATTTTGTGAAAATCATGGAATCAATAGACACTTTTAAATAAAAAGGAGCCCATAGTATAATGGTTTTGTAGAAAGGAAGAGCATAACTATACAAGGAATGGCCAAAATGATGTTAAATGAAGCCAAATTACTAGACATATTTTTGGAAGAAGAAGACAAACATGTTAGCACTCCACCGTGTCTTTGAAGGTTGAGAAGGAGACCAAAAAAGGTAACCACAAACCACTTTGACCTTGTAGATAGTCCCACTAGGCTGAGAGGACTCTCTCATTGAAATTCACAGCCAATTTGACTGGATCATGGAGATTTTAGGCTACATATGTAGATTAGGGTTTGATTGATCTAGACTTTCGTGCTGGATGAAAATGGACCTTTAAATCTAGGCGTGAAAACTATGGTAGAGTTACAAGAGAAAAAATTGCAGGGGAATAAAGGGGCAAGGTATTAAAAATTGAATGACCCTTTAGGTTGTATGGTTATGGTGTAGGATAAAAAGAGAGATCAGAAACAAGCATATAAGTATGAATTCATTCCTTTAAGAAGAAAATAAACACAACATCATCATATTATCAAAACAGGGCATGTATTCCTCATGAATCGTAATTAAAAAATATAAATAAAATGAGTGAAAAGTAGTATATATCTAATGGAAAGAGAAATAATTCAATGGAGTGACTTACAAAAGAGAAACATAGCCATACAAGCTCACCGCATGAATCCCAAAATTTAAGCTGCAACTTTTCCTTGTATTCACTCTATCACTAGCTTCATTGTCCATGATTCCAACCCTTGGAAATGATTAAAAAATTCCTCATGTAGCTATTGAGGTTGAAATTCTCACTTGGAGATCGAATTTTCTAGCAAGCTACACACTAGGGAGGTTGCACAACAAATTCCTCCTTTATCTAACCACTAAGAGACATATCCTCAAAACAATAAATGTAGGATAAGAAAACTAATTACCTCTAGTTTTACCATTTTCATTTACATTTTGACTTTTACATTTATCTACATTCACCTTTCCACTTTTACAAAAGTCAAATTGGAAATTGCCAAAAATGACACAGTCAAATTTTAATTAAAAACTCAGAAATTTGTAGATACGCAGCGCCAACTTGGAGGACACCGTTGGCCACCTTCCTGAAGTCAAAATGGAAATATGAGAAAATAGTAAACTAGCCTTTCTTGTCTAGTTTCCAAGACACTTTGAATTTTTTAAAATTAACCATGTGAAGGCCTTCAAAAAGTCATTCTCCCAAGGTGTCTCTAGATGCGTAAAGTCTGTCAAAAAGAGGGGAAAAATGCTAATTTTGACCTCTTTTTCTCATTTTTCTCAAAATATCTTCCCTTTCTAGAAAATATCGGGAAATAGGTTTTGAGAGGAGGCAATAATATTTTCAAAAATGTAAGCCACTTGTCATTTGGAGCCTTGGGGAAAAAGCGCAGCTCCAAGGTTCTGTGCATCCAACCTTAGTGAAATTTCTGAATTCTGCAAATTTTCACTAAATTTGACCAAAAAACAAAATTTTCCCCAAATCTCCCCAAAATTGGTCCAGAGGTGCTGCATGGTAATATGCAATCATGGAGGCATAAACAAGCAAATCAAGTTTTCCCTTCTCCTCTTGGCTGATTAGGGTTTTCTTAAGCTTGTCTTGCAATTGCTTGATTTTGATGTGTGCAGTTTGATTTCTTGTTTGATAGTGGGAAGCCATGTGTTTATGGACCTTGTTATCCCTTTTTTCATTGTCCAAGAGCTTTTACAAGTGAGTATTGACTTTCTCAAGCCAAAACTCCTTGTCCTCATTGATCTCTTTGGCCATCCTCTCTTCAAAAGTAAGCTCCTCATCTGTACAACTTTTCTCTTTCTCTTTCTGCAGTGGCTTCTTGAGACCCATGGTCCTTGGCCTCTTTCTCTTCACTTTCTGTTCATTCTCATCATGCTTGTCATCATCAACTACTGCTTTTTTCTTCTCGTGTTTTTTCTCTTCAAACAACCTTTTCTCGAAAATCAATTCTTGTGTGTTGAGTTGACTGTTTTCTTGTTCAAGAAATGAAATGATCAATTGGGACCTTGCAAAATTGTCTTGGAGCTATTTTATATAAGAATCCCTATCTTTGATTTCCCTTTGCAAATTTTCTTACTCATCATGGTCCTCCAAGTCAACCATGTCAAATTCATGTTCCTCCTCATCATGCATAGATGTCTCATGTAGTTCTAATGGTGATCCTTGTAGCGAAATAGGCTTGACCCTTCCTCTTTCCGAGGAGCAAAAAAAAGCCTCCTACCTCTTTGATAGGTGAGATTAACCTCAGGCCTAGGCTTCTTTGAAACTTCAACAAGTTTTCTTGATGATCCAACCTCCATAGGGTGTGCTGACATGACAGGGGATATGTTTTGTTGTTGAGTTGGTGTAGTAGTTATGTGCATCTTCAAAGCTGTCTCAATGAAGGTATCCCATGTCATGTTTTTCTCTACCAACTGATGGAGAAATATGACTTTCACCAATCTATGGTGAAATAGGCTAGGGTAATGATCTGTGTTCATGACTTACACCTTCTCTACCATGTTGCTTATACTCCTATACAAGAAATTACATAAGTTTGGGGACTTCACTGTTGTGAAGTGCATGAGAAATGTAATATGATATCGGTACAATCTAGAAAACCTACCCTCACATGTGACTAATCTCATCACAACCTTCATAAATGGTGCATACATCTTCAACAATTATTTGAATGGAATAATGTTGGTATGAGTCTCTTTGTACTCTGATTTTATGAAGGATTTGTATCGCTCAAGGTAAGAATCATGCCTTTGAACCAATATTACCCATGATTAGGTATCCCTATGGAAAGAGAGATGGCATCAACTGAAAATGTGAAATCAATCCCTGCAATGGTGGCCTTTTATCCCTTCAGGTTGGTTTCAAACAAATCTGTCAGCTCCTCATGATAACCTACGTCGTCCACCCTTTGACAAAACCCTACAGAGTTGACATCTTCAAAGTTTTTTCTGATGAAGGGTGAGGAAATGATTTCATTGTAGTTTTATGGCTCATACCTCAGTATCTTCCCCCCTTTGTTTTTTCTTCTCTTCTCTGATGGTGAGGAATCTCCTTGTATAGTTGAAAACCCTAGATGATGGGAGGGGAAAAACAAGGAAAAGTGAGTGAAGGGAATGAATGAGGGAGTTAGGGAAGGGAACTAGGGGTCGAAAAATTTATGCAGATGGGAAAGGGTATTAGGAAATTTTAGGGAGTGAAATGAAGGTAAATGGGTGAGGGGATTGAGCTAGGAAATTTCAAACATAGTCCTAGCTAGGAAAATGGCCCAATTTGGTATAATAGGGCTAGGGTTTGAAGGGAGATTATGTAAAAATGACGGGAAATGGTTTGTAAGGTATGGTAATGGTATATAATTAGAGAATAGAGGTGGAGGGATCGTGGTACTAGGTTTTTGTAGCATCACTTGATCATTTGACAAGAAAAATCATGAAATTATTATAAAACCCTAGGGAACTTAACTAGTTATCATTTCTTTGTTTTCCATGGAAGAGATGGCATGAAAATGTGTGTACTTACTTGTTAATATTCTTTGGAGAGTGAAACAACCTGAATGGAAGCTAAGAATTTAAATTTTGGTTATTTTTGAGGAATATTGGGCAACTCTGCCCCATGCGCAATGCAGTTCACAAATGGTCAGCACAGTTTACGGATGTGCATCACCTCCTCCAGATGCGCAGTGTGGTTCACAGATGTGCAACACGTCCCAGTTTTTTCCTCTTGGAGCTGTAAAAACACATTTTCCTCACCAAATTCTGGATGAGATCGACGATGAAGGGAAAGAGGAGTGAAAATGAAATGAATTTGTGACCTTTTGGTCCTTTTATAAATGTGAATTGACTCCCTTTGAGTGATGATGGAACCCACATGTCTCTTTTTGTAGCATGAATTTATTTCTTCTTTTTGACTTCATAACCTTGGAAATTTGTAATTTGAACCTTTTAAATTTTCCTTGGAACATTTAATTGCAACTTTAGAAATTTGAAGTAATTATTACATATGGAAACATAAAATTTCATTTAAAAATAAAAATTTATTGAAGAAACTTTATTTATTAGCACTCTTCCAGTTGCTGGATTTTATGAATGAAATGGAAGTTTTGATGACCTTGAAACCCTAATGAACTAATGGAGACATTGAACTAAATGAAATCATGGTAATGATGATGGAAATGGTGATGAAAATATTTTAACTATGATACACTTATCTAAGCGATGACACAAACCAACAATTTAAAATTTTTTGAAGGAGTGGAAAATTATCCTAAACCTAATGTGCAGTGACCAAATTTTTTCTTGAATACCTAATGAAATGAAAAAAAATTGATTATGTGACCCTAAAAGGACATCATAAGAGTCCATTTGATTACTGATGACAATATGCAAACAATGACACTAACATTGGCTCGAGCTAGGGATGACAGCTCCTTGGAGGTGTTAAGAACACTATAGACCAACTAGCCTAACCATTAGGCATGGATTCAAAAGTTAAAAACCAGACAGAATAATGAAAACTTGACATGATAAAATGACTCAAAACTGGAATGAATGGACTTTAAATAGACTTTGAAAACAATAGAAAATCAATGGAACTTTATGGCCTTCACCTCGAGCTCCAAGCTCCGATGATTCTTCGCTTCACACTTTGCATAAAAATTAAATTGATATGTACAAAGGAATTGGGGAATTTTTAGAAATATGCATCAGAAAAGGTAATTCTTAAGGATCCTACCATTGACTGGTCCTCCTAAGAAATCTTCTCCATTCATTTCTTCGAATAGGAAAGCATGTTGTCCACAAGAGACTAAAATATTGTATGGTGATTTCCATAGGTTCTCAAATTTTCTGTACTTCCCTTTCTCCTCATTTCTAGCATCCCATTGGAGGACCACATCTCCAATATTGAAATCATTTTCTTTTTCCTTGCAGTCATATACCTTCTTTATCCTTTCATGAATATTTGGGGTATTTTGAAAGACCTCATCTCCGGTTTGTTGAAGATGGATCATCTGATTGATCGAGCGATGCACATCATTTTCTTCACCAACTGCTTCTTGTAAAAACTTCATAACTAGGACTACAAGTGATGTAGGGAAAATTGTATCTACTCCATATACCAATTGAAAAGGAGACATTCCTATTGGCTTCTTACTACTCACCCTATATGCCCACAAAGCATGAAAAATATTCTTATGCCAATTCTTCTTATTTGCCTCCAACATCTTCTTTATAATTCTCATCAAAGATTTATTAGAAGATTTCGCAATTCCATTACCTTGTAGATAATATGCAGTTGAGTGCCCCAATTTTATGTTGTACTTGTCGCAAAACTCAACCATTTTCTTCGACTTGAATGCAGCCACATTATCTGTAATGATCGGGTGAGGATAGCCAAATCAAGATAAAATGTTAGTCTCCAAATTCTGAATACTGATTAAATTTGTTGTTTTCCTTGTTGGGATCACTTTGATCCATTTGGAAAATTAGTCAGTAGCTGTTAAGATCCATTTATGTTTGGCTGAATATGCACAGTGAATTTATCCAATAAAGCCAAGGCCCCACTGTTGAAATGGCGCTTGCACGGATATAGGCTGCAAAGGCAGCGGGAGAAGCTTCCTCTTACCTTGAAATATCTAACACTCATGACAAGTCATCATGGTTTTATATAAATTTGAAAAAATAGTAGGCCAATAATATCCATCACTCAATATCTTATATGATGTGGTTTTCCAAAAAAATTTACCTCCATGATATATCTTTTGAAAATTATTCATTACCTCCTTGGCTTCATATTCTACCAAACAATTCAGCAAGACACCTCTCAGGTCTTTCCAATATAGAGCACTATCCAAAATGGAGTATTTGGAAGAATTCAACTTCAATTACCTACCGTTAATTTTACACATGTCTGGAGGAGGATTAAGATGATGAAGAACATATATGATGTCAAAATACCAAGGATATGAAATAAAAATATCAGATACTTGCATGAGTGCACCATCATCTTCTTTATCAGACAAAACTGAAATGAGATTAATATCAAGCGCGTGTAAGTTTGATTTAGCCATGATATTGGCTAATCCTTGACCTTTGATAAAATTTTTAGGCTTGATCTCGAGGTCATACTCTAACATAGTTTCTATCCACTCTCATCTTCTGCCTTCTGGACCAGTTTGCAGTAGGACATCCTACACTGATGCATTAGGGACATAGGCTAGAATATGTGAACGAAGGATGTACAATCAAAAGTCCTTCAATTAATTTACCACGACCAATGATTTCTTCTCAAGTATGTTATATATAAGGGTTGCATCCCCGATGGTACGACGAAAAAGTGCAATGAGCTGCTTGGTCTTATCCTTCTTTTGCATCAAAACAACATCCAAGGTATTTTCGTAGGAAAATGAAAATATGATGAAATCAATGGAGTAGTCGAGGCTGATAAAAATAGGAGTTGTAGTTAAGGAAAAATTTAATGAATTAAAATAATTTTTGGCATCCTTTGACCACCTTAACTCACTCTCATTTTTAAGCATGTTGGTCATCTCCCAAATATTCTCAACAAGATTTGGAATAAATCTTCTTAAGAAGTTCATCTTACCATTGAAAGCTCGAATCTCTTTCTTATTGTGTGAAAAATCAATTTGTTTAATACCCTAAATCCAAGAAGGATCACTACGGATACCATATTTGGAGCTTATATGATCGATAATCTTTCCCTCCTCCATGGAAAAAAGATTTTTTTTGGGATTAAGTGAAATCCAAAATTTCCTACATTTCTGAAATAAAATCCTCAAATGATATGAATGTTCATCATTAGAATGAGATAAAGATGTCAAAATATCAAGATACACAACTAATAAAACATCATTTTCATTTTCAAAGGCTATGTCCATCACCCACTAAAAGGTGGATCATGCATTCTTGAGCCCGAAAGGCATTTTTTCATACTTGAATGTGCCCCAAGGTATCGTGAAAGCAGTATTGTCTTGATCATCTTGATGCCCTAAGATATGATTGTATCACAAATATCCATCAAGAAGTGACATTTTGGAGGCCCCAACCACTCTTTGTAGGATATGGTCCATCTTAGTAAGGGGATAATTATGCTTTAGACAAACTTTTTTCAAGTTTTTGAAATCAATGCAAAGACAAATTTCTCCGATTTTCTTTCTTACCGGAACCAGATTTTACATACAATCAGAAATTATAATGGGAAAAATGATACTAGATTTAAAAATTTTGTTTACCTCTTTCTCTATCGACGACAACAACCTTGGGTTGATTCTTCTCAACTTTTTTCTGATGGGATTTTTGTCATTCTTGACCGGAATTGTATGTTGAATGATATTATTATCATAAATTTCATATCTGCATAGTCCAAAGAAAATACATCAAAAAATTCAGAAAAAAAGGTTATGTATTTATCTTTTACCTTTGGAGATAGGGACTTGGACAACTTAACCATCTTATTCTTGTCTGTTGTTCCAATGTTCACATCCTCAACACCTTTCTCTGTAGGAACCATGGTAGAATTTCTAGCAATGTCATCCTGATCAAACAATTCTTCCAAAGGTAAAAGACCCCTTGGAATGTTGTTATATTTCATATGTAATAAATCAACCTAAGTGTCCTCGATGACTTGATCATCTTTATCATAAACCTCATCAAAAAATGAATTTTCAAATTCACGTTCCATTTGCAGAAGATTGTTCACATGTTTTTCATCCTAGAACACTTGCCAATATCTCAAGTTTCTAGGGACTGTTGGTCGATGTTTGACATGAATTTAAAATTTCATATTAGAATATATGGGAATCTTAAAATTAATTGATGCTGTAGCAAGAAAATATGCCATAATATTATGAATTCTTGGTACTACAGAAAATTATATTCAGGAAACATTATTACGATATCAAGTACAAAATTTCTATATTTTGTCATTTGTGGATTCTTGGCCTGGTATTCCCCTTTTACTTGTTCGATTACAATCTTGTAGTCACCATAAGCATAAATTCATTTTGCGCCCAATGTTTTTCAAAATTTTGAGGCTAGTGATCAATGCCTTGTACTCAGCCTCATTATTAGAGAAATCGAAAGCCAAATTATATGAAAATAATCTCACACTTTTTGGAACTTTACCTGGTTTATGAAGAAGACTACAGATCCAAATTCTGATGCTTGCCCCAAATTTTCTTAAGGCACCATCACAATCCATGGTCCAAAGACCATTCTCATCATTCAAAAGTTGGAATTCTACATTCTCTTTTGTCTCTTCTTTTTGGGCCACTTCTTCAATTTGTTCTGACCCTTTTTCTAAATTATCTATTAACTGCTTTGAAGAACTAGGCTGATTGCCTTGTTTTTCATCCAAAACCACTTTGACACTATTGGAATTTTTTGGAATTTCTTCTACTCCTATGAGCTGAATATATACATCATGTATAAATTAATATAATAAGCATGTATATTACTGGACTCCCCTCATCTAAAAATTAAATCCACTGTTAAATACAGAATCCTTCTACTCAATTATTTTTGGAAATTAAATCACCAATTGCAAACATACGAAGAAAAATCAATCTCACATAACAAGATGTTTTACAGCGAAATATTAAAGCTAAAAACCCCAACTATAATATATTATGTATATCATGGAATCATGAAACAAGCTCATACAAAGATCAGCTCATAGAGCTATCAGTAAAATATACAATCGTCATACAAAAATTGGTTCACACATGCACCAATTTACGCCTCCTAATAGCCTGCTTCCACTCCACAATCCCTACTAAAGAAGATCCCTGAATGAATTCGATCTTACCTTGCCTTCACTACGCAATCCTCATTGGAAACTCCAATGTGTGTGTATATGCATTGAATTCATCACTATAGTCACAACTGATAGTCAAACACACCCTTTCACCTATCTCTCCACTGGGTCTCCACCAGATCTAACATGCAAGTAGTTAACTGTTGTATCTCTTCAGTTGCTGTAAGACACTACTTGTGAATTAATTAAATAATTAATTCACTCATCTTTTTCTAGTGTATCTTTAGTTACAACTAGCACAACTGAGTTTAACTCACTTAACTGAGTTAAACTAAATAACAACTCCCATAACTACTCTTCCAACTATGTTACAATTGTGTCACACTCAGTCACAACGAAGTCCACCAAGCATGAGTCACCAACCAGCCTTGCAACTCATAATTCCTTCAACTAACTAGTTTTCCACATCAGTTAACTGAAATCAAGTGCTCCAAGAGAATGAGTTATTATTTATTGTCTGATTATCATTAAGGGCTAATAATAATCGACATGCATTCTATTTTTAGATATGCGATCTATAAGTAGACTTCGTGCATGTTCTAAAAATAGAAACTCATATAAAGATAGAGTTTTCTCAACCGTCTAGAATCAACATCCTGCTCATCTTAGAATATTCTCACCATTCTAAAAATATACATACACCTAGAAATAACCTGCAGGCCCCACCTAGTGAAGGTGCTTAATTTTCACTAGGATCATCATCTTGTTGAATCTCAACACATTATTTAAAAAAATATCATTAAATAAGATGAATGACTCTAGATCAGTATGTACAACATTGATAGGATTATTGTTGGGTTTCTCTTTTCTTGTAATCATATATTTCATTTTGGTCTCCCAGTACAACTTCCTCAAGTGTCCAAAAACTCTGATGGTTGCATAAGAGAAATTCAATTGCAAAGTAACTCTTAACTTTCCCCCCCAAGACCTTGACAATAACATTCCAAATCATGGTGGTATATCAGCTACTACCACATCCATCATGTAATATTCCCAATTAGTCCTAAGCTAATGGGAATATTCATTTTTGTTTTATTTTTCTATTTCATGAATAAAAATGTAAAGGAGGACCATAAAATTGCTAAACAACAAATAAATCAATGCCAAATGTGAAAAAGGCTAAATCTTGGTTATGTAAGCAAGCACCCTTAGGTGTGAAAGGGGCTAGATGTTTTTACTAGCTCAACCATGACCAAATCTACAATGTTGTCTTGGAGGAGTGGCCATTAATGAGGCACAACACAGTTTTAGATGGAGATGGCTTGTGTGAAAGAAGCTATTTCATTGAAGGTGGTTTAGGGTTTACAAGCTCTTAAGTTATAAAAGAAAGAGGATGGCAGCATAAAAATGTTGTTAATGGTATTGTATTTTCTGAAGTATTGTATGTTTAGACATACAAGATTTCGTTGACTATTTAGCCTAGATTGCAAATGTTTTTTAGTGTTGGGTGCTCTTGATCGGGAATCCCACCTCTTCCCATTGTGTATCTCTTGGGAGAGTTTGTATTGCATAGTCCACTATCTGGCTTGATGCCAAGCATCTTCTTCTAGCTACAACACATATCATGTTGAGGGTTTGGTTGTCTTTAAAAGCTGTAGCAGGTGGAGGCTAGATCTACTCATATCTAGGCCATTCTAGTGCTCCTTTTCAGTGGGGAAGCCTTCTATCCCATTGGAAAGAGAGTATTGGATCATTGGAGCATCATTTTCAGATCTTGGCATGTGGCCAAACATTATTTAAACCCTACAGCACAGTATTGCTTCCAAAACTGTGTTATTTCTATAGGTGTTGTTACAGGGTCTTTTGGTGCACCATCTAGAGAGTTGGTTTCAAGTGTTGGGGATCTACCCTTCACTTCAGAGATCCATTGGAGGGATCATTGTATTGTTTCATATCAGATCAGATCCATTTTCAGATCTGAATATTTTTGCAGATCTGCTACCTTAAAACTCAGATCGACAAGTTTTACATGGTGTAATGTCAAAAAACCCAAGGGGATTCTGAAGAAGAGCCTATTTATTGTATGGCTGTGTTGCAGATCTGACATTTCATGCACTAATTTTCTCTACATCTAAAGTGTAATATTCAGCTAGTGTAACTCAATAAAATAACGTTTTCAAGCCTTTTTCAGTTTATATATGTGATTGCAGCACCTCTTTTTGAGGATTTTCTTCCATTGGAGACTTATATTTCATGTTGTACATCTTATGGGAAATCTTATGCATATATTTTGCTGTCCTAAATGTTAAAGAAGGGCCTCCATATTTTCCTCCTGCTCTTATGTTGATTATCTGCATTATTTTTCCTACATATCTTTCATATATTGCTGCATTCGCTATTTTGGGATATTACAGTGGTATCGGAGCATCATCTTGGGACTGCCTGTGCTTCCCAAGTAGCTAATATGTATTTTCAAGAAAAGAAAATATAGAAGAATAAGATTGATTACAAATAAGGAAAAGAAGAAAAGGGTAAGACCCCTTTATCTCAAAGAATGAAAGGAGAGGAATTCTCAAAAACTCTTTTCCAAGGTATGCAAAGGCTGAAAAGAAAAATCAGGGGAATGAGGAGGGAAAGACATGCAGATGCCTCAAGAAGAACTGGACATGAAGAAATCCACAATTCTTCATATTATGTGTGTGAGCATTTAGCCACACAATCAGATCTACAACGTTGTAGCATGCCTACATTCCTAGCAAGAGAAGAAGCAGAAGGAGAGACACCAAAGGAGGAGACTCTTGCTGACTATCTCCAAGGATATGAATCTTAGTCTAGGATATTCATAGAGCATCTAAGCTTCCAAGAGTTTTTTCAACTTAAAGAAGAGATAAGATACAAAAAATATAATAGAAGAAGAGGGTGCATGCATCACACTTTGGGTAGGTTCTTTCTACCTACTTTTGATGGATCACCTGAGATCTCAGCCAAGTCTTGGGTAAGGAAACTAGACACATATTTTCAGTTGCATCAAGTTTAAGAAGAAGAAGCCATAAGAGTAGCAACGCTGCATCTCTAAGGTAAGGCTTATGCCTGGTGGTTATTTGAATATTCTTCATTGAAAAATGTAAATATCTCTACTTATGCAAAGCTCATTAGGAGTTTAGTGAAGAGATTTGGTTTAAAGCATTCTAAAACATCCTTGGGTGAGCAAACCAAGCCCAAGAATTCAGAACCTTTGCATGACTTGAAAGGATCCTTGAAGGAAACTCCACTTCAGAACATTTTTGAGGGGGTTAAAGATATGATACATGATTTTCCAAGGTCAAAGGCCCCACTTCAGCAAGATCTTTCTTCTCAAGAAGAAGACATGAGGATTCCTTTTTCAATAGGAGATCAAGAAAAATGATCTCTTAATTATGAGGCATTCTCCATTGATGAGGAGAAGGAAGAGTAAGAGTTGGAAAGACCATCCAGTGCTATGACAGCAGGAGGAGATCTACTTTTATTTGGAGATGGAGGTGAAGCAATTGCTTCCACTAGAAGGGCTCTTGTATCTTTGCAAGAAGCTCCAAGGGATCAGCAATCCAAGGGATCTTACATATGAGAGCATGAGAAGCGTGTGTCTATGATGATAGATAATGATAAAAAAAAATGGAGGAAGTGTGTTCTGGCATTGGAGACATTCTTGGGGTCACACGCTATGATAGATCATTCCTTTGTGACCAAGAATCTTGAAACCAAGGAGATATTGGATGTACATGGGTTAATTACATATGAAGGAAGCACCTTAGACTGTGAAATATTGTAGAAGGTAGGAGAACAAGAAAAAAGGAGGGATCACAATGCTGATATGGCAGGAGATGATCTACTATTACATGGACGGAAGGATGGGGCAATTTCTCCAATCAAAAGCACTCTTGCATCTTCAAGAGTGATGCTCCATTATCATGAAACTTCCACACGAAAATTAGAGATGGATTTACATAGTGGAAGAAGGGATATGATGATCCCACTTATTATGCACATGGGGATGGTCCATGAAACATCACTATCTTGTGGAAAACCACCTGGGAGACCACCTGATTTAGATTTGGTGGAATATGTCTCACATTTTGATGCTCCATTCATAGATCCAAGAAGTAAGGGAGCATTAAAAGACCACAATACAACGCTGATAGTGTTGGGGGAGCTCAAGGAGGAGGGAAATGTTTTCCCTTTATCATCATTGTCCACTCTCTCATATCATACTCTGCTGAGAGTAGATGCTGCAAGGATAAAAAATGACACCATCATGGGGTAAGGAGGGCAGTCCTTGGCTATGAAAACTTGGAAGAAAATCCCACTTGGAGAGAAATATTCCATACATGATAGAAGGTGGTGCTCTCACATGCATACTTTGGCAAGGCCAAGGAGATTTTTGATAGATGATAGCCTTCCATGGGAGACTAAATTCCAAGAACTTCCATCTTCATTTGAGCATGTGCATATGCAAGAAGGGCAAAAAGGAGGGGATAACAAACTTCCATCATATACTCTTGGCATGGGATATGTCAAGGAGGAGAAGAAGGGAAGGGATGACCTTCTAACACATACCTTTGGCATGGGAGATGTCAAAGGAAGGAGCATCCACATGACGGACATTTCAGTTGATAAATCATTAACGTTGTCATTGTTGAGGAGTCTAGATCCATATTGGAAATCCCAACTATTGGTGGATTATTCCAAGGATCTTCACACATGCATGATTCTTGATGACCAGCTACATAATGAGGGCTATTTAGTCCAAGATGGAGTCATCTATGATCGTGGTAGGATCTTCTTGTCTAGAGCCTCGAAGCTCAAGTAGAAGTTGCTACAAAGGGTCTATGAGGAGTTTTGTTTCAGCCACACATATTCCATGAAGCTCAATAACATTATCATGAGGAGCTACTATTTGAATGGCTTTGAAGGAGAAATAAATTAGCATTGTCAACAATGCATGTACCATGTGGAGATGGAGCAAGAACATAACTCTATGATAGAGTTAATTCAGCCATATCTTTCTACTTTTGAGGAAGGGGATAGATCTATGCACCACTCCATTTGTTTAAGGAGGAATTATGGTGGAAACTATGCTCATGTAAATAATGTTTCATTTGGTTATTTTTTTCATTCTTCCACTTTATTTATATAGGCCATGATCCAAGGAGGATTTTTGTACCTTTTAAACTCCATGTCCAACTTTGGGCCAAAACTATTTCTGAACATGGCCACCCCCTTGGTGGAAAAAAGGGGATTTTTCATCATGATGGATGCTTTCCCAAGGCACCAAATGTATCTCACACTTTCAGCCATAGTGAGATAATATGTGCAGCAAGTAAGTGGTGGAGAAACCACTTACCACATCTAGATCTAATGCAGGCAGGAGATGCACTGCGTTGGTTCCACATGTGGGACTATGACGCACCTCCATATTCACAAATTTCTGTGTGTTTGTACATTGTTTTTCTCCCATACATTGATGATATACTTGTAATTTTTATGGGGATGTATGGAGGGAGGATGGGAGGTATGCATGTGCCTTATGGAATGGAGGTTCTCCATGTATCTTAGCTACATGTTTCAAGGAGGACATTGGGCAAGCCATGTTTGTTTCATTTGAGTTATTGTCTCCTTGTGGGATGGACTATTTACATCTCACGAGAACTTTGGAGGAACAATTCATGGAGGGCTAGATTGGTGAACACTTAGCTTACGGAAGAAGCTTATCACATGATGGTGTCACCAATGGAGGAGGAGAAGAGTTGCAAAACTCACCTTATCAATTTCTTGAGGACAAGCAACATTTTGGAGGGGAGGACTGTAATATTCCAAATTATTCCTAAGCTATGGGAATATTTAACTTTGTTTTATTTTTTTGTTTCATGAATAAAAATGTAAATGAAGATGATAAAAATCCTAACAAAAAATAAATCAATGCCAAATGTGAAAAAGGCTAAATCTTGGCTATGTAAGCAAGCACCCTTAGGTGTGAAAGGGGCTCGATGTTTTGCCTGGGTCAACCATGACCAAATATACAACGCTATCTTGGAGGAGTGGCCATCAATGAGGCACAACACAGTTTTATATGGAGATGGCTTTTGTGAAAGAAGCTATTTCATTGAAGGTGGTTCAGGGTTTACAAGTTCTTAACTTATAAAAGGAAGAGGATGGTAGCATAAAAAGGTTGTTGATGGTATTGTATTTTTTGAAGTATTGTCTGTTTAGACATACAAGCTTTCTTTGGCTGTTTAGCCTAGATTGCAAATGTTTTTTACCACTGGGTGTTCCTGATTGGGAATTGCACCTCTTCCCATTGAGTAGCTCTTGGGAGAGTTTGTATTGCATATTCCTCTATCTGGATTGAGGCCAAGCTTCTTATTTGAACTACAACTTAAATCCTTTTGAGGGTCTAGTTGTATTTGAAAGTTGCAACAAGTGGAGGCTATATCTACTCAGATATAAGCCATTCTAGTGCTCCTTTTCAGTGGGGAAGCCTTTTATCCCATTGGAAAGAGATTATTGGATCATTGGAGCATCATTTTCAGATCTTGGCATGTGGCCAAACATTATCTAAACCCTACAGCGCAGTATTGATTCCAGAACTGCGTTATTTATGTAGGTGTTGTTGCAGGATCTTTTGGTACACCATCTGGAGTGTTGGTTTTCAAGTGTTGGGGATATGCCCTTCACTTTGGAGATCCATTGGATGGATCATTCTATTGTTTCATAGCAGATCAGATCCATTTCTAGAACTAAATATTTCGACGGATTTTTTGTCTTAAAACCCAGATCTACAACTTGTACATGGTGTAATGTCAAAAACCCCAAGGGGATTCTGAAGAAGAGCCTATTTAGTGTATGTATCTGTTGTGGACCTGGATTTTCATGCACTAATTTTCTCTAGATCTAAAGTGTAATCTTCAACTACTGTAGCTCAATAAAATAATTTTGTCAAGCCTTTTTCAATTTATATATGTGATTGCAACACCTCTTTTTGAGGATTTTCTTCCATTGGAGACTTATATATCCTATTGTACATATTATGGGCCATCTTATGCATATATTTTGCTGTTCTAAATGCTAAATAAGGGTCTCCATATTGGCCTCATACACTTACTTTGATGATCTACATTATTTTTCCCACATATCTTTCATATATTGTTGCATTCCCTATTTTGGGATATTACACATCAAGACATTTTTCGTTGCGATTTTATCAAGAAAAGATACCAAATCCTTTCTAAGACCAAGATAACCTACTCTACCAAAATAAAATGAGTAAATATCATGCTAAGGATGGGTTATATCCAAGCCCAATTTTTCCATTATTGCTTTTGGCATCAGTTTATGAGAGGCTTTGGATTCAAGCATGGCATTGTGAAGGATAAAATGATGAATTATCAGAGTCAAATGAAATGGGGGAACTTCACTATCTTCTAATTGGCCATCTATGGTTGGACCAAAAATGAGCTCAGGTTGATCATCTTCAACATTTACCATATTAGACAAACGATCTACTTTCAACAATTTCGCCACGTGATATTTGTACTGATTTTTTTTTACAAGCTCAGTTAAAGGGATAGAGACTTTTAACTTAGATATTTTATTTTTTAAACTAAAAAGATTGGATTTCTTATCAACCTCTTTAATGGTGGTGTCCCTCTTGTACAGTTTGTCCTTTTTTGTGGCTTCCTTCTTCTAACTTTATTTTTATTTTCTTGGTGTGCTTGTAGATGCTTAATTGATCTTGATCTGATTTGTAGTTTTAGGCTCCTTTCCTTTGTTTTGAATAGCTTGGCGGTATTGCTTGGGCTTAGTATATTTTTGCTAGGATTCCCTCTTCTGGATAGGAGTGATAGGAACATCTCTAATTCTCAATGAATGTTGCCTCTCCTGTGAGATGAGTGCATTAATATAACCCCACTGATAACCATTGGAATGACCTCAAAATCATCATCATTTGCAAGTATGTAATCTTCATCTTTAGGAAACTATGTTTTCAAAAGATATTATTCATCCTCAATCAAGAATATAAGTTGTCCATTTGCTGTGAATAAATTATTTTCCTCCAGAATCTCATCTTCTCCTTCAACCCCTTGAGCATAATATTGCTGCAAAGTAGTCCACATCTGTTCTTGTGATGGCTCCTCTGCAACTCTTTGTTCCCTATTATTGATCCTAAACTGAGGTTGTTGTTGCTGACCTCAGAAATTGGGATTCTGAACCTGTGCTTCTGGTTGTCTTTTTGTGATGGACATTCTGTCAACAATTATTTCCACAGTCCTGATCAAAGTATCCAGTTTGACCTCAAATGATGTGTATAGTTATTCTTCGATTGTTGCCTTTCTCTCACCTTTTTTCTGTGACTTTTTGAATGAAAAGTTTTCTTTGACAGTGACTACATTTATTTTGTATCCTTTAGTGTTGCAGGACTTCTCTCTTGGAGCTAGTATGCCATGTATGGATATAAAACATCTAGATATGCAAGAGGGAAAAAAATGGAGGAGGTTTGATCTCATTTGGGATTGAGTTATACACTCGGTTGAAATGAGAAATGAAATCCTAAACTGACTCATTTGGATTTCTCTTTAAGTTTTCAAACTCGACAAGAATTTGAAGTGGATTCTTTTTCACTTCCCATTTGGCTATGAATGCATCAGTTAGATGCTCTATATTTCCTATGGAATGGGAATTCAAAGATTGGAACCAAGTTTCTACATCTCTGGAGAAGCTTTGGGAAATTATTCTTATCTTAGCATCATCATCATCTATATATTCTAAGTAAATGAAATCAATGACTTTGACTAAGTTTTGTTTGGCACTAATCTCAAAATTCTCATGAAAGAGAGGGAGTCTCTAACCATAGCCTTGTGGTAAGGGTGCAAGTTGACTAGGTAAAATCAGGGGTGCAAATCTCGCCATGAATCGTGCTGAGTGTGGTGTAGGAGTAATAATCGGATGGATAAAATGAGTAGGTAATGAAGTATAAGGGATGAAAGAGGGGGCAACAAGTGATTGAGATTGTGTTATAATGAAGAAGGAATCTTGCTGGTATTGGATGATTGCTTTTTTAGATGTATATTGAAGTTGATTAGCCAATTTTTCAAGCCTATCAAATTGACTCTAGACTCTTCTATCAAAATATGATTTGGATTTAGATTCTTCGGACATCAAACTATCTTGAAGTTTCTGGGAATAAAAACCTACTTTAGATAACTATTTTAATTCAGATAATATTAATGGATCAAACACTATCTCAAACAATGAATTTTCTGACATAGATCTAAATAGAGATAACTCAAACTTCAAATCGAATGGAATATCTTCAAGAGATAATACTTGAGCAAGTAATGATGAAGATCTTACCAATGAAGATGGCTTCGACTCAAACTCTGAGTGTTGGGATATATTCTTTCAGACAAGTTTCTCTGGATCTTTAACTAGAGAAGCTGGATGAGGATCTAGATTTGATCTTGTGTATCCTCTCAAAGCCAGAATGTTCTTTGTTTCCGCAACTTGGTTCTCTACAATTTTTAGCTCATCCTTCTCGAAGACTAGGGCCTATCACCCACAAGACTAGAATTCGATGAAATTATGGTACACCTAGGGAATATCTGTCACTTCGTTCCCCGAAAATTACGCTAAGATGTTAACCCTCCACTGGATCTCCGAAGGCTAAGAAGGAGACTAAAAAAGGTAACCACAAACCACTTTGACCTAGTAACTAGTCCTACTAGGCTGAGAGGGATCTCTAAATCAAATTCACAGCCAATTTGATAGGATCATGAAGATTTTAGGCTTTGTAGATTAGGGTTTAGTTGATTTGGATTTTTGTGCTGGATGAAAATGGAGCTTTAAAGCTAGGCTTGAAAACTATGGTAGGGTTACGAGAGAAAAAATTGCAGGGGAATAAAGGGGAAAGGTATGCAAGCTTGTGTGACACTTTAGGATGTATGGTTATGGTGTAGGATGAAAAGAGAGGTTAGAAACAAGAATATAAGTATGAATTCATTCCATTAAGAATAATATAAACAAAACATCATTATCTTACCAAAACAGGGAATGTATTCTTCATGAATCATGCTTAAAAACTATAAAGGCAATGAGTGAAAAGAAGTAGATATGTAATGGAAAGAGAAATAATTCAATGGAGTGAATTACAAAAGAGAAACATAACCAACAAGCTCACCACATGAATCCATAAATTTAAGCTGCGACGTTTCTCTGTATTTAGTCTATTACTTTATCAAAATGAGATACGCTAGCTTCAATACCGAATAACTTTATCAAAATGAGATACACTAGCTTTAATATCCAAGATTCCAACCCTTGGAAATGATTAAAAAAGGCCTCATATATATAATGAGGTGGAAATCCTCCCTTGGAGGTCTTATTTTCTAGCAAGAAAGTCAAATTCATGCACCTATCTGAATTTAGCTACACACTAGGGAGGTTTCACAGCAAATTCCTCCTTTATCTAACCACTAAGAGACATATCCTCAAAACAGTAAATGGAGGATAAGACACTGATTTACCTCTATTTTTACTACTTACATTTCCATTTTTAATTTTACATTCATATACATTCAACTTTCCAATTTTACAAAATTCAAGCTGGAAATTGCGAAAACTTACAGAGTGAAATTTTAATTAAAACTCAAAAATATGAAGATGCATAGCACCAACGTGGAGGCCACTTTTGGGCACCTTCCTGAAGTCAAAATGGAAATATGAGAGAACTTTAAACTAGACCTAACTATATATTTTCTAGAGCACTTTTAATTTTATAGAATTACCCATTGATAGGCCTTCAAAAACTCATTATCCCAAGGTGTCTTTGGATGCGTAGTGCCTGTCAAAAACAAGGGAAGAAGGATGATTTTTGACCCCTTTTTGTCATTTTTCTCAAAATATGTTCCCTTTATGGAAAATATGAGGAAATGGGTTTTGAGAGGAGAGCATAAGATTTCCAAAAATGTAAGCCACTTGTCATTTTTATCCCGTAGGAAAAAACATAGGGCCTTGGTGAAATTTCTGAATTCTGCAAATTTTCACTAAATTTGATCAAAAAACAAAATTTTCCCCAAATCTCCCCAAAATTGGTCCAAAGGTGCTGCATTAGGTGTAATATGAAATCATGGAGGCATAAAAAAGGAAATCATTTTTTCCCTTCTCCTCTTGGCCGATTAGGGTTTTCTTAAGCTTGTCTTGGGGTTGCTTAAGCTTGTCTTGCAGTTGCTTGATTTTGATGTGTGAAATTTGATTTCTTGTTTGATAGCAGAAAGCCATGTGTTTGTGGACCTTGCTGTCCCTGTTTTCATTTTCCAGGAGCTTTTCCAAGTGATTATTGACCTTCTCAAGCCAAAACCCCTTGTCTTCGTTGATCTCTTTGGCCATCCTCTTGAAAATTAAGCTCCTCATCTGTAGGGTTTTTCTCTTTCTCTTTCTGCAGTGCCTTCTTGAGACCCATGGTTCTTGGCCTCTTCCTCTTCACTTTTTGTTCATGCTCATCATGATTTTCATGATAAGCTACTCCTTTTCCCTTGCTTTTGTTTGCCTCAAACAACCTTTTATCCAAAATCAACTGTTGTGTCTTGAGTTGACTATTCTCCTGTTCAAGAAATGAAATGATGAATTGGGACCTTGCGAAATTGTCTTGGAGCTCTTTCATCTAAGAATCCTTGTCTTTGATTACCCTCTGAAAATTTTCCTACTCATCATGGTCCTCCAAGTCAACCAAGTCAAAGTCATGTTCCTCCTCATCATGCATGGATGTCTCATGCAGTGTTGATGGTGATCCCTATAGTGAAATAGGCTTGGCCCCTTCCTCTTTCCGAGAAGAGAACACAAGCCTCCTACCTCTTTGATAGGTGAGATTAACCTCAGGTCTAGGATTCTTTGAAACCTCAGCAATTTTTCTTGATGGTCCCACGTCCATAGGCTGTGATGACATGGCAAGTGATATGTTTTGTTGCTGAGTCGATGTAGTAGTTGTGTGCATCTAAAAAATTTTCTCAATGAAGGTATCCCATGTCATGTTTTTCTCTGCCAACTGATGGAGAACTATCACTTTCACCAATATTTGGTGAAAGAGGCTAGGGTAATTATCTATGTTCATGACTTGCACCTTTTCTGCCATCTTTCTCACACTTCTATACAAGAAATTGCATAAGTTTAGGGACTTCACTATTGTGAAGTGCATGAGAAATCTAATATGATATCAAAAAAATCTAGAAAACTTGCCCTCACATGTGAAGAATTACATCACAACCTTCATCAATGGTGAATAACTCTCAAGCAAGTATCTAAATGGAAGAATGTGGGTACGAGTCTCTTTGTACTATGATTTTATGAAGGATTTGTACTGCTCAAGGTCAAGAATCATGCCTTTGAACCAATATTCCCCATGATTAGGTATCCCTGTGGCAAGAGAGATGGAATCAAATGAAAATGTGAAATCCCTGGAATGGTGGCCTCTTATCCCTTTAGGTTTTTGGAAAACAAATATGTCATTTCCTCATGATAACCTACCTCCTCCACCCTTTGAAAAAACCCTAGGTAGTTGACACCGTCAAAGATTTTTCTGATGAAGGGTGAGGAAATGATTTCATTCAGTTTTAGGGCTCATACCTCAGTTTCTTCCACCCTTTGTGTTGTATTTTCTTCTTTGATGGTGAGGAATCTCCTTCCATAGTTGAAAACCCTAGATGATGGGAGGGGGAAAACATGGAAAAGTTGGTAAAGGGAATGCAATTAGTGAGTTAGGGAAGGGAGATGGGGGCATAAAAATTTAGGGTGATGGGCATGGGTGTTAGGGATGTTTAGGGAATGAAATGAAGGTAAAAGGTTGAGGGGAGTGAGCTAGGAAATTTCAAACACAGTCTTAGCTAGGAAAATGGCACAATTTGGTAGAATATTGTAAATATGATGGGAAATGGTGTATAACTAGAAAACATAAGTGGAGGGATAGTGGTACTAGGGTTTCACAACATCAATTGACCATTTGACAACCAAAAGAATAAAATTCTTATAAAACCCTAGGGGACTTAGCTAGTTATCGTTTCTTGGTTTTCCATGGAAGAGAGGGCGTGAATATGTATGTACTTACTTGCTAAGATTCTTTGGAGAGTGAAAACCCTTCAATGGAGGTTGAGAATTTGAATTTTGGTGAATTTTGAGCAAGATTGGGCAACTCTTCCCCATGCACAACGTAGTTCACAGATGCACAATGCTGATGCACAACACAGTTCATGGATGCGCAACACCTCCTCTAGATGCGCATCGTGGTTCACAGATGCACAACGCCTCTCAATTTTTTGCCTCCTGGAGCGTTTAAAACACATTTTTCTCATGAAATGGAGGATGATCTCAATGATGAAGGGAAATAGGAGCGCAAATTAAATGCATTTGTGAATTTTTGGTTCTTTTATAAATGTGAATTGACTCCCTTTGAGTGACGATGGACCCCACATGTCTCTTTTGTAGCATGACTTGATTTCTTCTTTTTGACTTCACAACTTTGGACATTTGTAATGTGAATATTTTAAATTTTCCTTGGAACATTGAACTAAAAATTTAGAAATTTTAAGTACTTATTACATATAGAAACATAAAATTACATTTAAAAATCAAAATTTATTGAAGAAACTTGCTTTATTACCACTCTTTCGATTGCTAGATTTTATGAATGAAATGGCAGTTTTGATGACCTTGAAACCCTAATGACCTAATGGAGAAATTGAATTGAATGAAATCATGGAAATGATGATAATATCTGAATGATGATACACTCATTTGAGTGAAGACAAAAACCAAAAATTCAAAAATTTTGGAAGGAGTGGAAAATTATCCTAAACCTAATGCGCAGTGACCAAATTTTTTCCTGAAGACCTAGGGAAATGAAAAAAAAATTATTATGGGACCCTAGAAATACATGATAATAGTCGATTTGATCAATGCTGATAGGATGGAAAGACTAACACTAAAAAACACAACAATTTACATTTTCACTAGAGCACAAATTAGAGTACACAAAAAGAAGAAACCTTATGAATTATGGAAAGGTAGACTAGTTGTAGTGAAATAATTCAAAGTATTTTGGAGAAACTGATATATAGAGACAAATAAAGATAATTTAGGCAAGATTTATTAAAAAATAGTTGAAGTTATGTTTCTTGGCTATGAATCTGGAAGTGAGGACTACAAATTTACACAAAAAATAGTTGCGAAGGGTTATAGAAAGTACTGTTGTAAGAGGATGAATAAATACCTGAAAAGGAAAAGTCAGAAACAAATGAGTATCTAGAGGATACAATTAAAAGAGAGTAAGAAAATGGCGAAGAGGAGGAAGCACAAGAATATAAAGAACAAGAAGAATAGGAAGAAGAAATAGAACATCAATATCTAAAGACTCCCTCCACATATGTTCAAAAGAATCCTCCATAAAACCAGATTATTGGTAATAATGATACAAGAGTCTAGACTAAAAGAAAACTAGAAAGTACACCAAATTGAGAAAGCTTTTATTTTTTTTCCAAAATAGAACCCAATAACTTTACACAAGCTAGTGAATATAAGCACTGGGTTAGTGTTATGAAATAAGAGTTGAATCGGATTGAGAAGAATGAGACATGAGAACTTGATCCTAGACTAAAATACAAGAATGTGATTGGCACCAAATGGGTCTTCATAAACAAGTTGAATGAATATGAACAAGTGGTAAGAAATAAAGAAAAAAATTGTCTATAAAGTTTATTCTCAAGTTGAAAGTATCAAAATTTGAAGAAACCTTTTCTCTAACTACAAGATTAGAAGAAATCTAAATGTTTATGGCATTCAGATGTTTCAACAACTTCAAATTCTATCAAATTGGTGTAAAGGAAACCTTTATAAATGGAAAAAGAAAAGAAGTATATATTGGAAAACCTAGTGGATTTAAACTATCAAAAAAAGAATATTATGTATGCATATCGAAGAAATAATTTTATGGACTGAAGTAAGCTTTGAGAGGTTGGTATTTAAGATTTGAGAGATATATACAACAACAAGATTTGAAAGGGGAGCTGTAGAAAAAAATCTTTAGATTTAAATAGATAATGAAAATATGTTAATCGTCATGGTTTATGTAGATGCTGTAATTTTTATAAGTGATGTTGATAGAATGAGCCAAAAGTTTGCAGAATAAATGCAAGAAAAATTAACATTTCCATGCTTGGAGAATGCCATTTCTTCTAGGTTTGTAGGTCTTTCAATATATCAAAGGCATATTCATTTCTTATGATAAATACATCAAGGATATTCTTGAATATATTGGAATGAAAAAATATGCACTTTTCAGTACACCCATGATCACAATATGTGAATTTAGAAAAGATCATGAATCCCTAGAAGAAAATTAGACACTATACGATTTGATGACTAGCAGCCTGCTATATGTGACATGATCAAGACTAGAAAATATGCAAGTTGTAGGATTGGTTGCAATATTTAAATATTCACTAAAGGAGAAACATGTGCAAGAATTAAAAAGAATATCTATATCTTTGAAGGGAACATTGGACTTTGGATTATGGTATTCAAGAAGGAATTTAATTTAAAAGATATACAAATGCAAATTGGGCAAGAAATATTGATGATAAGAAAAGACCAAGTGGAGGAGCATTCATTCTAGGAAATTATTCAATACCATGGTTGAGAAAGAAACATACTTCAAACTCTCTATTCATAGCCAAATTTGAAAAAATTGTAGCAACATCATGTTTCACACAAATTTTCTAGATGAAACGAACACCAAAGGGTATCATGCTAGAATATTATAGACCAATATAAATCAGCTACAACAACATGAGTGGAATCAAAATTTCAAAGAATCTTGTTATGCACTCAAATACAAAGTATATTTCCATAAAGTACCAATTCCTAAGAGAACATGTATTAAACAAAGTGTCAAGTAGGAATACATTTCCACCAAGGAAAATGTTGTAGATATTTTTATGAAACCTCTTCCTATATAAACATTCTACATATCTTAGATGAAATATCTTAGTGATATACCTATTATATTGTTAGTAAAGGGAAAAACACATTTTTATAACCTTATTTGTCACTCCATTATAGTGAGAGAGACCCAATTTTTACTTATCTCAGCTATTAGCTAGAATGAATCTGCTTTCACCCTTGTTTTCACTTATCTGGGGATTATTTCATGTTAAAAGGGTGAAATTAGATAATGGAGTAATTTCTCATAATTATTTTGTCACAATTTTATAATTATGAGATTATAATTATTTCAGAACTGAGATAATTTAGGAAAATCTCATAATTGAGAAAATGGTTCTAAAGTTTCTCATTCCCAAGGAAGTCAACTCAACCCATATGTATGAGTTCGCTATGGGTCCATTATTGTAGAATTTTCCTAACTTCTCAAGCCCCTAGGTGTCTAGATGAATTCTCCTAAAGGATAGAATGAACCTATATAATCTCACACTATCAAGAAGAAAGGGGCCAGACATAGGATCTATACTATAGTGAGAGCTCTACCACATTGGGAGAAGGAATCCAAGTTGTAAGTTGAAAGAGTGGAGCTCATTATTTGGCTATATTATATTTTGTATTTTCCATTGTTAATTAATGAAATTTGATGATTTCTTTCTATTACATGTTTTTTAATTATGTGTTCATACATTTTTATTTTATGCTAATTTACCATTTGTAGAAGGCCCATGGTTACTTTGATTATTGGTGCATGTGTGCATATCTAGTGGATCACGATAGCTAGAAGTAAGTTCTTCAAGTGGAAGTAGGAACTCTGAAATTGAACCAACTTGCTACACTAACATACGAGGGATCATACCTTCTTCTGGGTGGGTTTTGAGTTAATCTACTAGGTTAAAAGTAGCCTACCTCTATTAGGTGAAATTATCCTATAACAAAATCATTGCTTTCAATGAGAGTAATCCCTTGTTTGTGTTATATCTCCTATTTATTTTCCATTTTTGGTTTTATATCAATCTATCCATTTGATTTTTTGTTATATGGCCTCATATGGATATCCAATAGTCTCATTCGCTTCATATCTGAACAAATCTTAGATCTAATTTTTTTTTTTTGTATTTTTTTATACGACAAAATAATAGATGATGGCTTTCAGAGAGAATTATAAGATTTTATATACGTAATTTGAATGAAATAACCATAGATTTTATCTCATATCATAATTTCACGGACCACCACTCCCACCCCCCACCCCCCCCCCACAAAAAGAAAAAGAAAAAGAATCACCTAAAATGAAGTTTGAATAACGCAAACATGTGTAATTGAAAAATTCCTTATTTTCTGATTGATTTTACAATTTTAGGGCTTTTCTTGAAGTTTCTTTTCTAGTTTTTTTGAGGGGTTTTTCTTTAGATCTTGTTGTTTCTTTTTAGACACACTATTTTTACTCTTTTTAAAAGTTCAAATCTAACTCAAATATGATTTATTTCTCTTATCTTGAATTGAATCTATTGGTTTATCAATTTTTGGCTTTCCTTGAAACTATTTTTCTTTGGTTTTGGGGAATCTACCCTCAAGATGTTGATTTTATTTTTTAGACTTTTATTTATGTTGGTTTTTATAGTTCAGATTGATATTAGATCTAGTTTAGAACTCTGGTTTTGAATTGGATCTATTTCATTTTCCTATCATATTTTGAATTAGATCTACATCATTTTCCTATTTTAAGTTCTCTGTTGAGCCCGCTTTGCTTGTTTGTAGAGAAATTATCTTCAAGATATTTCTATTACTTGTTGAATATGTATTATTACTATTTCTTATAGTTTATATCCACATCAGATATTTTTAACAACTTTTTTTTGAAATGTGTCTATTTTCTTTCCAATTTTAGGGTTTCCCTTAATATTGTTTTGGCTTGTTTTGACACTAGCAGAAAATGATGAAATTAGTGACTAGGTGACTAAAAAAGTTAGTAAACACAATTATTTCAAGTGAATTACTACTAAATTTGAGCAATTTTAAGTGACCGAACTAAAAATGACTAACTTAAATGACTAATTTAGTGTAGGGATAAAATATACGACTAAATAATAAGTGACTAAACAAAAAACGACTAACATAAATGACTAATTTAGTCTAGGATTAAAATATATGACTAGATAATAAGTGACCAAATTAATAATGATCAACATAAATGACTATTATAGTCCAAGAATAAAAATATGACCAAATAATAAGTACAACAAGTATATGAATTAGTCATTTATGTTAGTAATTTTTAATTGTGTCACTCCAAAAATGGAAAATCGAAATTTTGATACTGAAATGTTGCATTTCACCACAGGGGTCTTTGAATCGAGCTGCACTATTAAAATTTAGAGACAGATACGTCTATGAGTCCATCTATAGTGTCAAAATTATGAATACTCTTTTGTCTTTAAACTTTAATACTGTAAATGGATTCAGAGACTCCCTTCTTTGAGTCCATTATATGCAGTGTTAAATTTAGAGACAAAGGGGTCTCTGAGTCCATCTGAAGTTATAAAATTTAGAGACCCTCGTCCGCAATGTTAAAAATTAGGTAGATGGATTCAATGACCCCCTTAAAGGGGTCCATGAATCCATCTATAATGTTAAAATTAGAACACTTTGATACAATCACTACTAAACCAACATAGAAGTTGCTATTAAAATGATTAACCACAACACATATTAACATAGTCAATATCCTTGTCATAAACAAAAAAAATAATATATATTTATCATTAGAGTAACTTTAGCTATATTTGAGATGAATTGAAATGACTTCCACTCTAACCCAAGAGTATATTCAATATGTTGCAAGTCTATAATAATAACATACGATTTAGAAAGGGTCAAGGCATCTCTAAATACACATGTGGGGTGGTCGCATTCCTTGGGGAAAGTGCCCTTCTAGATTGAAAGTCATGTTCTTTTATACTTCTAGGAAAATTTTATAGAGAAATCAAACACTAGTAATTAATCAAAGTGATTTGAACTATACTTGAGACAAAATGGAATGATTGCCACTATAACCCAAAAGTATATCCAATATGTTGCTAGTATATACTAATAACACGTGATTTAGTAAGAAAGGTCAAGACATTTAAAGATACACTTGCGAGGTGGTCCTACTCTTTAGAGGCTTCTACTTTTCCAGTATTATGAAGATAGGACAAATGTCTCATCAAGAATTTGAACCTAAATAGGGGAAATAAATAACTAAACAAATACTACAACATTGATAATAATCAATTAAACTAACCAACCAACCAACTAGTTACTCTTTTTCCCTTAATAATATTTTTTACCCTTAGAATTTATTATCGCTCTTGTCAAAATTTCTCCACAAATAAATATTACCCCTTCATGATATCTAACATAATTGTCTCTTTTTACATATAAAAGTTTTATTTTTCCAACCATTAATAAAATATTATTTTTATTTTTTTAACTCAAATATAAAATACATATTCAAATTTTGTTAAAAAAATCACTAAATGAAAACCATATTGAAAACAACACAAAAATAAAAATCATGAAAATTATTTGTCAAAGCCACTAGAGAATCCCACCACATGGAGAATTTAATAGCTTTCAAAAATCACACCTATTTAATCGCGCCTAATTCGTGCAAGCAGAAATGACATTAAAATTTTTGAAGGCAACCTCTATGGAGTGTGGCGGGAAGTAGCAATCACATTCAAAAATAATTTGAGGAGGAAGGCCTATATGGAGCGTGGCCGGAAGAATGAGGGAAATGGCATGCAGATGATGCACAACTAGCAGGAAGCAGCGATCACATTAAAAAAAATTGAGGAAGGCCCCTATGGAGCATTTCGGGAAGAATGAGGGTAATGGGATGCCGAAGATGCACAACATGGTGGCAAGAATGAGAGAAATGGAATGTCGATGATGCACACAGTGGCGGGAAGAATGAGGGCAATGACATGCTGACGATGCACAATTCAGGAGACAAGGTAGTGGTATTTGAGAAGACTATTTTTCTTCTACTATAACTGATGAGACTAAATGGTACAATGAAATGACCCATAGCAAATCATTTTGTCGAGTCATAGTAAGAACAATGACCATTAGGGCTTTCAGGGTTGAGGATCAGTTCTTGAAGAAGAACTTAGACCTTATTGAAAAAAAATCGAGCCCACTTTTCCACACTTTCTAATCCATTGAATGGTTGATTCAGAGTCTGGAGGTGTTAAATGCAACTGGTCTTTACTCCTCTGCTCTTGCTATGGCTCTACTCCCACAGGGAAACTCCAATCCTGGTATGAACAATGAAACTAAATGTAAATTGTGGGTGATTTCTGCTGTTACCGAATGCTTTTATGATCATTCCTAATAATTTTAACTGGTTCAGGTTTCGTTGGGATGGCCTTCTCTTATGGTCTATCATTGAACACATTGTTTGTTAAAAGTATACAGAACCTAGAACACATCAAATAGTACATGCACATTCCTAGTGAGGCCCAGCTATTATAGCAGATCACAGACCACCAGATAATGGATAAATTCGTGGAAATATGGAGTACCTAGCATAAACTGCCCCATACCACCAGGAAATAATTTTATGTACAGGTTCCAAGTGAAGGATCAGATAGGTAGATACTATTAATTTCCATCATTGTATCTACAGAAAGCTGCAGGGGGCTTTGAAAGACTAAATGTAGCTAGCACGGCCCTGATCCTTGTTCTATTCTCTCCGCCTGATGGTGATAAAACTCTGCTTATAGGTGACTAGTACAAAATGAACATTTCATTAAGTTATTAATCCATCCCTGAAACATGTACATATCTTGAAATTAAATGGACTGGCTATGTTCAACTTCAGCCTGTCCACCATAATGCTCTTTTGCAACATACCAATATCTGACTATATTCTATCTTTGGGAAAATATTTGGAAGAACACTTGATGTGGGCAGATCTATTGGTAATCCTGATGTTTTTCACATTAATGGTCGTGGGCTACCAAATGAAATAGCAAATATATTGGAACAAGGTATTTATCATTGATCTCTATCACAAGTAAATTTGTTAGATTTAGTATAGGTGTGTCTATCCTTTCAATGATTCACAAGATCTTGTTTATTTTGATTTTATCTTATGGCTATTCAATACATTGCTTATTCTCTTAAGATATATCTAAAATGACCCATCTGTTCATTAAGTTTTTTGTGCCAATATTTCAAAGTGATAATAAACAAATTTGTGATAATGACTATGCACCCATTTAGTTAGGATGCATTTATTTGATTAAATAGGGTTTGACAAGTCGTTTTTAGGAATATTAGGATATGAGAAGTAAATACTATGTTCAAAGCTACAATCGTGCAAATAAATTCAAAACAAAACATGGAACAAGTTTTCAACAACATGGTAGCAGCTCATCCTCTTATAATGATCATAATCGTCCAGAGACATTTCACACATGCTAAATATTTCCCAATCCATCTGAATATATGTCAGAAAATATAATGAATCAAGCACAATAGGGCGGAAAATACTAGCACGAATTGAATTTGGCCAATGTAAGGATTCCAATGTAATCCTTTAGTGCAAACTCAAATTATTTCATGAATCCAACACAATGAAAAACCCAAACCCAAAAACCGACTCAAGAAATTTAGTGCATAAATAAATACAAAAATCATCTCCTTACAATGCTATTCCTCCATCGAACCTAAAACTACCAAGGCATATGCATCCATCTCTCCTAGACAGAATTACTAAATGTTCAAAATTCTAGAAGCACTTCCTGTGAATAATTGAGGGGCCAGACTCATCATATTCTAATTTTTAAATCCACATCTACAATACACATAACAAGTGCAGATTTTTAGGTGAATCCAAAACTTTTTCCCTGATAAAATTAAAAAGCAATATTTATCAAAATTTAATTTTATCAAATTTGTATCAAATTGGCTTCGATGTCATTCTTATTATGTTGGGCCAACTGTTGGAGACCTTGTGGTGGTGGAATTGTGTTTTTGATAAAATATCCCACCCCATTATCCTCTAATACTATCATGATCCTCCCTTTCCAAGCGACGATGTTAGAGGGCTCAATAGTGATCTACTCTCAATACTTGGTAGGCCATCCTGCTTCCCACAAAAACCTTGTAGTCCTTCATAATAGGCTGAAATGTACATATATTAATTTAAATCTAATGATTCCATTTGTAGGTGAGGAAGAGAGTGGAGAAAGAAAAGAGACCTGGATAAATAATATAGGTCCACAGATAAATAAATCAATCACTCTGAACTCAAATATAATACCTTCTGTATTGATACATATAGTGGTAAACTCAACTACGCTTGATTGGATCTATATTAATGAAGTTACCCCTCCTGAATTTATTTAGAAAAAATTCCTCCATGGGATTTGCTTGGGCGTGAGGCCCCCAAGGCTCAGACAAACCCAAAGAGACATTAAAATTCCCTCCCAGGACTATCATAAAGTTGTTTATGAGAGACTTTGAGAAGAAAGAGTTCCAGAATCTTACTCTATCTTGGCAGGGGTCATAGATATTTATAATGGAGAATTGTAACCCAAGATTAGAAGAAAAGATCTCGTCCTTGAGAGCCAGATCAGACCCCCAGGAATTCAGAAGTTAGATGCTCTAATCTCTGAATCCCAAATCCAATCCTCCCAATTTCCTAGATGCATCAAGGGCCAAAAAATACCACCCAAGAATAATTTGGGTTAAAAACTTCATCACCATGTTCCCTTTACCCATGTTTCTTGAAGAAAGATAATATCATAATGCACTGAACTGAAAACACTTTTTAGAGCCAGTTTTTTGTGGGCACTAGCCAGCCATCTACAGTTTTAGGATATCACAATCATCGAGAAACCATGACAGGGGACATCGCTGCTCTAAGAGCCCCTTTAAGGGATAATTTCTTGCCATCATCAATATCGAGTTTTTCTTTAAAATTTGCTTTGGAGATGTTCTATTTTCTACCTCTCATTTTATTAGGAACAAAGGGTTCCAAGTGGATCCCAAGACCTCCAACAGGGATAACAATACCATATTTTTTGTCTCTCGGCCTAAAGTTATAATGAAGAATTTCAGTAGGGCACACAAGGCCTGAGGGATGCTCTTCAAGTAATAGGGGAATGTCGGATAAAGATAACTCAGGAATGGCAGAGATGATACTTTCAAGAGCTATAAGATCAAAAACAAGGGAAAAATACTCAAAAGGCTTATGGCTGAAGGGACTAAGCTTGAGACAAACAGATCGAGGAAATAAATTAACAGAAATAGGAGTAGTAGGGGGAGTATTAGTACTCGCGAGAAGAGGCACCTGTCGCGTGAGTTCCACTTCGCCCAAACTTTCCCGAGTTGTGTCTACTGCTTCTGCTTGTTCCCCTTGTGGTGGCAGCTAAATTTCCATGGGATCAATGAAGCCATCATGTTGAGTATCCAACTCCTCTTATTGTACCTCGACCTCCACCTCTCCCCCAAAATTGCCCTCAAGTTTGGGCTCTTCCTGATGTCTCTTACGTCTACGGAAGCCTAAAGGAAAATCCCTTTCTAGATGACCATACTTATGACAATGATGGAAAAATAATGCTAACTACTCACAATCCAGAATCTGAGAGAAAGAGTGGCCATGCACTTGAATCTGCATCATATCTGCTAGCCCTTCTCTTGGGTCCAACCGAAGCAATATTTGAGCAACCTTCCTCTCTTTTTTCACCAGGAATGACATATCCGCTTCAAGAAATGTGCCCAACATATTTCCAATCACTTTGAGCACTCCCATCGACCAGAGCTGGGGCGCGAGGGCCGACATATGCACCTAAACCGATATTTATTTGAGCCTTTATCTTTTTGCGTTGAATAATGGCATCCATTTTTTGAAGAATATTGGGGAATTTCCAAAGCTCCAGTTCCTTTCCAAAACCCATTCCACTGCTTCTTCATTTGTGAACCTGACCATAAACCAACCTTTCGTCAAGATGATAACCTCTGTTTGAGTGGTCAGACCTCCACTCCAACACTTATGTATCCACTTTGCGATATAATTTGAGGAATATTGACGACCTTTCGCACGCCCCACTGGGATAAGTTCTGAGGTTGCTAAGGCCTCGTCCAACGGAATTTCCACTCCCAATACCAAGTTTGTCCTAACCTCCTTCCTGATTACTTTTCTCTTATTTCTCTTGGAGCCAAAGGTCTTCCCAATACCAAAAGAAGTGCTGAGAGCTTCATCATTTTGTAGTTCTTCCTCAGGGGGTTGTCGTAGCAAAGAAACCGATGACCCACTGCTCTAAGGAGGTGCCTCGACTCATGGAGACTGAGTCTTGGGGTCAAGAAGTGGGTGGTTCTCCTTCAGCCCCAGATAGATGTCATTATCTATTCCTTGGATTTTCTGAGAGAAGATATTACCTTCCTACCTACCTTCTTTTGTAGGCCGAAAATTTGTATATGACTCCTCCAAAATCGAGAATCATTTAAACATATTGTAAATTTATGTAGATGTTCAATGCTTGATGCAACTTTACCTTCTTTTCAATACTAGACAACAATCACATAAATCATTAAGTAAAATGCTGATAGAACATACCTATAGATCGAAAAAAGACAAGCCAGAAACAGATAAGTGTGTTGGTGCGTTACAACAGTCAACATGATGCTTCAACTAGCAAAGTCTCAATTGGTTAGCTAACCAGCAATGTCACACAACCGTCAGATCAGCCAAATAGTTAACTCAAAAGTCAACCCAGAAAATTCAACTCAGAACAACAACAAGTAAAAGTCAATGCAGCACGGTCTACGGTCAGCTTTTGACCTCGGTTATTGTGCCAAAATGTACAGACTGCAGAAATCAAAGTCTATGCCAAAATTCATCTCCTTTTGACCATGTGTTGACCAAAGTCAATGCTGGTCAAACCTACGGTGGAAACCCTAGCTGCAGTAGAAAATGTCTTCGTCCTTCTCCCACGTGTGAACCGCAAATTGCCTCCAAGTAGCTTGAACCAATCAAAAGTGGAGAGAGAAATATGTGTGGTGAGGAGATGAGTGAAATGTCCTCCAACGTTGACTTTAATTATATCCATCACTGAGGGTGTGTGACACATTTGCTGGGATACAAAATGTTAAAGCCAACTTGCACATATTTGAATATATTAGAAAATAAATTCAAAATAAATGTTCTGCTCATCGGATCAAGATGATCTTTAGATCAATCTTGCACCTCTCCGAAAGAGGAACCCAATAATAATATTGGTATCTTCATCTGAGCATCACAACATGGAGTTTGGACCTAGTTGTCCAATTTTAACACTCCCTCTCAACTAGGGAGAACTCCATCCACCTGTGCAACTCAACATCGTGCATCATCTCATCGTAACTTGCTTTGCTGGCTCTTTATTTCAGAACAGAAGTGGGTCAGTCAAAAAGCCATCATTCTCGGCTGACAGATTCAGCCTAGAGGTTCGAAACCTCTACAGGACTCACAAAGAGTCTCATACCAACCCAAAGTTGGTTTATCTGACCCAAAGTCAATAGGAGGTCCGAAACCTCTCTAGACTTGATCCCAGATCAAGTGGTCAGACCGTGCCATATTAGATAGAGAGTACGAAAATCTCTGATGCGTCCATCAGTCTTTGCTACTAGTCTTTAGCTTTTCCCACCTCGTTGGCCAAATGAGAGATACTTCCCATGAGCCCTGAACTCAAAGGGTAGGATGCATACGGGGCATAGATAATGAGAGGTGAACCAACTCAATCATCACAACGGTGGGGCCCAAGCACACCAACAAGGTTCGAAAAGCCTAGCCATGTGGTTGCTTATAGCTCCAAGAAGCTATCCCCAAAGCCCCTAGAGATCCCAGAGCTCATCATCCAACAGGACCCTCATCATAGGGTCGTTCCACGATACCAAAACTCTCACAGAAGGTTAGGAACTTGACCTTCCCTAGGGGCTTTGTGAGAATATCCGCGAGCTTCTCATCAGTTCCTATATGATCGAGACTTATGACGCCTCGCTATACCATATCTAGGATCAAGTGGTACCTGATATCAATATGCTTGGATCGATCATGTAACACAAGATTCTCAGACAAGCGAATCCCACTTTGGTTATCACAGAGTATCATGGTGGTATCTAGCACATGCCCAAACAACTCACTGAAGAGCTTTCGCAACCAGACTTCTTCACAATAGGCCATATTTGCTACAATGTATTCGACCTCTGCCATGCTCAAAGCCACTGACTTCTGATTCTTGCTCATTCATGATATTGAATCAGATCCAAGTGTGAAGCACCATCCCGATGTGCTTTTACGATCCACCACACTACTAGCCCAATCGGCATCAGTATATCCAAGAAGTGTCATGCTCTCGGTAGTGTATCTTAGCCCATGGTTTATCATGCCCAGAAGATATCTGAGAAGATTCTTGGCACCAAACCAATGAGTGTGATGAGGCTCAACCATCTGTTGACTCAAAGTGTTCATTGAAAAACATATATCTAGACGGGTTTTCACTGAGAACATCAGGGCCCCTACAAGCTGATGATACTTAGTAGGATTTTCCAATATGGGCCCAGCAACGCTGCCACTTAACTTCTTGAAGTTGAGCTCCATCGATGTCGACACAGACTTACAGTCCACCATACCAAATCTTTCCAGAAGCTTCAAAATGTATTTTCCTTGAGAAAGGAAAATCTCGCCAGTTCTCTGCCAGACCTCTAGGCCTAGGAAGTAGTGCATCAGTCCTAGGTCCTTCATCTCGAACTCAGCAACGAGCTCCCTCTTGCACTGATGAATGAGAGGGTCAACACCTGTCAGGAAGAGGTCATCCACATACAGCACCAGAATGAGAGGCTTCTCTCTATCAACCTTGAAGTAAAGGTTCGGATCAACATTAATACGAGTGAAGCCCAAATTCATCAGGTAGCTATATATCCTCTCGTACAAAGATCTGGGTGCTTGCTTCAGCCCATAGAGGGCTTTATTCAACTTGCAGACAGGGGTGTCTCCATCCTGGACTTCGAACCCATAGGTTTCTCTACATACACCTCTTCCTTTATCACACCATGCAGAAATGTGATCTTTACATCCATCTGATGAAGACTCCACCCTTGTGTAGAAGCAAGGGCTATGATAGATTGAATGGTGGTATATCGTGCCACAGGTGAAAATATGTCATCATAGTCTATGCCTTCCTTTTTAGAGAAGCCACAGGCAACGAATCTTGCCTTGAACTTTTCAGCACTTCCATCAGATCCATGGTTGATCTTGTAGAGCCATTTCGAGGTGACAACTGCTTTGTCCTCTGGTCTTGGAACCACATCCCAGACATCATTCTTCATTATGGACTCATACTCTTCGTGCATAGAATCCTTACAGACTTGATGCTTTATGACTTCCTCAAAAGATCGAGGCTCGGATTGTACAATAGTACTCATGGCTGCTAGATACCCTTGGTATCTACTCAGCTTCTTGCTTTCATGGAATGCCTCCCTTGGGGCCATATGTCCCTCAGCATCCTCGAGAGTGTCCCTGAGCCATGATGGTCTCTTCCCTACTGAAGGAGGTGGATCAATTGGGTCCATCCGTCCTTCAACATCAGGCATCATCTCATCCTTCGATTCTTCTTGATTTCCAGGCCTTGCTTCATGATCTTCCTCAGATCTCAGAAGATTGACTACTTTCTTCAGGGAAATATCTTCATCAAAAGTGACATCGTGGCATATATACACTTCCCTTTGACCAGGCACATAGACTCTATAGGCCTTCAAAGTTTCGATGTAGCCCACAAACATTTCTTTCTTCCCAGAAGCATCCAGATTGCTCCTCTTCTCTTTCGGCACATTAAAATAAACAAGACATCCAAAAACTCTAAAATGTGAGATGTTAGGTTTCTTACCAATGAAAACCTCTTTGGGAGTTTTGGAGTCTAGAGCAAAATGTGAGCATCGGTTTTGTATGTACATAGCAGTGTTCACAGCTTCTCCCCACAGAAACTTCCGTAGACCTTGGTCACATAGCATGGCATGGGCAGCTTCCACAATGCTCTTGTTCTTTCGTTCAACAACACCATTCTGCTCAGGATTATAGACAATTGTGGGTTCCCTCTTGATGCTAGCTTCTCTGCAAAAGTCCTTGAACTTGTTTGTCTCATATTCAGTGCCATTATCGGTCCTCAAAATCTTGATATTCTTCCCTGTAATATTTTCCACCAAGGCTTTGAAGGTACAGAACCACATGAAAGCCTCATCCTTCATCTTCAAGAAGTATATCTAGTTTTTGCGAGAGAAGTCATCTATGAAAATCATATAATAATAACATCCTCCCAAGTATGTCATGGGCAACATACTAGATAAATCAGAATGGATCAATTGCAAGACATTAGATGTCTTTGTGACACTTGAGGGGAAAGGTCTCCTTGTATGCTTTCCTTCGACACAACCCTTACATACACCTTCATGATTATTTGAAAACTCGGCCATCCCTGTCACCACCTTCCTTTCTTTGGGAAGGGCCTTGTAGTGAAGGTGTCCAAACCTACAGTTCCATAGTTCAGTTTGTTGGATAGTATCACATGTCATTACTCCCAGTGGACTTCCTCCAACCTGGTAGAGTGTATCAACTCTAAACCCAATCGTGATAGCTTCCTTGAAGCTCCTCTTCCACATGTGCACCTTTCCATCAATGAGTGCCACATTGAAACATTTGTCTTCCATGGATGATATAGACACGAGGTTCTTCTTCAAATTTGGTACATAGAGTACATCCTGCGAGCGGAGGACTTGACCTTGAGAAAAATGGAGGGTCACAGTCCCTGTCCCTTTCACAGGATATGTGGCATTATCTCCAAGGATAATATCCAGATTGGTATCCTTCTCAACTATATCGGAGAGTGCCTCCTTGAACCTAGTGATGTGCCTTGAGGCACCACTATCTATCAACCAGACATCCATAGTGTTGGGTGGAGATGCAGTAGAGAGGGAAGATACAAGAATGTCTTCATTTCTTTTATCAAAAAAATTTGATTCCTCATACTTTGAGTTTCTTGACCTTTTGAAAGGTTAACCATTTCTGTCGGAGGGAGCCTTCCTCTTTCCCTTGAACCTGTTGTTCCTTTGATTGCCATTCCTCTGGTTGCTGTTGTTGTCATCACCATCGGGAGAATCCTTCTTGAATGGGCATTCTCTAGCATACTAACTTGGCCTATGATAAGTGTAACACTTGCCCTTCTTTCCTTGGCCCCTACTCTTCCTTTGTTCTTTTGACCACCAAAGTTCTTCTTTCTAGAGTGAGCAACGTAGGTAGCATTTCCTTCATTTTCATACTCCTTCATTCTTGTCTCTTCTTGAACGCATCTCGATAGTACTTCGTCAAAGTCAGGTATCACATTATTATTGAGAATGGTAGTGTTGAACACATGCCATTCATATGAGAGTCCTCCAAGTGCCGTGAGTACCATCTCTCGATCAACTATTGTCTCCCCAATAGCTAACAAATTGTTCCTGTTCTCGGTCAACTTCAGAAAATATGATTTAATAGACTCATCCCTGCCTTTCTTCAGATTCTTCAATTGATCCTTGTAGAATAGGACTTGATTCGCATTGTTGGCCTTGAAAATGTGAACCAACTTTGGATGTGCCCAGCTCAGAGATGTAGGCAACTAGACTCTAGGGAACTGAGTCCCTAATCATCAGCTTTTCTTTGATCTCCCCCTTCTTATATTTTGTTTTGGTAGCAGCAGTAGCAGTGGATGGAGGTTCTTGTATTCTACCCTGCACATAGTCCATGACATCTTGGTCTTCCAATTTAAGATCCAATGTCATATTTCAAGCATGGAAGTCATCCTTCCCAGTCAATTTGTCATCCTTCTTGAAGCCATAGTTTGTGGAACCCATTTTCTTCTTCGGTGATTGCTACGAATTAGGGAATTGTCTTCACCTTAGCTCTGATACCATGTAAATCTATGTAGATGTTCTATGCTTGATGCAACTTTACTTTCTCTTCAATACCAGCCAACAATCACATAAATAAGTAAGTAAAATGCTGATAGAACATACCAGTAGATCGACAGAAGACAAGCCAGAAACAGATAAGTGTGTTGGTGCGTTACGGTGGTCAACAGGATGCTTCAACCAATAAAGTCTCAATTGGTCAGCTAACCAACAATGTCACACAACCCTCAGATCAGCCAAACAGTCAACTCAAAATTCAACCCAGAAAAGTCAACGCTGCCTAGAAAAGTCAATGCAGAACAACAATAAGTAAAATTCAACGTAGCACAGTATACGGTCAATCTTTGACCTTGGTTCTTGTGCCAAAATGTACAAGATGCAGAAATTGAAGTCTATGCCAAAATTCAGCTCCTTTTGACCATGCGTTGACCAAAGTCAACGCTGGTCAAAACTGAAGTGGAAACCCTAGCTATAGCAGAAAATGTCTTCGTCCTTCTCCCACGTGTGAACCGCAGATTTCCTCCAAGTAGCTCAAACCAATCAGAAGTGGAGAGAGAAATATGTGTGATGAGGAGATGAGTGAAATTTCCTCCAACATTGACTTTATTTATATCCATCACTGAGGGTGTGTGACACATTTGTTGGGGTAAAAAAACCTTAAAGTCGACCTGCACATATTTGAATATATTAGAAAATAAATTCAAAATCAATGTTCTGCTCATCAAATCAAGATGATCTTTAGATCTATCTTGCACCTCTTTGAAAGAGGAACCCAATAAAAATATTGGTATCTTCATCTAAGCATCACAACATGGAGTTTGGACCTAGTTGTCCAATTTTAACACAGATTCTCCCCAAACAACCCTTCATTATCACCAGAATGCTCTGAAAACAAAGCCTGCTTAGACACCAGACTAGGGAAAACAGCTAGCGGGATTTTGCATCCCTGAGTCTTATCCAAATGTTGACCCACTCCCAAAGACACTGCCTTTACATCCTCAATTAAACAAGATTTTAAACCTTCATGCCTTAGTAGAATACTGCCCTTTACCACGTCTTCGATACCACTGGTTAAGGAATAAGAGAGACATAAAGATATTACTTGAAAATTCGTCGAGGAAATGCAACCTTCAGCTCTTTGTAAAACTGCATTCTCCAGACTGATTGAAGATTTTGTTGCTTGCAGCTAGGATACCGTATTTGATGAGAGGCTTCTTGACTATTCCAAAAACCTAAACTGCCACCGACTTCCCAGTCTAGGTCAACAGCACCTCGCTTGCCAAGTGGAGACATTTTTGGCATTTTGACCTTCTCTAGGTTATGTTGGGTTGGTTCCAACCCCCAGAACGATAGAATGTCCTCTGGTTCCGGTTTTAAGTTGACATGGTCTTAACCATAATGAGACCATAGAGAGATGAATCACAAAACTGTTACAAAATTTGCACTATGAGGGAGAGTCTCAAAATGATGGACTGGCTTCCACACTGGGAGGATGCAAAAATAGAACAACGATGCAACAGATAACTAAAAAATGCGTAAACCAAAAACTGGGAGTGTTAAACAGGAGTTCGAGGGGAGACCGGTTACGATTTCGAGGAGTGTTTAATGAAGACCTTGCATGTGCGTAAAAGTGGTGAGGCATTTCCTATAAGCCATCAGAGCTGCATTGACCGCTGCCATTGATCGTCCCAATGCATAGAGTGCGAAAGCCTAGAAACCATAAAATTCCCCCCCTCCCCCTCATTTTTTCAAAAAAAAAAAAACCCTTCTATTCAATTTACCCTCAACCTACTAGTTTAAAAAAATTTATTTCAAAGGTCGTCTTCCCACTAATTTCAAGTTAGAAACTATACACTTAAATTTAACTTCATTGTCGTCATGGTTTTACTTCTAGAAGGATTATTATCATTTGAATTTTGCGCCACATCTTTCAATCATAATGGCTTGATAATTTCTTCATAGGGCTAACCATCGGCCCTCGGAAATCCCCAAAACAATATCACCGCAAGAAACAAACAGACTCGCAGAAACCCATAAGAGGTTGATCAAGCATGACTTAAATTTATTCATCTCCTTCAAATTCACCACAACTCCCTTTTAGTTCTAGAAAAATTGGCAGGTTTTATTTTCAGCTATTTCATCTATATAACTTTAAACAAGCAATATGCTAAAAGTGCCCGTACTTGGGTTTGAATTTTCCATGTGACTTACCCTTCAACTCTATTGGACAGATAGGGTGTCACTGCTATCACAGGAGAATCCGACGATTTTAGGTACAAATCCTTTTTTAAGGCCCTTTCTGTGTCCTTATTCATACACACTCAAGCATATGTAGATAGATGGATGGATGGTAAATTTCCATTGAAGAGTCCAAGTGATAATAGGGCATGTTTGTGAAAATACCTATATCCTTCACTATTTTGACTTATATTGTTAAGTCTGTGAGAATGTACAAAATTACCTTGTCTTGCAACCAAAGCAAACTCATTTTCCGCTTGTTAAATTATCACTATTTTGCATTGGTTTGTTTCATCTCCAATATTACTTATTTTGGTGTTACGTTGTTATTGATACCATTGGCCTGCAATTGTTTTTCTATTTATTCACATGAAGGAACTATGTGAAATCAATCCTTCTCTTCAATTGAGTCCCCTATTTCAATCTTCAACTTCTATTTAGATTTTGGCATTTTGAAGGTTCCATGTATTGTCTGTTATACCAGAGACTCCAAAATTATGACTTCTTGTTAACAAATTCCATGTGTATTGTGTACATACATCCAAAGGGTTGTTGCATACTGCCCCCACAAAATTTCTTTGGCAAGTTAATTGTTTGATAAAGTTTTCTTTGGCTACCATAATCAACACAATATTCCCTGATTCCACAATGTACATTTTATTTGATCATTGCAACTAGACATGATGCTGCCAAACAAAACTTAGTATAAAAATTCAAACATCTAGATTTTTGGTTTATCTTTACAATTTAGTTTTTGTGTGGTTTTGGTGGGTTTTATTTCTAATTCCCAGCATGTCTGTGATTGATCTCATTTTGAATTCATACATCACAAAAATACTTGTCATTAGGAAATAATCAAGTTATGAAGCTGTGTTACTAGTTATTTTAAGTGTCAATCAACTGTTCACGGAATAACTGTCATTGTTAGTCTTTGTTTGTTTTTTCATTAGTCATTTGATATTCAAGGGTTCTTTCTCCTTGTCTAGATCCTTAAAAATAAATAAAAAGTGGTAGAAAACATCCAACAAAGATCTTGGCATCATGTAGCAATCCCTTGCTTCTTGCATATCTTGATGAAGAAAACATTTAACTAATCTTACTCCATCTTATCGTAGGAGATCACAAGCCTAAGCTTGTCTTTCTAGAAAGCAAAGTGTCCATCAAGCATCTGCTCAATGTGAGATCACTCAAACATGACATAAAATAGGAATGTCCTTTGTTGTACCATATAAAGTGGTATTATGTGAAACACTGGATTCTCTGAATCCTATTATGCAATATACAACAATGACAACTGAAGAGGTTTCTTAAATTTATACATACGACTACAGTAGTGCTCGATTATATAACACGTATATGTGCTCTTTACATCCATCATATTTTCAACCGGGTTATCATCAAAATATTCATGAAACCTTAGATTTTAGCAGTGCACATTAGGATGTAGAATCACTGAGATATCTCAATAAGCAATTGTCCAATATATGGGGCTCACCCATAAATTGACTTGAGAATTTTCATAGTGATACATATGTCTGATTAGGTGGTGATCAGGTATCCCACAAGATATACATATGCATACCATTTTACCATCAATCCTTAAGTGTAGGGAATAGTGCATCAAGGCTAGGTCTTACATCTTGACTTCGAAATTCAACTCCCTCTTACGTCGACAAACGAGAGTGTCATCAATCAGAAGTAGTTGCATCCTTACAATCCAATCATCATGGCTTGTCCATAAATCCCTCTAAATATAAGGAAAGTGACGTTGCCAAAATTATATTCATAGAGCTATCTACAACCTGCTACTTTTCCAATCACTATTCCTTTGGTCCATGTGCCAAAGTCATCAATATAGCTCCCTCTTAATTCTTGCTTCAGCCTTTTATCAATATACTCCTTATTTTTAAGATGACACGTTAGAATACCAAACCTCAGCAATACGTGGGTGAAATCTCTCACATGCTCTGCCTATTCAAATGACAGATCTCAATAGCATTATATCACTAGAACCTTATTGTTGAAATTGCAAGAATGTCTGAAATTAAAGATAACAAGGGAATTACTCTGAATTTAGCCTTGGAATGATTTCCAAGACTAATTATGCCATGGATACTGGCTTCTAGCCTGATCTTAACATCTAGATAGACCAAGGAAATTTAAAATTATGCCAAGTTTCTTCTCAGCCACAAATACTACATCTGATATACTAAATTTATTCTGAGGTTCATTATTATTGCAGAAGAATGTGGCAAATAGTTAATGCACTTTAAATTGGTGAAGAAGAATTGTCTTCTTCCCTCCAATTTCTAATTCTTGTCATTAAATGTTGAATAATTGATGCATCCTTGACTTATGCTAATGGAATGTCCAATGTTCAACCTGAATTCTTGTAGTGATTTCTGTCACAAGGGAGGTTTGGTCTTCAGATACCTACAAAATTTCTTCCTTTAATGATGCTACTATAGGTCTTCAAAGTGAAAAAATGATTCTTCTCGAAACTGAACAAGGATCGATAAGCTTGATGCTAAGAAGATCAGACTATGACTGTATATATGAATGATGACACTATTGAAGGAACATGACTATGAACACAATCAATACAACCCAAAGTGATCAAGAGCATTGATATTTTAGATGGAGGATATTGCAGCTACTCCACTGCAACATCATTCTCGAATAGGATTCCTGACACCATATATAGGGTAATATTACTGTTCTGTATACAATGCAAAACTCAACGAATATAGACAGTGAGAATATACCATACGAATAGAGCAGAGAATCCATATTTGAACGGATGGATGAACTTCCATATATTCATGTACTGTATCCTCATTCATATACAACTGATGAAATCGAGGTCAAGCTTATACTGCTATAATAGCAATACCATAATGGAGTTGTTGCACAATGACATCCATACTCAAAGTTGAGAGTATATAGGAATGGGTTGATACCCATTATAGCCAATATGGGAAGCCATACCAATGTAGAGTAATATGAGAAACATATATATGACTGAAGCAAGACAAAATTTCATAATGCAAAGAATCATATTGAAGCATATGCCATATGAAATTATAGGTAAATCATACCAAGACCATAGCTATATAACGAACGTCCAATTATTTCATAGGTTCAGTATCAAGAGTGAAAATCTGAGAGACTTCCTTGAAAAGTAAGCTTGCTAAACCCTGCTTCAAATCACTGTGCTTTCATGACCAACTATGCTTCCCGTTATGCTGTTATACTATACATTAAAAGCATGGCTGGAAGGGCTTTAAGGCTCCTCATCAAGCCTCCTACAATTCACGTGTTTGCTGCATCAAGGTCTTCATATATACCAAGATATACTTGATCTTAACTGAACTATACCTTAGGATGACTGCAGTCTAATCTAGGCCTAAAAACAGAATTTTTCGAGTTGTTGCAGAAGCAATCCCTTCTCTGTGGCCTAGAGTAGAATGAGAATCTCCTTCTAGGACAAGGAACCACCCCTATTTACCTCCACTGTCTCTTGAGACCACTGCGGCTAGGGCGGGAGGTCCCTTCTAGGCCTCTCAGCCCTCTCAAATCCTTCTCCTCATACTACTGTAGCAACACCTTCCAACAGCGTTGTAAATAGAGATAAACCCTTCATAAAAAAGTACAGAAAAACCATAAATACTTACCTCTTAACCCGTGGTCTGATCTACGAAGAGAGACACTACCCAAAACAGTATTGACTCTGCTCTCCTCCTTGTTAACTGATTCCATTAAATGTTGAAGGAGGAATTTGCAATAATGGTTTGAAAATTTGATTTGAAGCCCCTATGAGCTATTGAGACCAACTCTAACATATTCCCAAACCGGAATTCTAACAGTTCCTTGCTTGATGGAAACTTGATTACATTCCTTGTGGTTTCATTCCTTCTCTTGCTTGGGATTGACCTTATGTGGCTCTGAAACCATGTTAATTTTGGAGCATGTTCTTACTTAGTTACTTCACTGAACATACTATCCCATAAGCCATTTAGATTCCATTAGAAATAACATAGCTCATTATCATATAAACAATAACTGAAGAAAGAACATAGATGATTGAAGCAAAAGACAAGCCAAGACAAGATAACACATGGATCTGGCACAAGCCAGGGAAAAACCCAAAGTCGGGGAAAACCCTTGATCAATTCTTCTTATTATTCATAAAAAAATGTTCAGCAAAGAGAGAGAGAGAGAGTACAGTGATTTTAAAGTCAACACTGAATTTCCAAATAGAAGATCTTACCTTAGACTGCAATTCGGAATACTGGTTAGGGCTGCCTGAATTTTCCATCTTTCTCCATTATAGCCTGTGTTCAAGCCTGGGAATATTAGGCCTAGAAAGAAGGACTTAACCATGCCTTCATTCTCTCAAACAAATTAACGACTAGCTGTAGTAATGGTCCTCTATCTACATCATGCAACAAAGATGTTCAATAGAATATCATGGAGGGATACGCTACAGCAGGGGATCACAATTCTCTGTCACGGATCACAACTTTTGTCCAAGGGTATGCAACCTTTGATCCAATTGCGTTGGCTTCTTAGTGGTTGTGGCTAAGTAAGGAGACCCTAGACTAGGTCTCTTGGCGCTCTAGACTTCCTTCAGAAGCTACTATTTACTACACCCTAGAACAGAGAGATAACTACCATAAAGAAAATACAGCTTCACCCTTAACCTCTTCTCACACCTACGGATTAGACCTGCAAGTAATACACACCCTAAAACAATATTTTAGGGGAAAATGGCACAGACATTGCATTAAGAATTACAGTTGTTATAGTTAGGAGCCAAAAAGTAGTCAAATAAGAGCTGCTTGCCTATAAAAGAAATAACAGTTAACACTCCTTGACCCCAACTTAAAGACTACCCACATCTTACCTAAAAATGACAATGTTGGACAAAAATTACATAGTCAAACTTGATCTAAATAGTAGATATAGAAATTTCTTCCAAATTGAAAAAAATGTTCATCTCATGAAACGTTGCCCAAATGTATCATTTCTATAAGTAGGAAGGGATTGTTAGACATATAACATCCCACAGTTGTACATGCTTCTCAAACCATCCATTTGCCCCCAAATAGAGCATTATTCCAATGAACACAAGAAACAAAAAATTAAATGTTAAAACATAGATTAATATTAATGGCCTTGAAACATAGATTCAAAGTTGCAACATGCCATACAATAACCACTCGTTAGAAAAATGAAATGAAATTGATCCCTTATCACCAAAATATTGTGAAGAACCAAAAATCTAAGTACTTCAGTTTTAAAATAAGAATGGGATTTCCACTATCATGACACTTCTAGGGCCACCTTGACTCATGGTATCAAAAATTCCACTCCCTATTGAGATGGCTTTCCACTGAATGAGTTGTTGGTTCTTGTCATAGAATTCCTTGGTTCAATAGTGCCCATAAATGGTATCTCATGAGACCATTTCCAATCCTTTCAAATGGAGTAAAGAATATCCAGATTATTTACTTAACTTAAACAAACATTGTTTGAGAATCATCAATATATTGCAGAAGAATCAATCAATTTATTGAAGTCTTTCAGAATGACAAGAGCTTTCCATGACATCCACTTGCCTGTGTTTTTATCCCACAAATAGTCATACATATGAAAAGGCTCTCTTTCAAAATGGTTTCCCCATAAAGAAAGGAACTTGCCAAAGTTATACTTAATATGCTAAGAAAGACCAAATTAATTAGACAAACAAGTTCCATAATTGTTGATAATCCATATGGTGTCACTGCAACTATGAAGATACTAACTAACAGTTTCCCCATATCTTCCTGAGAATGCATGAACAAAGATCTTAAAGGCTTCAAACACACTTGACTATATGGTGAAGACAATAAGAGCCATGCTTGCCACTTATGTATACAAAATTTAGAGCATGGTGTGATGCAAGTATCTACTAATGATTAATTTTGCATTCCAACACATGACTAATGATTAATTTTACAACAATGTCAGTTCCGTGTGCACACATATCGATCAGGCCAAGCCTTCCCACTTCTCTAAGTACATAGGTGTCAAGAAAATAGAGGCTAGACCCTTTTCCTACCCTACTTTAAAATGTTCCCTATTGAATAAGTGCCTAAGGGAGGACGAAATAGCCTATCCAACTCCATATGATATAGTCATTGGTAAAGGGGAAACCCATTATCCAATGTTTTGGGGCAACATTGAGTAAATTTGGGGTAGCTGGAGCAACAAGGCATAATTGGGGGCTATGCTTGTAAACCCTCACATTAAATTAGGAAGAGAGACCCCCATGAGGAATCTATAAATAAAGAGATAGAGTCATTTTCTCATCATCAATTTGGAATGGACTATCTCAGATTTCTTTGAGCTAGAGCTCTGAGAGTTTTAAGACTCCTTTCTTCTCTTGATTAGTTTTGGTGGAGGTGATCCCACCCTAGCTAATCCCCCTCTCTCCTTTACAACTTTGCAACATAATATTTTGGAGCATCTATGATTCGTTTTGGCAATAAGGGAAATGCATTCCCACTGGTTGTTCTTGGTTAATAAGTCCTGTTCAAGACAATGAAGGTCTTTCTGTGGGATGCCTAGCCACCATTAGTTTTTCTGGGTAGCAAGATCTTCTCTCTGTGATTTGTCTATGGTGCACTCAAGCTCGGAACCCTTGGTTAAGGAAAGGTAAGGCTACAAGGGGTCCTCTCTGAGGTACTAAAGCCAAACAAGAGGTAGCGAGGCTGTTCTCAACCAAATAGGAGATCATTAGGTTACTATGTGGTTTTTAGTGCCCATTCTGAAGCATTTATGGCATCACCTGTGTGCGGCCTTCGTCTTGAGTGTATTTAGGGCCGCAACAAATATCTCTTTCAGGGGTCTGTGATCACATGAAGCTTTGAAACCACTCCCCAATAATTACAAGAAAGGTCTGTGATAATGAAACATCCCGAGCAGGCCTCTAGAACCTTTAGTTTGTTGATGTGATGCAACAACATGATCAACTCTCCAACCGCGGGTGAAATTTGGATCAAAAGGGGAATGTCATAAGATCTAACCAACGATTTGACCAAGTTAAGAGACTACTCCAACCATAGATGGAAACTCCAATGAGAAAGGGTTGTCACAAGCTCTTCTTAACAACAAACAAGTTTGGAGGCAACACAGTTAGACAGTGAGTTGTTAATTAGTATATTATCAGCCAAACTTGGATAGTGCTAGTGCTGGTTATAGTTGGAATGCTAATCTATTGAATATTGACATTACAGTTAGAATTATATTGGTTGTATAGGTTTACTGTTCATTAGGCAGTTAGCCCTAACTTGTGGTGGTTTGCTGAAGAAACATATGACTATTAAATATCTCTTATATCATTAGTGAATTATATAGAAGGGTACTTACCATTATCTGAGTTGATAAATGTGCACAACTTTTATGATTTTTTTCATGATTGGTTGAAAACACTAGATAAGGATTTAACACCAAGGCCAAAAATTACCTAGTGACATTACATACTTCCATTGGAGAAATAATAAAAAATGAATTTCAATCTACTTGGATCATAAGCTATAACCAAAGACATTGTATTGTCAAATCCATGAGATTGGGGTAGGAGGATGGCCCGCAAAAGATAGAAAGGAGTTGCAACAAGGTAGACTTCAGTAGGTGTGCATTTCTATTGAAGAGGATCTCCATAATGTGTCCCTCTATGGTGAGGATGCATGGTAGGACATAATGGTTCAGAGGGAGCTGAACCAGAGGGTAACATATTACCAAGGGTGCCTGAGTTTGTTTCACACTACAATGGATTCATAAGGGAGATGAGGGATCAAAATTATATTTTGAATTTTTAAAAAGAAAAGTGGCAATGAAGAGGATCTTGGATTTCTCCACACAAATGGTTATTTTGTCGGCACTCCAATTGACATTAGAGGTATGTTCAAATTGCAATTTAAAAATATTTTTCTCCTTATACCATGATGGATCATGTAGTGGCTAGAAGAAATTCTTATTATAGGGTCAATCCTCATAAGGTTTTTATTGGTGACTAGAGCAAGTTGAAGAACGATGGCTTCTCAAAAGAGGAGGATTTTGCAGCACTTAGCTACATGAGGAATGGAAAGTCTCCGGGTATAGAATCTAGATGGCATTATGTGTGAATTTTACAAGGCCATGAGCCATGATTGGTGACAATTTTTGTCATTTGGCAAAAACATTCCAAAAAAAGCAACCACAAACACAATTGGTGATTGGCATCCAATTTCATTTCTTAGTGTGGCACACAAGATCATGGCTAAAATAGAGACTCTAAGGATCTAGTCAATGCCATGGAAGGTTGTTAGGTTTTATAACGATAAAAAAAATTTTGTGTACAAACAAGTAATCTCAATACCATGGTTTCAACATGTAAAACCTTCAAATGTGCATAAAAAATAGCCAGCAACCCCTTTTATTTGAAATTCATTTGACAAAGATTTTGATAGAGTGGACTGGACCTTCATTATTGATATGCTGGCTCTTGTGGAGTTTGGACCTAGATGCATGACTATGGAGAAAACATTGTTCACTAATACATTAAATTTTATATACCAAATAGAGCTTAGATAAGTTTAGCTGATGATGCTCATGCCTTTTTGACATAATCAACTTGGCATCAAGTGATGTGTTTAGTGACTAACAATTTGTTTTCTTCCTGGTGGGGTTGGAATCTCTTCCTAACTAGAATCCCTCAGCTTGGAAATTTACCCCACCCTGGCTGGTTGTTAGATATTTGCGTATTCCGTTTAGTCTAGATCTTTTTCCAATATCCATGTACAATTGGTGACTTCAACAACTACAAAGGAAACTTCCTGTTTAGCATCATCAAGACCTTCCCTTTACGAGGACGTTGACCATGGTTGCACAATCGTACTAGACCTTCAAATATATTTTTTGTCTTGTTGGTTGCGTAGCAAGGCCTGATATCAATAGCAGAGTAGATTTTGAGATTGTAACCAAGGATGTCAGGAGGCTTGGTTTGATCAAAATTCCAACTCAAGTGTCTATTTTAGCTACCATATGAGTGTCAAGGGGTGTAGAGGGTGATGCTCCATGGCAGGTTGTGTTTTTACTAATATGATGTCAACAAGTGGGGAAAGTGCAGGGGGGATTTTTATTTGTGTGATATCATCTCCTTCATCCTCGACCTGTTTATGATAGTAGCACTGGACAGGTACTTCTGAATAGATTTTAGTGTCTAGAAATGTGATTGGATGAAAACGGAATATCATCCAAGTGTAGCAGAGTGATTTATGCAGTAAGGATCATTCCCAATAAGGTTGTACAACACAATTATGTAGATCGGCCAATAACAGTGGCACAGTGAGGCCATACTCATCTTGAGAGAGAAACACGAGTTGTGTGGAGGGTTCAAAACAATCATGTGTGCTGCAGTAGGGCCACATGTGCTGTGAAAAGTGAGCATAGAAATCATGCGTGCCATAGGAAGCAGTAAACTGTTGCATGTGCTGTGGGCAGGGGTGCAAAAAACCACAATGGTGACAGAAAGGCTGCACTGCAGGTTGACCATATGGCAAGTTGTGTGGGTGCTTAGGATAATTTGGGCAGTATAGCTTACATAGAAGCCCATAAAATTTCTATAGTTGTTGGAGATTGTAATTTTCCACAAAGGACCATGTTCCCAGTAAGGAAACCCTTGTATGATAACATATTATTTAATGAACACAAAATTTTGATGTGTATATTTTCTGTGTATGCATGTGTGGGATTGGTGCCCAATTTACTACTGCTAATTTTATTTTATTTACCTTTTAAATACCAACAATGCTTTTTATTTAGTAAGCTGAAACTTTAATTAATTTACAACAAGGAAATTTACTAGAAACTACATTTTCCAGTTGCTAGGGTTAAGAAAATTTAACATACCAAATTCCAGGTCTCATGCCCACTTATTTGAATTTCCCAGAGTAATTGGGTAGCATGGAAAGCAATTGTGGGCTTGGATAGATGGAACATGAAAGAAAAATTGAGATCTGGCACACACTCCATTTGGTGTTGGAGACATAGGGTGATTTCCTTCGATAGTTGCCCCACCTTCAAGCTCACACATTCAACAAGAAAGGCATCCTATTTTGGGGAGACATGTCAGATGAAACTACTTGATATTAGATGAATTGGTAGTGCTTGCCTCAAGAGAATGACCTTCTCGACCCTAATAAAGATTCAAATATGGAGTTGGTAGATCCACAACAAGATCTAATGAAAATAAACATTGAACTGTTGGCTCCTTTTTGGAAGGACTGGGAGTGGAGTTTTGGTAAGCTTTTGTAATAATATTTCTCTTCTCAACTATACTCAATATTGCATCAACAATATCAAATATCCTCCTAATCTCAATGGAAATAAGTTTCCAGTGAATCATCCTATTGTTCGATATCTTTAGTAGAAGCACTGCTTTCTCTTGTAACATTTCTATTTTCTTCTTATTTTGGCTGCACTTCATTATGGGACGTGGGTTTAATGCCAACTTTTCTCCCTCTAATCAAAGATTTGGATACACAACATATACACTTGGTAGTAGCTATTGTGCATGTTCTTGAGGATTTTATTGATTATAGTAATCCTACTGCAACTACCTTTAGGGGTTTAGGAGCCTTGGACAACACCATAGCACGTTTGAAGTCTACCATTTTGAGGAGAAAGGAAGAAGAGTGGAGAATCACAATCAGGTTCCAAGGGCAAGTCTCCTCAGGACAATGCTGCTAATTAATACAGTTCTCGTTTTTTCATATCCATGGATTTTTTATCAATTAGGGGAAATTATTGATGGACTAAACCATAACATACCAGTAGGAGGAGTAAAAAACATTGAATGTTGTATGCACAAAGAAACATTATTATGTACTTCCTAGGTATAGTGTATTTTTACATCTTATTGTGTTTAGAAAAAATGACCCAAATATGTTATCATATGTGGTTTTATCAAAATTTACTAGGGTGTAATCAGTTATAAGAGCACGCTGGTTTCAGGGAAACAAGTTTTATTTCAGAATTGGTTTATACTTTCATTCATATACTAGCTTTCTTGCTATTTATTGGATGAGTTGTAGAGCATTATGAATTGGTTAACAGTCTAGTTGGATGAGTAGGCCATGACCAAGATTTGGTTACCATCTTTTCACCTCTATCTTTGTTTGTTGCCATTTTTGACAATAATTTCTTTTAAAATGTCACGTATGATGTAAGATTTTATTTGTCCCATATGGCCACGAATTTTAATGGAATGTTAAATAAAATATATCTATGTAGTGACTTGATGCTTAAATTATTCTAAGAGCTTAAATGTGCAAATGTCACTTCTTACCTTTCTAATGCGTCCATTACTCTAGTTAGAATGATTTTGCGTTTCAGTGATTTTTTTATTATTATTCTAGAATTTCATATTGAGATGCAATTGAGATAACCTAGAATGTTAAATTAACTCATCATATAAAATTGTGACACCTTAGAAACATATTTAATGTAAAACTGTCTATGGAAAACATTGTCATTTGGAATATTTGTCAAGTTAATGTGCTTTATATTGCAATGTTTACAATCATAATATCATATTACTTTACACAGATACTATTGGAATGTCAAGTGGTTTCTGAAGGAATATCCAATTGACAATTTGTTTTTTCGTGTCACATCAAGCAAGCGAAAGGAGATGCCTTAATTCAGAGCTTTGGCATGGCCGTGCCAGACCGCTTGTGTTCTTACATGTTGTTGGGGGCAAAGTTTTTTTTTTTCCACACGGTCACAATGAGCAGGTGAGGTGGTTTCTCACTAATTTTTAATTTGCAATATTCTTTTGGATACAAATGACTAAAAATAATGAATGCTTATCTTCTTTTCATCATACAATGTGACCCCAGTATTTTTAAATTTTAATGTTACGTAATGAAACTGATCATAATCAATGTGATTTCCATTAGTTTCTTCAACAAACAAGGAGGTTGAGGCTCATATATTGAATTATTCGAATCTTCCAACTCAATTAATCTGCCAACTTCACACCGTTACAATGCATGTGGGTTCTTTGCATTTCATCCTTGCTTCGGTTGTGAACCACTTTCATTCATATCATCATATATACAAGATTTAAAATTTAATAAACCCCTTATTGACTGCGAGGTAGATTTGGAAACATATGAAGTATATGCTCAAATGACATTGCAACCTCTTAGTGTTGTAAGACATTTTCAATTTAATTATTTGTGCTTTTCCGTAATTGCCAATTTTGGTGAGAAATGCTTTGGTACTTGTTCCATTTGTGTAGGGAGCTAAAAATTGATGATACTCTGCAATAAGAGAAAAAATATTGTTATATTGGTTATGATCTCGGCACACCAAGCAAGCAACTAAATAATTATTTTTGTAAAACATTAACTACAAGTAACACTAGTACCGATGACAGGTTTTATGTGCCATGTCGCACTGTGGAAAAATTTTGTCCTCCACTTGTGCAGTTCTTATTTTCCCATAGCTATTCTATTTTTGATTTAATAGATACGTGCATAGACTTTTAGACCTTTTTTAAGAGAAGACTGCATTCTTTAAAGGAGCAAAAGGTAAGGGTATTTGTCATATTTTTCCCTTATTAAGTTTTGATTGTTTTGGGCAGGATTTCATTTAGCAACCACCTTCCTAGGAATTGACAGACAGGGATATTCATGACAATGAATGGAAATTTTGACATATTTTTTGGGTAAGTTATAGTAGTTATTTGAATGTTGTTTTGGAATAAAATTGGATAGTGAATATGTAATTATGTGCAGTTTCTTTTGATACTCTTATATCATTGCAATGCATTTTGAAATGTATACATGTAGTGCATATATCAAACTTGTTGCCACATTTGAGGTCATACGAGGCAATTCTATTTCAAAATTATTCTTAATGGTGTTAGTAGCTACTCATACACTAAAAAGTATCTGATATAGCTAGTCCCCAGTTACTTTACCTTTGAATGTGGACCCAACATGTTTAGTTTTTCTCTAGATATAATTTGTTGGCTTTTGGGAATTAGATTATTTTTCCCTTGGAATAGTATGCTGACAATTTCAGATTGTTATATTGAAGCTATATTCCTGGTTAGTATCACAATTTACAAAGTCTTGTCTTATTCTTTTTTAGTTTATTGTTGTAATTTTTTGTCATCAATACTTTGCTGCACCCATTAGATTTCTATTGACAAGTTTTATTGTTGAAGTGTCACTGCTTCTTAAAGATAACTAGAGGAAACGAAACAACTAGAAAAGTGGAGCATGGGACATTCTTAGTAGAAATTGCTAGCTCTACTGTGTTTGATTATGTAGGATAAAATCAAATTTGCAATGTACCATAAGCATGCGAATTCAAAATATTGGGATACAAATGTGTGTTTCTATTTGCATTTATTACTTTAGTTGAAGATAAAATTTCATCAACAAATGTTGTACACTAAGAACATAGTAGGTTCAAAATTTATTCTATGGTGACATTTTATTTGCTTTGTTTATACAGGTCATTTGGCCAGATAGTGGCCACTATTTCCCAAGTGAAGAAAACTTGTTCTAGTTTCTTGCTTTTATGGTGAGAAATGACATTAACAATATAGTTTATGTTGAGGTATACATCATATAAATACTTTATATTATACTTTAGTTTATATTCCAGAGTTCATCGACTTTCGTGTCATATACTTTGTATTGTATTTTTTTTTTGTGCAGAAAATGAACTCAGTATTGATGGTAAGAAGCAGGAATTGAAGAAAGAGGAGAACAATAACAGTAGAGCGAAAAAATGCAAATTAAAGAGAGAGAGAAGAGAACTGGTATAGTGGTACTTCGAGAGTCAATATCTTGTATAAGACACACATAGAGACAGATGGTCAAATCTTCAGAGTTGGTGAATTCATTTGTAATGTCTTGGCAACACAATGATAATGTTTTGAAGCGATGAAACACTATTTCATGTGTAAATTGTACTCCAACCAATATTAAGTTGGAAACTCATATGTAATACTTGACATTTTATATAATATAATTTTTTGTTCGAATTATTTATAGTTTCACTTGATATTACTTAATATTGTAATTAACATATGTAACTTTGCATTTTCTTAAGAGATGAACACGTGCGTTATATGATATTTCATTTTTTTTTAAAATTAGCTGCAAAATCATACTAATTAATTTATGTTAATTAATAATAAACACATAAAATCAATCTAAAAGTACTAGATAGAATGTTTATGTTTATTAATGATAAACAAAAATAAAATGAATATATGACTAAATTAGTTGCTTATGATGACTGTTAATGAAAGTAAATGAAATGAATATAAACTACTAAAGTAGTAATTTATATAATGAATATTAAACTACCAAAAAATAAATAAATGACTATTGAAAATGATAAATTTGTGATTACAAATGACTAAATTTTGCATATATACGACTATGAGTAGCTAATTTATAGTATCTTAGAACACGACTAAAATTTAGTCATATTTCTTTGGTCATTAATTGGTTTCAAACGATGACTAAAATTTGCATATATATGACTATTAGTAGCTAATTTACAGTATCTTATAAGACGACCAAAATTTTGGTCATATTTCTTTGGTCATTATTTGTTTTCTCAGGTGATTATTTAATAATATATTTTATTGTATATTTGGTCATTAATTGTGACAATTAATGACCAAATCAATGATTAAATCAATGACCAATTCAATCACTAAATTAATGACCAAATCAATGAATAAATCAATGACCAAATTAATGACTAAATATACTACTAGACAACAAAATTGAGACGGTCAATTAATGACTAAGCTAAAACGACTAAAAGTTGGTCATGTTATAAGATACTGTAAATTAGCTACTATTGGTCGCTGACTGAAAAATAGTCGTTTTTATGCAAATTTTAGTCGTTTTTTTAGTAACTAATTGGCCATTTTTTACTAGTGTGATGGGATTTCCCTAATGGTATTGATTTGATATTTTGGATATGTATTAGTGTTGAGCATATTAGTTTAGATCTATTTCATATCCTCATTAGATATTTTTCCTTGAATTGGATATGATCTATTGCCATTTTTGGTGTTTCCATTGAATTTTTTTGCTTTCTTTTGGGGGAGATTTTTTTTTTTTTTTATTGTGTTTGTGGAAATATGAGTTTGAAAGGTTTCATTGGAAATTTTATATATTTTTATTGTATCATATTCAAAATTTCATTTTCTACCAATCCTTTCTACTTTCTCCTTGAATTAGGGTTTTTGGTTTTTTGATCTGTGTAGATCATTGTCTTTCTTATACATTGAGCTACAACCCTTGATTTAATTTTCTATTTTCTCTCTATCATCTTTCTTGCGGTTAATT